>JAESUZ010005027.1:600000-945539 GCA_017311185.1 Proteles cristata cristata
TTAATTTTATTAATCAGTTGTTTTGATTTCACTGGTTTTCTCTATTCTTCTGTTTGATATTTGACTTCTTCCCTTATCTTTATTATTTATTTTTCTCTGTTTATTTGAGTTTATTTTCTCTTCTGTTCTACTCACTTAAACTACAGTATTAGGCCATTGATTTGAAAACCTTACTATTCTCTTATATAAGGATTTTATAAGCCTGTCATTAAGCACTGCTTTAACCGGATATCATAAATTTTCATATGTTATGTTGTCATCTTATTTATTTCAAAGTACTTTTAAAACTGTGTCTTCTTTAATGTTCCCCTTAACCTTTGCTGTAAGTTATATGGATTTTTAATAATCAAATATGTGGGATTTCTACACATTTCTCTTCTTTATTCACAATTTAATCCCATTGTAATCATAGAACATATATTATGTCATTTGAAACCTTTCAAACATTTTGAAGTTTCTAAAATCCAGAATATAAGTCTTGAAAATAATGTGTATTATATTATTCTTAGATGGAATGGACTATATTGCCAATTCAAGAAAGTTGTTTGGTAATAATGTTTAATTACTCTATACTCTTATGGTTCTTGAGCCACAGTTTCTATCAATATTGAGAGAGAAGTATTGAAATCTCTGAAGATGTTTGTGCATATTTGCCAGTTTTGATATTCTTCCTTCTTTTATGTAGAACCAGATTTCCATCTGTGTAATATTAGTTCTACCTGCATGATTTCTTTCAATGCTTCCTGAATGATGATTTACTGGTTATAAATTATATCAATTTTTCATGAAAAATATACTTTTTTACTTATTTTTAACACTTTTTTTTCCTGTGTGTTGCTTTTACTTCTAGTCAGCCTTCTTTCATTCTATTCTTTTTTTTTTTTTACAAATAGTTTATTGTCAAGTTGGTTTCCATATAACACCCAGTGCTCATCCCCACAAGTGCCCTCCTCCATGCCCATCACCCCTCTTCCCCTTTCTCCCACCCCCATCAGCCCTCAGTATGTTCTCAGTATTCAAGAGTCTCTCATGGTTTGCCTCCCTCCCTCTCCCCCACAATTTTTCCCTTCTTCTTCCCCACGGTCCTCTGTTAAGTTCCTCCTAATTCTTCTATAAGTCCAAACATATGGTATCTGTCCTTCTCTGCCTGACTTATTTCACTCAGCATAACACCCTCAAGGTCCATCCATGTTGCTACACATGGCCAGATTTCATTCTTTCTCATTGTCATGTAGTATTCCATTGTATAGATAAACCATATCTTCTTGATCCATTCGTCAGTTGATGGACACTTAGGTTTTAGATTGACTTTTTTTTGAAAGGTACCTCTGTGAGGTATTGAATACTGTGTTGACCTTAACTTCGTTTTAATTTCAGAACATTAAAGGTATTGTTCCACTGTTTTCTGACTTGCTTATGTTTTCTTTTTTAAAATTTGTTTAATGTTTACTTATTTTTGAGAATGAGGGAGAGAGAGAGGGAGAGAGAGAGAGAGAGAGAGAGAGAGAGCCTGAGAGAATGAGCTGGGGAGAGCAGAGAAAGAAGGAGACACAGAATCCAAAGCAAGATGCAGGCTCTGATCTCTCTGCACAGAGCCCAATGCAAGGCTCTAACTCATGAACCATGATATTATGACCTGAGGTGATTCTTTGTTGACATATACTATGTCTTTTTCTGATCTGATTTTAAGATTTTATCTTTATAAACACTTTTAATCAATTGGATTATGAAAGGACTTGATGCAGTCTTCTACATCAAGAAGATGTAGAACTCCTTTTGCTTGGAATTTGCTGAATTTCTTAGGTCACTGAGTTTCTGATTTTCATCAAATTCGGAAAATGTTGGCCATGTTTGTGTTCAAGTATTTCTCTGACACTTGCTTTCTTTATGTGACTCTAATCTTACACTTTTAGGGTGTTTCAAGTTGTCCTATAGTCCACTGAGCCTACTTATCACTTTTCCTTTTTTTTTTTTTTTTTTTTTTTGCTGTTTTCTGGTAGTTTTGATTTTTGTTTTTTGAATAATTTATATTACTGTTACTCCTAGGGTACTAATGTTTTTTATGGAGTGTATAGTTCTTATTCATTTGCTTCAGTGTATTTTAATTTTTAGAAGTTCAATTTGAGTCTTATAAATATCTTATATACCTCCTATTACCATGCTCATTATGACTCCTACCTTCTTGAACATAACAGAGTGTATTTATAATAGCTGGTAATTTTTGTTAATAGCTGGTAATAATTTCTCTGCCAATTTTATCATGAGTCATTTTTAATGATTAAATTTTCTCAATATTATGAACATTTTTCCAGCTTTTTTTTTTTTCATTTTTCATTTTGGGTACTTTTTGCAATTGGATACTATGTGTGATTTTTGCAGTTTGATCCTGGGTTTCTTTCACTCGATTCATTCCTTGAATTGTATTTCAGTTTTATTTCAAGATACAATAAAAAATTTTAGAATTAGTTTGATCTTTTTGAGACTTGCTTTTATAGTTTGTTGGTCAGTATCAGAGTAGCCTTCAGTCTGGCACTAATTTGACTCTACTGCAGAGGTGATATTAACAATTCTGAGTACTCAAGTTGAGTACCCAAGATGTGCAGAGTTTCTCTTTTCTGATTGTCAGCATCATATGTTATCTATTTCCTTTTCCCAGGTTTGGTTAGTGTCCTCATAAACAAGCTCTGATTAGTACTCACCTTTGTGCATATCTTTGTAGCTCTATTTGTGCAGTTTTTTCTGTTATTGTGCTCTGAGAGTTTTAGCCCTTTGTGGCTCCTTTAAATTGTCAACACAGCCTCCTTAACTCAAGTGGCCTTGCTTTCAATTTCCTTTCTCCATAGGTTGGCGTGGAAACCTGAGGCGATAAGCAGTTTATCTTAAGAATCATACATCGACCTTCTCTAAGAAATCAACTGTCTTGTGTTGTCTGTTTTCCAATACCTATAAATTGTTGTGTTACATGTTTTGCTTGTTTTTTAGTTGTTTAAGGCAGAGAGATAAATATAACACTTATTACTCCATTATGGCCATCAGTGGAAAGCTTTCTTTTAAGTCCACTCATATCTTTATAAGATATTTCCAAGTCTTTTTCACAGTGGACAGACTATTTTACACTCCCACCCACATGTATAAAAGTTCCCGATATTCCATATCCTTATCTATGTTTAGTAATGCCAGTTCTTAAAAAAAATTTAGCCTTTTGAGTTGTATACATTGTTTTATTGTTATGGTTTTAATTTTCATTTTTCTTATACTTAATGTTGCCTAATGTTTCACATTGTCATTAAATATTTGTATATTCTCTTTTGTGAAATGTCTGTCCACATAGTTTGGTAAGATTTTATATTTTCTTGGTTGTCTTTTTATTTTTGAATTATAGGAACTTTTTATAAATTTTAGTGACTGATCTTTTGTCAATATTTTTTGGAAAATATTTTCTCAGGCCATGACATGCCATCCCATGTTATTAATGATGTATTTTGATGAGCAGAAAAGTTTAGTTTTGATAAATACAGTTTCTCAATATTTTTCTTTAATGTTTATTGCTTTCTGTGTCCTAGCTAAGAGACTCTTGCCTTCCCCCAAGTCATGAAGAAATTCTCTTGTTTTCTTCTAAAATCTTCATACCTTTAGTTGTTATATTTTGAAGATTTTTTTTAATGTTTTATTTATTTCTAGAGAGAGAGACAGTGTGAGCAGGGGAGGGTCAGAGAGAGAGGGTGTCACAGACTGAAACAGGCTCCAGGCTCTGAGCTGGCAGTCAGCACAGAGCCCAACGCGGGGCCCGAACCCAGGAACCGCGAGATCATGACCTAAGCGAAAGTCGGACGCTTAACCGACTAAGCCACCCAGGCGCCCCTAGTTGTTATATTTTGATTATAATCAACCTCTTATTAACTTTTGTGTAAAGAGTGGGGTGTGAAGGAAGGCTTATTGTTATTTTTCTATGGATGTTCAGATTAAGCATCGCTATTTTTAACAAGCTTTTGGTTACTCTTGAATTTTTTTGGTACATTAGTTGAAAATAAATGGCTAAGTTTGTTTCTATTTCTGGGTCTTATATACTACTTTATTAATTTATTTCTTAATACTTATGCCTGAAAAGTCACATTGTCTTCTTCATTAATATAGATTTATATCATCTTGAGGTCAGATAATATAAGTGCTCCAAATTTGTTCTTCTGTATAAAGAAGAACATATAAGGTGGATGTACTTGTTTCTTTCAAGTTTAAAAGAACTTGTCAATTGCTATAAACACATGAAGATATTAAGTTTGGGTAGATTTAGGTCTACAGATCAGTTTAGCCAAAATTGATAGTTTAATTTCATTATTTTTAAAATTATTTAATTTAATTTAACATTATTGATTCTTCCAAATTATGAGCATAATGTATACCTTTTCATTTATTCAGGTCTTCTTTAATTTCTCTCAGCAATGTTTCTCTCTTTTTCTTTTTCAGTGTAAAGTTCTTACATGTCTTTTGAAAAATGTATTCCTAAGTATTTATGATTTTTACACTATTGAAAATGGTATTTAAAAAGTTTTATTTTCAATATTTGGCTGTTATTATATATATGGAAATGTACTTTTTTGGTTCACATCAAACGTAGTTCCCCACCTGACTGTGGGGGGGAACTAGGTTCTGGCAAGAGGTTGGCCAGGAAATTCTCCATTTTCTTTTTCTTTTCAGCTTCATGACTGCCAAAGCTCTGCTTATCTATCTACTTCCCACACCATCAAATAGTGACATTTTACCTGGGCAAAGATTGAAATGTTGATATCTTGATCTATTCTTGCAGTCAGCAAATACCCTTTCAAAATGTGAACTCATCTCCATGGGTTTACCTCAGGCATCTTGGTCCATTGAGTCTGGATTTAATCTGGATATATATATATATATATGTATATATATATATACATATATATATATGTATGTATATATATATATCCACATACACACAAAAATACATGATATAAACACAAAACATAAAAACATATATGTAATTAATAATATATAATATATTAAATATATAATGATATATCATGTTAAATATATACATATTTATGATATATATGTTATATATGATGTATTATACAATTTATGTAATACTATATATTATAAATTACAAGGTTTTATATAACATTTTATGACTTAACTATAATAATATATGCATAGTATGTTAGACTTTATTAGCTTTCTATTTGTTTTCACCAGGAGTGTTAGTTTGCTATAAGCTACTATAAAAGAAACAAAAACCAATCTATGGGTGATATTAGAATTAATAATGAATGGATTAGAAATAGAGAGAGATAGTGAGAGACTTAAAAACAATATTTTAAACCATTTCTATCACTTGTCTAAAATCTAGTTTGAAACAGATATTTGGAATCTATTTGGAATACATGGAGCTGAAATAACTCACTTCCCACTCATATCCTATTATATTTTATCTCCAATTCTTTCTTTACTCAGACTCTTTTTTTTTTTAATTAATTAATTAATTTATTTATTTTTACAAATAGTTTATTGTCAAATTAGTTTCCACATAACACTCAGTTCTCATCCCCACAAGTGTCCTCCTCCATGCCCATCCACCCTCCCCCCCACATCCATCAGTCCTCAGTTTTTGTCAGTATTCAAGAGTCTCTCATGGTTTGCCTCTCTCCCTTTCCCCCACCATTTCCGCCCTTCTTCTCCCCCTTGGTCCTCTGTTAAGTTCCTCCTAATCCTCCTATACGTGCACACATATGATATTTGTCCTTCTCTGCCTGACTTATTTCTCTCAGCATAACACCCTCAAGGTCCATCCATGTTGCTACACATGGCCAGATTTCATTGTTTCTCATTGCCATGTAGTATTCCATGGTATAGATAAACCACATCTTCTTGATCCATTCATCTGTTGATGGACACTTAGGCTCTTTCCATGTTTTAGCTATTGTGGAGAGTGCTGCTATGAACATTGGGGTACATGTGCTCCCATGCATCAGCATTTCTGTATCCCTTGGGTAAATTCCTAGCAGTGCTATTGCTGGGTCATAGGGGAGTTCTATTGTTAGTTTTTTGAGGAACCTCCACACTGTTTTCCAGAGGGCCTGTACCAGTTTACATTCCCACCAACAGTGTAGGAGGGTGCCCGTTTCTCCACATCCTCGCCAGCATCTAGAGTTCTCTGATTTGCTCATTTTAGTCACTCTGACTGGCATGAGGTGGTATCTCAGTGTGGTTTTGATTTGTCTTTCCCTGATGAGGAGGGATGCTGAGCATCGTTTCATGTGTCTATTGGCCATCTGGATGTCCTCTTTGGAGAAGTGTCTGTTCATATCTTCTGCCCATTTCTTCACTGGGTTGTTTGTGTTTCAGGCGTGTAGTTTGGTGAGTTCCTTATATATTCTGGATATTAACCCTTTATCTGATATGTCATTTGCAACTATCTTTTCCCATTCCGTTGGTTGCCTATTAATTTTCTGGGTTGTTTCCTTGGCTGTGCAGAAGCTTTTAAGCTTGATGAGGTCCCAATCATTTATTTTTGCTTTTGATTCCCTTGCTTTTGGGGATGTGTCAAGTAAGAAGTTGCTGCGGTGGAGGTCAAGGAGGCTGTTTCCTGCTTTCTCCTCTAGGGTGTTGATAGTTTCCTGTCTCACGTTCAGGTCCTTTATCCATTTTGAGTTTATTTTTGTGCATGGTGTGAGAAAATGATCTAGTTTCATTCTTCTGCATGTTGCTGTCCAATTCTCCCAACACCATCTGTTAAAAAGGCTGTCTTTTTTCCCTTGGATATTCTTTCTTGTTTTGTCAAAGATCAGTTGGCTGTATACTTTTGGGTCCACTTCTAGTTCTCAATTCTGTTCCATTGGCCTATGTGTCTGTTTTTGTGCCAATACCATACTGTCTTGATGATGACAGCTTTGTAGTAGAAGCTAAAGTCTGGGATGGTGATACCTCCCATTTTGGTTTTATTTTTCAGTATTAATTTGTCTATTCGGGGTCTTTTGTGGTTCCATACAAATTTTTGGATAGTTTGTTCTAGTTTTGAGAAGTATGCTGGTGCAATTTTTATTGGAATTACATTGAATGTGTAGAGTGCTTTAGGTAGTAATGACATCTTAACCTAACCAAGGATACAAGAGATCTGTATGATGAAAACTATAGAAAACTTATGAAGGAAATTGAAGAAGACACAAAGAAATGGAAAAACATTCCATGCTCATGGATACTCAGACTCTTTATGTTAATTTATGTAATGGTAAGTCACCTTGCTTCTTCAGAGCCACCAGAGGTCAAGACCACATTCAACTGTTTTTTTTCCTTTCATGTAAGTACTTAGGATAATATCTCCCACATTCAGGAACTTGATAACTTGATACCTGTTGAGAGGGAAGAGGGAAGAAATCTTCATTTTTACAATAGTGATTTCCAAGTTAAATATTATGTTTCTCTCAGCTGTACCTCATATGTGTAAATATAGTTAAATGTTTCTGTGTAGGAATTCCTTCCTGGCATTTTCTATGATTTTTCTATTACTTTCCAAAAATCAGATCTTTTAAGACATCATTTGATAAATCAGGAAAAGAGGAAGCATATAAAATTTTCATATGAGAATTAATTTTTAACAAGTAATAGACATTACCACTTCACAGGACTCTATTGAAGACAAGTCAAAAGCAAGAGCAGAAAAAGCTGACAATCAGTCAAGGGTCAAAGTCATCATTTCCATTAACCAGGAAAGAAACATACAGGAGAGAAGCCAGCATGTTCAAATCGGTCTCACTTGTACTAGTTGCCATATTATATGTGTTTTCCTGGGTCTGGACACTGCTACTGGTGAGGCATGCTTGCAAGTAAAATAAATATTAATACAGTTACATACATAGCAAACTTTGGACAACTCCTGTAAGTAGAATTCCAACAAATAGCAAGCTTTGGAAGCAAGAAAAAAGTCCTTAAATTGGCAGTTTTATAAGGAGATTCTGTGGTGTGCTATTAACCTTTCTAGCTATAGGCTACAATTCTTTGCAAATACTTTAACAGAAGAGATTCAAAAAAAAGATGATAATATTGTGAAATATTGTGACACAGAGTTAGAAACTAATCTAAAATCTGAATTAAAAAAGCAGTAGTGACTTCAACCAAAATCCAATATCAGAGCAATCCAACAACACCCAATGCAAAAACACTGTTAAACATCTTAAACCATGATGTGACCAACTTCAACACAAAATGAAAGACATTTTCTATACCTGGAATAGTTACCACGAAATAAAGGTTAAGATTATGGAATATGGCAATTAATCCCTTGTTTTTTTAAATTTCATTTTAAGAATGATAACTTTTAAAAGTAAATATCTGTAGTGTTATATTTCAATTTTACAAAATTTTCTTTGATATTAATATGCCCTTCTATTACTGCTTTTATTGTTAAGTGTCTTTGTCAAGTAGCGATCACTTTTTATATTTCTGAATATTTTGTATGTTTCCATGTTTTTTAATATTTTGAAATACATCAACATATATTTGTTAATAATAATATATCATACACTTAAATATATATATAAGTATTTTTTAAGAAAGCCTTTAAATAAAACCATACAAAATGGTAGTGAAATCCTACCACAGAAATATTATGCCCTGTTTACTATTATGGTAATTTGTTATATTAAAACACATAAAGAGTTATGAAAAATGAGTAACTTTTAATAGTAATAATCCCTTGAAATTTTAATTTATTTTTCATGAATCCTCAATTTTAATATTGAGGATTTGGAAACATGAAATACAATTATTGTATCTGAGGATTTGCCCTTACAAATTATTTACTGTACTCTCTTCTAGGACAACAGAATGTAATATTTCTTAAACATGATTTCAACCCTTAACCTGGGGTTCAGTCAATGACAGAAGCAATGATTAACTTTGCTATAAGCTTGTTTTGAGATTCTATTTATCTAAATCGTACTACTCTAGTCAAGTCAATAATGCATGATAAGATTCTAAATTCTTTGAAGCTTGATAGCATTCAAGAATGCTTGATTGCAGGGGCACCTGGGTGGCTTAGTCGGTTAAGCGTCCGACTTTCGCTTAGGTCATGATCTCGCGGTTCGTGTGTTCGAGCCCCTCGTCGGGCTCCGTGCTGATTGCCAGCTCGGAGCCTGGAGCCTGTTTCTGAGTCTGTGTCTCCCTCTCTCTCTGACCCTCCCCTGCTCACGCTGTCTCTCTCTCTCTCCTAGAAATAAATAAAAATATTTAAAAAAAAAAGAATGCTTGATTGCACTATACAGTAGTAGATGGCTCAGTGAAGCTTTCATTTCACGAGTGATTCAGTTCCATTACAAGTTTTGACAAAAACGAAATAAATTGAGTATTTCATTACTTTTAGGGTAGTTGTTCTTGTTTATTAGCTTCTGTTTCTTGTAGTATTTACTAGATTATTATTCTGGTGCAGATCAGGAAGTTACCCGCACTATACTCTTCTCCTAGTCATATTTACACCAAAAACAAACAATCATAATAAGGGTATAATTTCTGAACATGAACAAATGAGATAGTCTAGTCTTGTGGACTGGGGTGATGGTTGCCAGACTTATCATTTTGTCTTAAGAAATTTGTCTTCTGTGCAACTTCATTTTATATCTAGGTGTAATTATTTGTAAGAGAATCTATACATTTTAAGAAAAGTTGTTCATAACTAATACTTATAGAATACTGTGGAACTTGGGAGGTAGGGAATAAGGCAAAAAAGGGATATGAAGATTGAAGAAGAGAGACCCAGAAGAAACTTGCAAACATTGGGGCTACAATCAAAGCAAGGAAGATATTTAAGGAAAACAAAATGATCAGTAACGTCAAACATCCAGAGATCCCAGTGAAGATGAGGACGGATAGTAGCTATCAGGATAATCAAATAGTGGTTGAGGTAAATTGATGAGTGAAGTAGATGAGTGGAAAAAAAAGGGGGGGGGGAATGGATATAATGTGTTGGGGGTTAACCTCCAAGAATTTTAGCTGTGGAAGACGACAGAGGATTTTTAAAGGCATGGAGAAGGCTCCAGCAATCTAAGTCTCAATGTTTCTATCTATATACATGGTATATTAATTTTAATAACACATTCTCTACTGAATTAGTATGGGAGCCGAGTGAAGTAATCTCTTTAAAGTGTTTTTTTTTTTCCAGTATCACATACATAGTAAGCACCTAGTAAGTTTATTAGTTTTAACTTTTGAACAGCTGAAGAAAATACTCTATCATTACTTTTTGTATTCGTTCTGTTCCTTTGATTACTAGTTTTTTGGTTTGTTGGCTATGTGAGCTTCTGTGAATCGTGAGTTTCTACCATTTGCCTTTTAATCTGAGTTATATTTATTTCTCTTATTATTTCCAGAAGTTTCAAACAAAATATGTTCCATTTATATATTCCTTTGTCTGTGTCTTTTCACACTGCACACTAAAGGACACTATTTTTGACAGGCTTTCAACCTCACTACCTCCTGTGTTTTCTTAAAATCCAATGGGATTTCAGTTTTAGATAATTATTTTTGCATTAGGCTTCTAAGTACTTAGAAATTATTTGTAGCAACTGTTTTAAGCTTCATAATCCTATTATTTCTCATGTAGTTAGACTACAAGTGATATGAATTTGATTAGTCTACTCTGTACCCTGTTGGTCATTTTAGTCTAAAGGTAAACATTTCTTCTGCACTATAAAGCTGTCCTTTTCTTCTAATTTCTGTAATGATTTAACGCTTTACATACACTTTTACTCCCTTTGAAGAACTTCTATGGTATGGACTTTGGAACCTCCAGATTTGTCTTCCATGTTTCAATGTTTTTCTTTTTTCTTTGAATATCCATCTTTTGTTTCCCTCACACAAATTTCCACCTTAAAAATTTCATTCTCACCAAGACTCTTAATTATATCACTCAGTTAGTCTTTAATCTTTTGTTTCCATGACAATACTTGAGAGTTCAAAGAACTTTTGAGGGGTTTATTTTTTTCTATTAACTGCTTCCTTTACATCTATTTCTTCTTTTCTTTCTTTTATTCCTTCACCTGTTTCTGCTCCTCTTCCACCTTCTCTTCTTCTTCCTCATTCTCTTTTTATTCCTCTTTTCTGTTGGCTTGTGTTTCGTTGGATTATATCTCAGTACTTGATGAGGACTGTTTATTTCAAGATTTTCCTTTCCTATGCCATTAATTTTTTTTTCCTTAGGGTTTGGTCTATTGTTTGAATTTGATGCCTCTTTCTCTTTCTTAGGCTTTGATTCTTGTGTGTCTATAAATATTTATAGATAAGAGTCCAAATTGAATATATTACTTAGTCCATTTTGTATCTCACAGTGACAATGCTTGTAAAGAAATAAAACTCTACGTTAAGAATACCACATCTGGTGATTTCAGGAGATGGCAATAAAGTTGGAATTCACAAGTCCTTTACCTTCTAAGTTGGGAGTCTCCCTATATCCCCCATGGCTTTTTGTTACCTAAGACTGTTTCTACAGACCAAGAGTTTCTAATGTCAGAACTTCTACACCAGAAGGCTACATTCTTTGTTTCATCCTGGAGGCAAACACTGTTTTTAGTGTGTGTGTGTGTGTGGGGGGGTCTTGTTGGTAATCATGATGCCACCGCACATTCAGCCCTACTCCTTGAATGACATAGACATATGTAAAAGAATAAATGACTAGATTGAGGCTCCTGGGTAATTCAGTTGGTTAAGTGTTGACTTCAGCTCAAGTCATGACTTCAAAGTTCCTTGAGTTCGAGCCCCACATAGGGCTCTGTACTGACGGCTCAGAGTCTGGAGCCTGCTTTGGATTCTGTGTCTCCCTCTCTCTCTGCCCCTCTCTGACTAGTGTTCTGTTTCTCTCTGTCTCTCTCAAAAATGAATAAGCATATAAAAATGACTAGATTAAAGAGTCAAATGATGAAGTTCATTTGGACATGCTATGTTGAGTTGTTGATTTTCTAGACAGAATGTAAAAATATGGATCTGCAGCACATTTGTGAATGTGTGTGTTGAGAGATGGACGGGCATTCAGCAGGATGGAGGAGACAAATGATGACCCTAAGAGAAAAATTACCAAACAAAAAATAAAACCTTTAATTTTTTTAACGTTTATTCATTTTTGAGAGACAGAGTGCTAGTGAGGGAGGAGCAGAGAGGCAGATACAGAATCAGGAGCAGACTACAGGCTCTGAGCTATCAACACAGAGCCCAATGCAAGGCTTGAACTCACTGAGTACGAGATCATGACCTGAGCTGAAGTCAGACACTTAAGTGACTGAGACACCCAGGTGCCCCAAAAGAGAAAGCCTTTAAAGTAACAGAAATTGTAAAATGCATTCTTTTAGAAGATTATGCAAAAGAGGGGCGCCTGGGTGGCTTAGTCGGTTAAGCTTCCGACTTTCGCTTGGGTCACCATCTCGCAGTTCGTGGGTTCGAGCCCCGCGTCGGGCTCTGTGCTGACTGCCAGCTCAGAACCTGGAGCCTGTTTCGGAGTCTGTGTCTCCCTCTCTCTCTCTGACCCTCCCCTGCTCACGCTCTCTCTCTCTCTCTCCTAGAAATAAATTTTTAAAAAAAGAAGATTATGGGAAAGAGAAAGCCTTTAAAGTAACAAAAACTGTAAAATGCAATCTTTTAGAAGATTAAAGAATCAGGGAAAATGTGGTAAGCAATATGGAAAACAGAGAATTATCATAACACTTAAAGGAAAGGTTGTATCAAGTTAGACAATATAGCTTACCCTTCCCAATATTAGTTAAAAAACAAGGACCCAATATTAAAACACAGAAGTACTTTACTCTTTTCTTCCATGATCTGGACATTCTGCCTTATCTTTGCTTATTGCTGTTCTTAATAGATATGTTTTTTCTACATTTTGACATAAATTTAATCTTTCCTATATGAAGAAGGAGCCCCATAGAATGAAAGAAACAGGTGAGTAGGCTTTACCTCCAAAGACTACTTTCATCAAGGTAAAGGAGAAGAATCTAAAGACTATGGGCATTTGACAAATAGTATGTATAAACAAAAGTAGTGTAACTGCCTGCATCATAGATGAAAGTAAGCATAAATATGATAGAAGCATTGCTTGCAGTTTCTGTTGTGAACAGGGAGTATAACCTAGTAGAATCACTTGATGTAGCATCAGAGATTTGGGTTTAAACCAGAATGCATGAAACTAAGTGAAAGTTGGGTAAAGTAATGAAAACCAAGAAGAAACATTGAAGTCAAAGAGAAAAGGGTGAAGGAAGGCAAAATCAAGATGAGTATTAAAAGTGATAGAAAACATGGAGATCAGACGGGAAAAAATGATCTATAGATTGAAAAGCTCCACAGATGAAATAACAATTCAAGATTCTTTTTCTTTTAGAGGCAAAATATATTTGTTTATTGTGAGGTATAGGACTTTTGATTTTCACTGAAAAGTATTTTATCCACGGCACATTCTCTCTCTGGTTCAAGGTTTCTGAGCCTCAAAAAAATCCATTACAATTTTAAAAGCAAAATAAACAAAAAATTATGAATAACATTACTCATCTATTTATTATTCGTGAACATTCTCTAGTCATCTAATGTAATGCTATGCGAGCTTTTCTGACAGATTCATATCAAAGCATGGGAAAATCCAGCTATAAGGTTGTAAATGATAGTGTTCATTTGATACAACAAACATTTCTTACTCTTGTACTTTTTCAATGAGATCTCTGTGGTGCTTTGACTCAGCTCCCCTGATGATTGCTTCATTAGGCTTTCCTTATGCATCCAGTCCTTGAGGGAAGTGGAAGCCATGGAGGATCCTATCAAGAGTCAGAAAAATTAAGACATGGATAATTCAGCTTCTCCCTTTCCCTTCCCTTCCCTTCCCTTCCCTTCCCTTCCCTTCCCTTCAGATTAACCTCTTCCCAGGAAATTACTGTGAGTAAGAAAAAGTTCTCACCAAAACAAATCCATTCCTCATTAAGATTTTATCTGGTTAAAGGTTAAGGTACTAATTCTTCCAAGAAGTGCTTCAAAGTCCACAGAAAGGAATGAATTGAAATATATAACAGGACTCTTTGTTGTTAGGATCTTGTCTTAAGACACTTCAACCTCATCTGATAAACATTTGTTCTCTGTAGCTAAGTATACACTTATCCTTTTAGAGAGGCTATAACATTAAAACTTTTTTTCAGTCGTGTTTCCTTACCACTGAATAAACTGGAAATTAGAATCTGGCCTTATATTTTCTAGCAATTTGCTTGTATTTCCATTCCCATATGAATATTTCATAGTGATTTATGGGCCCTCAACTTGATCCTTTTGGGGTTTGTTTTGCACAGGCAAAACTGAATAACTGTTTTGAGGAATTCTCCACCTGTTTCCTCATGGATGCTATTTGTGTCTTAAAAACAAATATTACTCTCGAAACACACATTTCCAATTGCCTGATTTTCTACAAGACTTGTTTTCCTGGGTGCCACTTGATGACTTCACCTGGGTGCCTACTTATGGTGCCCTTCAAAACATTCATGTACACTCACTGTCTCCACATTTTTTTCATTGTCTTTTGAGTCCAGTTCTGTTAGGCACTGTCCCCAACATGCCTAACATGTGTCATGACCACAAGCCACCCCCATATTTCCAAGGCTAATGTAAATTTTCATGGCTACTTGACTTGTCTTCAGTGGTACATGACACAGCTGATCATTCTTTCCTTCCTGAAATGCGTTTTCCTCTTGGATCAACATTCTCTCATGGTTCTTCAATTCTTTAAGTGATGCTCTTTTCAGTGTTCTTCTCTAGTTTCTTCTCATATCCCTACCATATTAATAGTAAATGTCCCTAGGCATCCCTTTTTATTTAAATATTCTCTCTCCTAAGATTATTTCATTCTACATCATAATTCATATGTACATCCTAGAACTCCCCTGAGCGCCTACCTCCAGCAATGCCGTCTTCACTTGTGTAGCTAATACACATCTCTAAAGCAACTGGTACAAAATTAAATATTTGAGTCTTAACTCACCCACAACTCCCACCCAAATCTACTCCTCGAAGCATTTTACATTGCTCAATAAGTGGATACTCCAAAATGACTCCAATTGATATCTCTAGAGTTGGTCCAACTACCTCACCTTCCCATACAGCTCTAGCTTCTTGGCAGCCCATTTTACCACGTTGTAAGCTTGTTTTTATCTCAGCAGTAAGAGTAGAGGGCCTGGAGAAATGTTTTTTGTTGGGCTTTTAAAGACTCAAAAACAAAAACAAAATACCACTCCAAAGCCTAGTCCATATATTTAAAGTTCTATAACTAATCCAAGTTAATTTCTGACCTTTCTCAGGCACACATGCACAAATTCACACAACTTCCTGACCCTGGTAACAGTTATCTTGCATGCAATTTTACCAGTGCCCCGCATTGGGGAAGAGCTTTGTACAGCTCTGTTTTTCTGCCACCACAAATGTTATATTAGAAACTCATGGTCAAATATAGACTGTAGAGTGAAAATTGTCTCCATTTTTCCTAAGCTTTTTCCTCTTTCTTTTAATAGCATTTCTGTCCACTAGCCAATAACATCCATAAGTGACTATTTCTGCAGTTCTTTTAGCTTAGGAAGGTATAAATTAAAAAGTGGTGTTATCTGTGATGTGGAAATTGTTTTCTGTTTACTATTAGTTTTAGATTTCCCACTTTTTCATAGAAAGAGACATTCTCTGCTCTGATTTGGCCCATCTTCAATTTTATCAGCCATTAATTAAAGACAAAAAGATCACTAATGCACCCAGAATGAAAAATTTCAATAAACAGCCAGATAAGAAGGAATTTTTATATTTTTCATTCTGAGATAAATATTTAATATTCTATTTCATCACTGTAGAAAGAAAATAATCTTCTTAAGGGCCAGGGCTTTGAAATAGGGAAAAATCTTGGTATTCATTTGCCTCTTTGCAGTTACCTGCATTACTGCGAAGTGCCACAAAGGCAAGAGCCTACCCTCCTAAAGAGACAGAAAACAACACTCAGTGGGCAGCAATTCCATTTCTGGAATCACCACAGGTGTCATAGCTTATTACCTTTCACACAAAGTAGCACAGAGGAAAAAGTTACCCATTAGAATTACCAGGGAAGGTTACTGCAGGAAAGAATTCAGAGGAGGGCATCCAACCCTTCTCTCTGCCTTCAAGAATGGCTCCATGTAAACTGTTACCTTACATGATAGCATTCTCTATTGTAAATATTTCCAGAGAACCAACAAGTCTTTATCCCCTAGGACAATCAGAAAGGATGCATTCATGTTTAATTTTCATTGTGAGGGATTTAAAAACCTAGATAGATTTAACTATAAGATTCTGTGAGATTTTCATGGACAGAAATGACTTATCCTCATAGAAAGTCTATTCTGTCCCCAATCAATAGACAGAATTAAAGATATTGAAATTGAGGCTACTTACAGTTAGAAAAATAGGGGCACCTGGGTGGTTCAGTTGGTTAAATGTCCAACTTAAGCTCAGGTCATGGTCTTGTAGTTGGTGGGTTTGAGCCCTATGTCAGGCTCTGTGCTGACAGCTCAGTCTGGAGCCTGCTTCAGATTCCGTGTCTCCCTCTCTCTCTATCCCTCCCCCAGTCATGCTCTGTCTCTCTCTGTCTCTCAAAAATAAATAAAATAATTTAAAAATATATGAAAAACAGTTAAGTAAATGCAAATCTATTGTCATAGTAGTGCCACATCTCTAATTTGGCTTGGTTGGGTTAGGAAAATAAAATAAAAAATCAGTTACTTGACATTTCATTTCGTGGGTTTTTTTTTTTTTAACATTATTTGTTCCTGGGATCTCTTCCATTTGTTTGTAAGCTGAGCTGTCAGCCATATATTAATTTCAACTCATTTCTTATACAAAAATAGGGTAAGGCTGAAGTCTCTCTGGAGAAGCTTTATTAAAAATTTGTAGACTCAGAAGTGAGCCCATTTGTTGAGTTATAAAAGGTGCGTTGCTCTAGTCCCTCCCTTGTACAAATTTTTGTTTACAGAGCACTGACAGGGTGCAGGCTATTTCTGAAGCATTACCAAAAGTGAAGTGATGGCAGAACTCAGATTGATGCAGTTCTTGGGTGTT
This sequence comes from Proteles cristata cristata, assembly GCA_017311185.1. NCBI lineage: Eukaryota > Metazoa > Chordata > Mammalia > Carnivora > Hyaenidae > Proteles > Proteles cristata. Next base: position 617,104 of record JAESUZ010005027.1, read on the forward strand.
CCTGATTAGTCACTAATTACCTCCGTGCTGGCCAGAAAGGTCCCCAATCTCTCTCAGAATAGTACAGTTCAAGAAGGAAAGAGAAAGAGAGAGAGAGAGAGACAGAGAGAGAGAAGGGAGGAAAAAAAGGGGGGGAAGCAGTCATCTACACGTCTTTAAACTGGTTTGGTATCTATTTTCGTGGTCTCCATTAGTTTACTGTTTCACTAAAAGCAGGATGAAGGGGATTTGGTACAAGCTGTTAGGGGATGGATGACAGTTCCAGTGGCACCTTAAAACATCTGCTAACAGAATAAAACTATGAGAAGTTAATTAATTTTTTTTTTTTGTAGAATAGAGAGCCTGCTACATACTGGATGTTTAATAAGTTTTTACTAATGATATGAAGAAATAAATGCACTATTATTGTAGAACTGGTGCTTTTTATTATCTTTGAATGTGAGTTAGTTTAGCCTCCCCCCAGTGGACTACTTTGGCTGCCATTTGCATAGGGATTGATGCTGACTAAGAGAGACATCCAAAGTGAAAGTCAAAGTCAAAGATGATTGCACCTTACTTGAGGTAATGAAATGGGTGCCAAGTAGTTCTCTGCAAAGCTGAAATTGGCTGCTTTTGCAGAATTTGAGTATGGAAAAATAGGAAATGATTTTTACTGGTTAGTGTAATTCCTTTAAGATTCTGGTCTTACACCTCATCAAGATTAAAAGCTTCTGCATAGCAAAGGAAACAACCCACAAAACTAATAGGCAACCAACGGAATGGGAAAAGATAGTTGCAAATGACATATCAGATAAAGGGTTAATATCCAAAATCTATAAGGAACTCACCAAACTCCGCACCCAAAAAACAAACAACCCAGTGAAGAAATGGGCAGAAGATATGAACAGACACTTCCCCAAAGAGGACACCCAGATGGCCAACAGACACATGAAATGATACTCAGCATCCCTCCTCATCAGGGAAAGACAAATCAAAACCACACTGAGATACCACCTCACGCCAGTCAGAGTGGCTAAAATGAGAAAATCAGAGAACTCTAGATGCTGGCAAGGATGTGGAGAAACGGGCACCCTCCTACATTGTTGGTGGGAATGTAAACTGGTACAGCCCCTCTGGAAAACAGTGTGGAGTTTCCTCAGGAAACTAACAATAGAACTCCCCTATGACCCAGCAATAGCACTGCTAGGAATTTACCCAAGGGATACAGGAGTGCTGATGCATAGGGCACATGTACCCCAATGTTCATAGCAGCACTCTCCACAATAGCTAAAACATGGAAAGAGCCTAAGTGTCCATCAACAGATGAATGGATCAAGAAGATGTGGTTTATCTATACCATGGAATACTACGTGGCAATGAGAAACAATGAAATCTGGCCATGTATAGCAACGTGGATGGACCTTGAGGGGGTTATGCTGAGCAAAATAAGTCAGGCAGAGAAGGAAAAATATCATATGTTTGCACGTATAGGAGGATTAGGAGGAACTTAACTGAGGAACAAGGGGGAGAAGAAGGGGGGAAATGGTGGGGGAAAGGGAGAGAGGCAAATCATGAGGGACTCTTAAATGCTGACAAAAACTGAGGACTGATGGATGTGGAGGGGAGAGTGGGATGGGCACGGAGAGGGACACTTGTGGGGATGAGCACTGGGTGTTATATGGAAACTAATTTGACAAGAAACTATCTGTAAAAAAAATAAATAAATGTTACAAAAATTTTTAAAAATAATAAAATATTACATAAGTAATAATAATAATAAAAGATTCTGGTCTTACAACAGCTTTTAATATTTAAAAAGAGAGGGACACAAGATGTCACGGTTAGCAGTAGCTCAGACATGAGTAAGACATCTAAATTATTTACACTGGAAACAAATTCTCGGTAATGTTCTCCACGTTGATTCCTTCACCTTCTCCTTTCTCCTCAGTGGAGAACTCCTCCCTTCTATCCAGATGAATAGATTGAAACTAGAGAAACACCTTCCTCTCTTATCATATGACTCTGCCCGTCTTTGCAGCCTTCTTTTGCAGCATTATTTCTTCTTCTCTTCCCCCGGGCATCCAAGACTCCTTCCCCACTCACCAGCCTCAGCCCTGCCTCCTTCTCAGTCCTGCCCTGCCCCTGCACTGACTTAGCTCTGTCATTAGGGCCTCTCTTCCTACAAGTGTGCCTACTTCAAAGCGTTCCTTCAGATGTGCTTTTATATTTTTTTGTATTTGTCCGATTATTGGATTCTTCGTTTTCCCCTAAGCCATAATCCTCATGAGAGAAAGGACGTGTCCGGTTTTGCTCATGATTACTCTTAGCATGCTCCTGTTACTCTAGAACAAAGCCTGGCTTATGGCAGGCACTTGATAAATTTTGACTGATTGAACAAATGAGTGAAGAAACTCACATTTCAAAGACAGATATCGTGATCTCCACCATAGTGAGTCCGAAAGATAAATGGGGTAGCTTCAGTAAAACATTACTTGTACAACAAGAGTTAGCTGGTAAATGTGTGAGTTCCAGAAATCTCCTTTCTTTCAAAGAAATGTTATAAGTAGAAACTCTTTTAGCTTTGGGTTAATAAACTCCTAGTCTATGATCCAAAAACATCTGGAAGGGTATTATTACTTACATATTAATAAGCTGGATTCTTTAATACTTGAACGTAGTATGCTGGAGGCATTCCACTTACTTGAAGAGAAACAATAAGGAAAAGGCCAGTTTGGAAACTGAGAACATTTTCTGTTGCAAAGAGCCACTGAAATGATACTGAAACATCTGCTGCCCTAAGATGGTGATCCCCAGGTGACTGAGCTTTAACGGCCACATGGGGCAGAGGACACAGAATCTTGAGGCACAACAAAATGGGGATTTAAATTGGTAACCTGAATAAAGAGTTAGGAACATCAATAAGCTATACCTTCAGTGAAAAAGTGGATTAGAAAGAAAACTTCTTACCAATATGGAGAGATTCCCATGGCATTAATCTGTCTGAGTTTGGCTCTGGAGGGAAAAATCTACCTAAGAATTGACTTACAACTTCAGGCTTTTTAATGTGGTTTTAAATTTTGAATTTACATCCCATATGATTAGAGCATGTTCCTGGATTGAGAAGGTGCAAAACTTTAGTATATTTGCATGTCACCTCAAAACTTTGCAGATATACAGGCTGGAATAAGATGAACTCTGAATCCAGTATCTCCCTCTCTCTCCTCTCTCTCTCTCTCTCTCTCTCTCTCACACACACACACACACACACACACACACACACACACACACACACACACACACACACTAACGCCCACACAAGGGAACAAACCACCATGAGTGAAGGGAAAAAATAACAGCAGTGGAGTTAGATCTTCAATGTTTTTTCTTTTTCTGTATTCTTATTTTCTTTTTTAATTTTTATTTTAAAATTCCAGTATAGTTAACATTTAGTGTTATATTAGTTTCAGGTGTACGATATAGTGATTCAACAAATCTATACATTACTCCGTGCTTATTGTGGTGAGTACTCTTTTTAAAAATTTTAATGTTTATTTATTTTTGAGAGAAACAGAGCACAAGCAGGGGAGGGAAAGAGAGGAGACAGAGAATCTGAAACAGGCTTCAGGCTCTGAGATGTCAGCACAGATCCTGATGCAGGGTTAGAATTTGGGAACCAGGAATGGTGAGATCATGACCTAAGCTGAAGTTGGATGCTTAACTGACTGAGCCCCCCAGGTGCCCCTTGTGATGAGTACTCTTAATACTCTTCACTTAGTTCATCCAACCCCTCACCTGCCTCTCATCTTGTAATCATCAGTTGTTCTCTATAGTTAAGAGTCTTGATTTGTCTCTCTTTTTTTCACCTTTGCTAGTTCATTTTGTTTCTTAATTCTACATATGAGTGAAATCACATGGTATTTACCCTTCTCTGACTTACTTATTTTGCTTAGCTTGATACTCTCTAGCTCCATCCACATTTATATAAGTTAATCTTTGACAAAGGAGAAAAAAAAAACAGCCTCTTCAACAAATGGTGTTGGAACAATTGGACAGCAACATGCAAAAAAGAATGAAACTGCATTATTGGCCTACACCATATACAAAGATCTTCAATTTGCCTAAATGATTCAGCTATTATAACTATATGGAACTAAATAAAAGAAGTATAATTAAATGTTTAAAGCTGTCAAAGAGGTAATAAGATATATAAGCAAGGGCCAATTTGTTACAAAAAATGATAAAGTGTAATTGGAATACAAATACAACTTCTAGAAGTAACACATTTACATTGGAATGAAAGTCTCAGTGAATGACAACACATAAAATTGGAATTGATGAAGAGGGAAAGAGTAAACTAAAAGTTAGATGTGTAGAATTTGCCCATTATGCAGCTTGGAGAAGCAGAGAGAGAAAATATGACAGAGAATGAAAGATAAGATCCATATATTCGATATACATCTAATTGGAATTCTCAATAAAGGAAATTGAAAGAATAAGAGGGAAATAATTGAAAATATAAAGGCAGAAAAAAGCAAACCCCTAATCCTCAGATCCATAAAGTCTAATGACTCCAGATAAAAAGAAATCCACACCTAATTTCTGAACATGAAAACATATAAAGACAGAGAGATACAGAGAGAGTAAAAGCAGCCAGGGAGGAAAGATAGGTCACCTACAAAGGACAGGTTTACTGCTCTCTTCATCACCTGTTGGAAGACAGATGATGGAAGAACAATATCTTGAATTGTACTGAGAAAAAATAGATGACTGTCAACCTAGAATTCTACTCACAGTATGTCCTTCTTTCAAGAATGGTAGGGTAAATAATTTTTTGGACTAATAAAAACAGAGATCACCGAAGACCTTCTCCAAAAGAATTTGTAAAGGAAGTATTTCAGGAGAATAGTGTACAACCCTAGATCAAAGGTCTGACTTATAAGAAGCAATGTAGATACCAAAGTCAATGAGAAATTCTCATCTCACAATTACTCTAGCGGGCAATTTCCTAAGCACTTTACATGATTTAGCTCATTTAATCATCACTCCTTCATTATGACTTAGATCCTATCATCAAGCAAGTTTAACTTGTCTAAGATTACAAAATTAATATGTGATAAAGGGATTCCAAGCAGGGAATGTTCCTGCAGAGCCAGCTGCTAACTGCTATGTTGAGCTGAATAACAGGTATTGACATTTTAAAATAATAATGACTATATCTAAAATGTGAGAAAATATAAGGTTACCACAGAAATACTGGGAAATTGCAAATAAGTTGTGGATAACTAGAATTAAGTTCTAAGATCGTTGCCTTTTTTCTTAGTAAGTAAAAACACTAAATTTTAGTTAACATGAGTGGTAAATTTTCTTCTATAGTCACCGAAAGAATGTACAAACAATAGTTTCCAAGCAAATAGAAAAAGAAATAATTGAATGAGAAAATAAAAGAATAAATGTTTCAGTTGCAAAGAAGTAAGGAAAAAAATTTTGAAAACTTTACAGGACAAATAGCAAAAACATAATAAGATAAAAAAATAATTCCAAATATATCAGCAATCATTAGAAATGTAAACAGACTGAACATTCAGTTTCAAAGACAAGGATTAGCATGATGGATTTTAGAAATTTATTCTGTTTATAAGAGATGAATATTCTAAATTAAAGCACAGAAGAGGCATAACTTGGAAATACTTATCGAAAAGAACTGGGGCAATTATATTAATCTGTGATAAGATTTAAGGCAAATGAATTAATAATGATAAAAAGAGATCATCACACAATGTTTGTAAAAGTTTCCAATGCTTTGGAAGATATAGAAATTCTTAACTTACATGGCAGAGGTTCAAAATATACAAAGCAAAAACAGATTTACAAGATGGAAAGGTCACAGTGTTTGTGAGATATTTTGATATGCCTCTCTCAGTAACTGAAAAATCAAACCAAAAAATTCAGTAAGAATATAAAAGATTTCAAGAGCAAATTATGAAGCTTTACCTCATGCACTTGCATAGAATACTGAATACATCTACCTATTTTTTTATCGATATTCAAAAAGATTAATAGATTCAACCATATTATATAGGTGTGTGCATAATATCATTCTCAAGCAAACAGGAAATATTTATAAAGATTAGCCTTAGCAAGTTTAGAGTATTATCTTAAAATCAGTTCTTAGAGTATAATTTAATAATTAGAACACAATAACAAAAATAACCAGCAAAGCTCCATATGTGTGGAAATTTAATGTAATAAAAGAAATCATAATAAAATTTGGAAAATATTTAAAACAGTAGTTTGAATTTTTTAAACTTATTTATTCATTTTATTTTATTTTATTTTATTTTATTTTATTTTTTTTAATATTTTTTTTTTTTTCTAGGAGAGAGAGAGAGAGACAACATGAGCAGGGAGGGTCAGAGAGAGGGAGTCACAGACTGAAACAGGCTCCAGGCTCTGAGCTGGCAGTCAGCACAGAGCCCGACGGGGCTCCAAACCCACGCACCGCGAGATCATGACCCGAGCGAAAGTCGGACGCTTAACCGACTAAGCCACCCAGGCGCCCCTTTTTTTTTTTTAATATATATATTTTTTTACTTATTTCTAGGAGAGAGAGAGAGAGACAACATGAGCAGGGGAGGGTCAGTAAGCTTATTTATTCATTTTTTAACAAATAGTTTATTGTCAAAAAACAGTAGTTTGAAATTTATACACAAATAACTTGGGGGATGTGGGAAAATAGCATTTAGAAAGAAATTTATACACTCAATATCTTTTATTAGAAAAGAAGTTATAAAATTAATGAACTAATAAATAGAAAAAAAATGAAGGAATGAATGCAAAGATACAGGAAGGAAATAAGTAATAATGAGTTGAAATGAATGCCAGAAGTACATATTTATACTACAGAGAATTGACATTACACAGGAATGCTAGTTTTTTTCTTAGCAAATTTATAAAGTAGATACATCTATGCATAATAGGAATCTGAATTGTGCAGAGACTGCACTGCAGATCATTAGAGTAGGAGTGGACTACTCAGTAATCATGATACAGATTACACATAGCAAAATAAATTTATGTCATGGTCTATCCAAAGCTTCTTAGACAATATAAGGGAATGTCTTTTTTACTTTAATATAGGAAAGATGTCTGCAATAAAAATGATACAAACCATAAACAAAGAATTGATACATTCAAACTTTTTACAATTAGAAAAAAATTTTCAACTTCTGTTTGTCTGAAAACACCAAGGGAGAATAAAGTCAACTGGAAACAGTTTAATGGTCCATAAATAATAAAACGTATAAATGGATTAAGGTATGTTAATAAAATAAATTTCATACAAAGATAAAGATGAGGTACAGCTAAAATTAATATGGTAAATATTAAAAATACAATGTAAGTGAATGATGCTTATCATAAAATCTTATATATAACATGATTTTATATAAATGAAATGCAAAACATACTAATATAAATATATATTATAGTTATTTACACATACATACAACTTTCATATATATTCATATTTAGGAATGAAAATATGTGGTAATTGGCAAAAGGAAACAAAAATTATTCTACCGCCATGAAGAAATATGTCTATGTCTTCACTTTACATATTATATGTATTCTCTATGAGTCCTTAGACTTCGTGAGTCCGTGTTTCTGCCTTTTTAATGTGGATGAGGATGTATCTTGCCTTGGTCAATGGAACATTATCAAATGTAATGCAAACAGATGTGTGAAAAGTGCCTGAAAAGTAGGGCTTCATTTTTTGCATAGCCTTGTACCCTCAAATCATTTCAATGAGCCTGCACAACCTGATGGAAGGTGAGAGGTATAACAGATACACACCTTGGACTCCTATGGTACTGGCAACATTCTATTTCTTCTATTTCAAATCATTTTATGGATTCTCTTTTGTAAATTCTTTTTTAATTAATTTATTTATTTTGAGAGAGAAATGCAAGTGAGGGAGGAGCAGAGAGAGGAAGAGAGGGAGAATCCCAAGCAGGATCCACACTGTCAGTATGAAGCCCGACACAGGGCTCAGACCTTTGAACTATGAGGTCATGACTTGAGCCTAAGTCATACGCTTTGCTAACTGAGTAACCCAGGGACCCCTGCATTCATTTCATTATTATCCTTCAATTGTATTCATAGATATTTTTAACACTTTTTAATTTAGGACACATCTTACTAGAAAACTTTTTTAAAAGGAATAAATTCTTGAATTTTATATCCAGTTAAAAGTTCATTAGGAACTGATAAAATAAATACAGCTTTAATCAAACCAAAATTGAGTTTACAATAGCAAACAATTACCAAAAACTATGATTTAACATAAGAGTAAAAATCCCAGAATGAAATTCTCTTACATACAGAAAAAAGGAGAGCAAAATAATTGATTAATATGAAGATAAATCTTGGGGCGCTTGGGTGGCTTAGTCGGTTAAGCATCCGACTTTCGCTTAGATCATGATCTCGCGGTTCGTGGGTTCGAGCCCCGCGTTGGGCTCTGTGCTGACTGCCAGCTCAGAGCCTGGAGCCTATTTCAGAGTCTGTATCTCCCTCTCTCTCTGACCCTCCCCTGCTCATGCTGTCTCTCTCTCTCTCCCCTAGATTAAATAAAAAATTTAAAAAAAATATGAAGATAAATCTTAAATATCATTAAATATATAAAATAATAACAATAACAACATATTGATTTAAAAAATAAGCAAGATAGGACACAATATCAACATGAAAAAACATTAAATGTGTTCTATACACTAGTAATAACAATTAAAAATAAAAGAACAAATTTACATTAGAATACAGTTATCAAATACTTAGGGATACATTTAACACATATATACACACAAACTATTCAATGAGAATCATATAACATTGTTGTATTATAATTAATTGTTATATTATAAAACATTGTCATATTATAATATTATAATATTGAATATAACATTTAACATTTAATATTGAAAAATATTAAAGATCCAAACAGATAAAGAAATATATAAAGTTCATGGAATAGAAGAATTTACATTGTTAAGATGTACTTACTAACATATTTATGTATTTATTTTTGAAGAGTTACTTAAATATTTTTCATTTTCATTTTTAAAATATAATTTATTGTCAAATTAGCTAACATACAATGTGTAAAGTGTGCTCTCGGTTATGGGGATAGATTCCGTGGTTCATCGTTTATTTACAACAGTGCTCATCCCAGCAAGTGCCTTCCTCAATGTCCTATTTTCACCTATTTTCTCCTATTCCCCACACCCCCAACCACCTGCAGTTTGTTCTCTGTATTTGAGTCTCTTATGGTTTATCTCTCTCCCTCTTCGTTTGTAACTATTTTTTCCGTTCCCTTCCCCCATGGACTTCTGTTAAGTTTCTCAAGATCCACAGATGAGTGAAAACATATATCTGCCCTTCTCTGACTATTTCACTCAGCATAATACCTTCCAGTTCCATCCACATTGTTGCAAATGGCATGATTTCATTCCTTCTCATTGCCAAGTAGTATTCCATTGTATATATAAACTACATCTGCTTTATCTATTCACCAGTTGATGGGCCTTTAGGCTCTTTCCATAACTTGACTATTGTTGAAAGCACTGCTATAAACATGTGGGTACATGTGCCCTTATCAATCAGCACTCCTGTATACCTTGGATAAATTCCTGGTAGTTCTATTGCTGGGTCACAGGATAGTTCTATTTTTCATTTTTTTGAGGAACCTCCAGACTGTTTTCCAGAATGGCTGCATCAGTTTGCATTCCTATCAAAGTGAAAGATGGTTTCTGTTTCTCCACATCCTCACCAATATCTGTTGTTGCCAGGGTTGTTCATTTTAGCCACTCTGACGGTGACAGGTGGTACCTCACTGTGGTTTTGTTTAGTATTTCCCTGAATGAGTGATGTTGAGCATCTTTTCATGTGTCTTTTGACCACCTGGATGTCTTCTTTGGAAAAGTGTCTATTCATGTCTTCTGCCCATTTCTTCACTAGATTATTTCTTTTTCGGGTGTTGAGTTTGGTACATTCTTTATAGATTTTGGATACTAACCCTTTATTTGATATGTCATTTGCAAATTTCTTTTCCCATTCTGTCAGTTACCTTTTGGGTTTTTTTATCATTATTGTTTCCTTTACAGTGAAGAAGGTTTTTATCTTGATGAGGTCTCAATAGTTCATTTTTGCTTTTAATTCCCTTGCCTTTGGAGATGTGTTGAGCAAGAAATTGCTGCAACTAGGGCAAGAGGTGGTCGCCTGCTTCTCCTGTAGGGTTTTGATGGCTTCCCGTCTCACATTTAGGTCTTTCATTCATTTTGAGTTATTTTTGTGTATGGTGTAAGACAGTGATCTAGTTCCATTCTTCTTCAAGTTGCTGTCCAGTTCTCTCAGCATCATTTGCTAAAGGAAAAATCCATTTTTCCATTGGATGCTCTTTCCTGTTTTGTCAAAGATTAGTTGGCCATACATGTGTGGGTCCAGTTCTGGGTTCTTTATTCTATTCCATTTGTCTATGTGTCTGTTTCTGTGTCAAGATCATACTGTCTTGATTATTACAGCTTTGTAGTAGAGGTTAAAGTATGGGATTGTGATGCCTTCCACTCTGGTTTTCTTCTTTAAGATTGCTTTGGCTATTCGGGGTCTTTTGTGGTTCCATATAAATTTAAGGATTGTTTGTTCTAGCTTTAAGAAGAACGTCAGTGTAATTTTGATTGAGATTGCATTTAATGTGTAGATTGCTTTAGGTAGATTGCTTTGACATTTTAACAATATTTATTCTTCTCATCCATGAGCATGGAATGTTTTTTCATTTCTTTGTGTCTTCTTCAATTTCCTTCATAAGTTTTCAGTAGTTTTCAGCATACAGGTCATTTACATCTTTGGTTAGGTTTATTCCTATGTATTTTATGCTTCTTGCTGCAATTGTAAATGGGATCAATTTCTTGATTTCTCTTTCTGCTACTTCATTATTGGTGTATAGAAATGCAACTGATTTCTGTACCTTTATTTTGTACCCTGTGACTTTACTGAATTCACATATCAATTCTAGCAGTCTTTTGGTGGTCTTTTCAGTTTTCCATGTAGAGTATCATGTCGCCTGCAAAAAGTGAATGTTTGACTTCTTCTTGGCTCATTTGGATGCCTTTTATTTCATTTTGTTGTCTGTTTGCTAATGCTAGGACTTCCAACACTATGTTAAACAACAGAGGTTAGAGTGGACATCCCTGTCATGTTCCTGATCTCAAGGGGAAAGCTTTCAGTTTTTCCCCACTGAAGATGATACTAGCTGTGGGCTTTTCATATATGGCTTTTATGAAGTTTAAATATGTTCCTTCTATCTCAAAATTCTTGAGGTTTTTATTTTAAAAAGGATGCTATATTTGGTCAAATGTTTTTTCTGCATCTATTGATCATACTGACTTATATATCCAATACAATTCCATCAAGATCCCAGATTTCTTTTAGAAATTAATAAATTGATTCTAAAATTTCTGTGAAAATAAAAGGATTAAGAAAAGCTAAAAGCATTTTTGAAAAAAAAGGAAAAAAATTGGAGGAATTTCACTACTCTATTTCAAATCATATGCAGCTACAGGAATTAAGGAAATGTGTTACCAGAATAAGAATAAATAGTAGAGGCATTTGGGTGGCTCAGTCAATTAATCGTTTGACTCTGGATTTTGGCTCAGGCCATGATCTCACTGTTGGTGGTATCGAGCTCCATATCAGGCTGTGCACTGACAACATGGAGCCTGCTGGGATTCTCTCTCTCTCTCTCTCTCTCTCTTTCTGCCCCTTCCTCACTCTCTATCTCCTTCAAAATAAATAATAAACATTTTAAAAAAGAATAAATACCATATCATTTGAACAGAATAGAGAGTCTAAAATTAAACCCATGTTTTATGTATTTAATTGATTTCCAATAAAGGGGTAAGTAAATGTAACTCAATAGAAAATCATCTTTCCAACAAATGGTCCTGAAATAACTGGATATCAATACAGACAGTAAATAAATAAACCTTTACCCTTACCTTGTACCATATGCCAAAATTAACTCAAAAGGCTCATACCCCTAGACACGAAAGTTAAACTACAATAGTAGAAATAATAGAACAAATATTTGTAACTATGGGGTATGTAAAATTGCATAAGTCAGATGTAAAATTCAGGAATCATAAAAGAAAAAATAATAAATAAGCTTTTAAAAAGTTACAAATTTTAACCTCTATAAACTTTTCAAATGTTTATTATTTTTGAGAGACACAGACAGAGTATAAGTGGGGGAGGGGCAGAGAGAGATGGAGACGTAGAATCCAAAGCGGGCTCCAAGCTCTGAGCTGCCAGCACAGAGCCTGACATGGGGCTTGAATCCACGAACTGTGAGATCATGACCTGAGTCTGAGTTGGATGCTTAACCGAATGAGCCACCCAGGTGCCCCAACAACATTTAGCCTTTGAAAGACACTATGTTTAAAAAGTGAGAAACAAGTCAGACTGGGAGAAAATATTTGCAATATGTATCATCTCATAAAGGTATCAAGGATGTATAAAGAGCTCTTACAACTCCATAAGAAAAAGACAAATAACTCAATAGAAATAGGCAAAAGATTGGAACATTCAAAGATATGTGAATGGCAAATGAACTCATAAATATATGCTCAACAACATCAATCATTACGGAAGTAGAAATATAAACAACAGTGTGATAACACTATACATTCAGTAGAATGGTTAGAATTTAAAAGTCTGAAAACGTTAAGTGTTAGCATAGGTATGGAGAAACTAGAACTCTCATATGTTGGTGGGAGAATATAAAATGGTATAATTATTTTATAAATTATTTTGACAATACTTTGTGCATTAGCCATAGACAATGTGATCCAGAACTTAGTTATGGGTTTTTACTGAAAAGTAAAAGTTGAGTTGACAGAGCATTTCCCATATGTACACAGAGTCCATGTTTTCTTTATTTGTAGTATATTGACATTCATCTGGTAGAATGTTAGATTTAAAATAATTCATATTCTTCTGACCTGCCCTAAATGTCTATCTTCTTTAACTTTTGAAGAGACTCATTGAAATGTGAATGTATTATCTGTGAGGGGCAAACCTCTCAGCCATTAGGTTTGTTGTCAAGAGGAGGAAGAAGGGTCTAGAGAATTCTGTACTTATTGGAGACAACAAACCATTGCCACAAAGCTACTTGTACACACATTGAATTTCCCTAGAATTTTGTCCCATTCTCTTCTCACCTATTAGTATTTGGCTGTCCTTACCTGTCTAGTAGTTTCTGAAATTGGCCTGATGAACAAACTGCTGACTCTCCTAACCTTAACAGACCTCTTTGTAGCATTTTCACCTGAGGACCACGTCATCCTTCTTAAACTCTCTTTTCCTTTGGGTTCCGTGGCACATGTTTGTCTTACATGTGTTGCTATTTTGCCTTTGCTTTCACTGCCTCCTCCTCTGTCTGTGTTGTAAATTATTCACTTTATTCATTTGATTTAGTTTTATGTTGGTTCTCTACTATTCTGGATTTACCTGTTTTCCTAGATGATTTTATCTCTCTTTTTCCCAACAGCTTCCTCACCTAATTTACAAATATATCCAAGTCTACACCAAAAATTAACATTTTATTTTACATCCTAGAGAAAAATATATTGGTTATTTGTTTACGATTGAGACTTCCATGTTCCCCCTCCCTCTACAAACACCTTTTTTTTTTATCATATTAATTATGTCATCTTCTATAACTTTATCTCCTGGATCCTTCACTTCAGCTTCTCTCTCTGCCTCTCTCTCTCTCTCTCTCTCTCTGTCTGTCTCTCTCTCTCTCTCTCTCACACACACAAAATTATAGTCTGTGACTAAATATATATATATATACACTAAATTTTTATATACTAAAAAATATATATAAATAAAACCAATTTTTCCAAGCTTCTCTTCCACAAGTCTTTCAATTATTTTTCTCACACTTTCCAATATTAGTCTCCATTCTGTAAAGATAAATGTTAAATGTTAGAGCCCTGAATAAATTTTTTTCTGAAAATTTTTGCAAGCAATGGAAAGTAAGGAGTTACAGCCCAAAAATATCTTGCAACTATAACTACAGAGCTCACTGCAGTGATTACTGTAGTGTGCAGTGTGGCAGAGTTACAGTTGCCATGGGAACCATAAATTTGATTTTCTTGGGTTTTGTGTGTACAAAATCCCAACTATAATACTGCCTTCACATATTGTCTTTTTCACATGTTATACATGTACTTGGGTCCAAAACAGGTCACCCAAACTAAAGATAGAAATGTTGGTTGCTTTCTTCAAAGATCTCTGTAATACATCAATAGTATCAGAGTTAAATCAGAAGGTGCATATATAAAAATTATTTTTGATCTTACTTCAAACATAATAGATTGATGTCTTCCAAACCAGCTTACACCATTCCTTGGAATAAAAATCCTCTCTATATTTTCAGCCTTTGATCTATTCACCTTTAAAATGTTTATGTGAGTTGGTACTATTTGTGTGGATGACAGGCAATGTGGTTTTATGAATGTTTTGTTGGTTATCTTTTGTTTTCTGATAACTCCTTCATATGCGATTTTTGAGTAGATTATCTCGTGGCTTCAGTTTTTTAATAGAATGAAACTCATCTCATCACCTGAAAAGGAATGCTTAAACTAATACTTACTATACAGTGTTCTTTTCTATTTATGTGAACTCTTTGAAACACTGGGAACTCATATCTCTATAACTTTAATGAAGAGAAAGTTTGAATTGCTGTGGATATAAAATCTTGGTAGACTCTAGGTTTAGCTTTTACTCCCTGTTACGGTTCTGCCTTGACAGAGCAGGAAATGTTGGCTTTCTCATTAACTACAGAAGCACACAGGATGTTCCAAGTTTATTTGGCTACATTGAATCAGAGGATTGTTTTCATCTATTTTTCCCTGGAGAAAGGTCAACAAGAATTTCTTATGACCAGGTTTGTCATGGCTAACAGGAGCACCTCATGTTATTTAGCTGTTGCTTCCACATCTTTTATTTGGGTAAGGAATATTCATAATCATTAGCTCAATAAACTCAGACACTATACATTTTACCTTGGAGACATCACATTTTCACAATTTTATCATTTCTTTCATGTAGGGAGACAAATTATAAATTTGACCACTCTTCACAGAACTCTGGAGTTGTTGATTAAAACTCTGCTTGATTGAAAGCAGTATTAAAATAATTGTTTGAATAAAAATACATAGAAAAGAATATGACAGTTATATTGATGCTGGTTTCAGTAAGATGTATTGTGATGCATTGCAATAGCCACAACTAAATTAAAACTTCAGAGACAAGATGACATATTTAACAAACTTCTCATTTGTAATGATGAGGGGGTGACCCATCACAAACTAATCAAAGACAAAGGCAGCATTCATTGCGTCAACGAGTCTGCAGGTGGATATGATGCGTCAGTTGTTTTCTGCATGTATGTGATTCAGCTGAATAATTTTCAGAAGCCTAAATACTCTGAGTTATTCAGTGTAAGACAAAAGACTGAGGAAAGAAGATAAAATATTTTTTTAAAAAATTACTATATCAATTAACTAGATCATTTAGCAAACATTTATTGAAACTTGTAGAGAGCTGGGCACCAAATGTGTAGCAAATATCCCCAATGCTTACTTTGAGATATGTCTTCAATGAAATAATAATGTGGATAGAAATATGAGGATTGGTTTTTATAAGTGGCCTTGCTTAAGATCATGCTAAATGGCAGCAAAACATTACATGAAAGAAAAACCATGTTAGATGGGACTCAATCCATGGAACCATATAGAAATCCTGAATAAAATGTAATAACAATAATAAAAACAGAACTATTTTGTCAATCACTTATATAATTCTCACAAAAAGGCTGTGATGAAAATAGCAGTGAAATTTCACTACACTATTAGATAGAATAGGTAAAATTCAGAAAGCTAAAAATACCAATTGCTAGAGAGGATATGGGGCAACAGGAACTATTTTATTGCTGGTAAGAACGTAATATGATACACTCTCTTTGGAGGACAATTTCTTAACATCGTAAACAAGGTTTAACCATATGATTCAACAATTATGCTCTAAGATATTTATCTAACTGGTTTACAAACTTATGTCCACACTGAAATCTCCATGCAAATTTTATAGCAGTCTTATCCCTAGCTGTCAAAAATTAGAAACAAAACTGGAAGCAAGCCAAGATGTCCTTCAATAAGTGAATGCATAGAATCTATACAATATGATAATATTCAGCACTGAAAAAGAATGTGCTATCGATCCATGAAATGAATGGAGGAATCCTAAATTCACACTGCCAAGTGAAAGAAAGTATTATATACTGTAGGAATTGAAAACAAACCAGCGATTGTCAGGGTCTTAAGGAAAGAGAATAGTCAGATAAAAGAAACAAAGAGGACCTTTCTCATGATTTTCTCTATTTCTTCCAATAAACAAAAATATTTTTATTTTAATTAAAATAGTTTTTGAGTTACAGGAAAATTGAAAATATAATACAGAGAATTCCTGGGACACTGGGTGATCCAGTTGGTTAACTGTCTGACTTTGGCTTCCAGATCACGACCTCGTGGTTCACTAGTTGCAGCCCCGCATCATGCCTTCTACGATCAGCCTCCTTCAGTCTCCTTCTCTCTCTGCCCCTCCCCTGCTTGTGCTCTCTCTCTCTCCCCCTTCCTCCCTCCCTCCCTCCCTCAAAAATAAGCATTAAAAAGAATCTTTAAGGGGCACCCATATGGCTCAATTGGTTAAGCACCTGACGTTGTCAGCTTAGGTCATGATTTCATGATTTGTGAATTTGAGCCCTACACGAGGCTTGTTGCTATCAGTGCAGAGCCCTCTTTGGACCTTCTTCCCCCTGTCTCTCTGCACCCCCTCTCAAAATTAAATGAACATTTAAAAAAAAAATCTTCAAACATAACCAGAGCATTCTTATATATCCAAAACCCGTTTCTCCTATTATTTTATGTTGGTATTTGTCAAAGTAATGAATTGATATTGATATACTAACTGAAATCCATAAACCCATCATCTGTTCAGATTACCTTTTTTTAGATTACATTATTATTATTATTATTATTATTATTATTATTATTTTAAATCTCATGTCCTTTTTATGCTCAGCATCCCATCTAGGATATCACATTACATTAAATACGACCTCAGCCCAGTGTTCAAGGTCAATATCAACTGTGTTAACTCTTGTTGACAGAAAGTAGGCACTGCTGAGATGATTGTGGTCTTCCTTACCCCTTCAGAACCCCAGTCTAATCATGAGTAAAACAGCCAAAAAACAAAACAAACAAACAAAAAAACAAAAAAACACCCATGCTGAGGAACATTCTACAAAATGGTGGGCCAGAACTCCTCAAAACTATCAAGGTCATCAAAACAAGGAGTCTCAGAAACTGTCACAGCCAAGGAGAACTTAAAGAAACAAAATTAAATGATATATGGTCCTCTGGATGGGATCCTTGGACACTCCAGTAGTCTGGGGATTCGGTTAAACCTAAGGAAATCTGAATAAAATATGGTCTTAGTTAATAATAATGTATCTATATTGGTTCATTGATTGGGACAAATTTACCATGCTAATCTAAGATGTTATTGATTGAGGGAAATCAGTGTGGGGCATAAGGGAACTCTCTGTACTACTTTTGCAATTATTTACAAATCTGATACTGTTCTACAACAGTAACAAAAAACTCTTGATGGACAAACTTAAGCATAGAGATGTTTTTTTAATTGTCCAGAATATTACAAATGAATAACAGAAATAAGATTCAAACATAATGGTAGAGTCAGAGTGGATAGCAACACGAAAGAAGGAAAGGAAGGAAGGAAGGAAGGAAGGAAGAAAATGTTTCCAGGAGCCAAAAACAAAGATGGAACTAAAGCCAATAAAGAATGTTAAGTGGGAGCTGACCTTACAGTGGCCCCAATGTTCAGACCTCAGGACTGGCCTGATTTCAATGCCCACATGAAGAGACCAGGCCTGGCTTCAATTGGATTAGGCAGGCATTGAGAGCAGAGACTCTTGTGTAAAGCCTAGACATTTTTAAGCTTGTCTATTTGTAAAAAAGGAAATGAAAATGCAGGCTACTAGTTCTAGGAAGCAAGGGAGAGTGTGCTCTCAGCCTAGGGGAAATTCTCAGTGACTTAAACTTTCCTCTGAGTGCTAAATAAACAGCGCCTTGATAGGGATTTGAGTTGTCCAGAAGTTTCCAAATTTTAATTCCCATCCATGAGTTTCTGTTGATTTAGTAGTTTGGCGATTAGAAAATGGAAATGCAAAACTTTTCCTCTGTAAAACTGTTGGTGTGAGCCTGGCCCTGGAGGCCTTGTTCATCTGGTTAGCACCTGATACCTAAAAGAAGACCAAATGTCAAGATAGGGACAAGAAGGACAAGGAAACAGCAGGTGTACAGTAAGCTCTGCTGGCCTCTGCAGGCTGGGTTAGAGGCCTCCTCTCTGCCATCAAGTTTCCTGTAACAATGGTAAAGACTGAATGAAGCTCCTGTATGGCTGTATTATCCACAGGTGTGTCCACTCCCTGACGCCACAAGGCCAGATCATCTCATGGCTGGTAGCCACCACTCACACATAGTACAGACTCAGTAAACATGTTACTCTGCAGAGCCTTTGTAACATGGAAGGCCCTGTGGGGGACAGGATAAAAATTAATGTCAGTTCCCCAGCCACCTCCTCAGGCTCACATAGGATGATGTTTTGTACCTCCCTGTCCAAATTTGTCTGAAAGATTTAGCCAGTTAAAAATCATGTTTTTCTGGATATCTTGCTGTCACCTCAAGTTGAGCACAGCTGAGACAGAGTGGATTCTTCTTTCTCTTCTAAATCTTATGTTACAGTCTTATTTTCTTGATGATTTACTTTATAATTACCATTTTAGAATTTTTAAATCTTTATTTTTTTATTTTGAGAGTGAGAAAGAGAGATAGTGGGGAAGGGACAGAGAAAAAGAGAATCACAAACAGGCTCTGCACTGTCAGTACAGACTCTGATATGGGGCTCAAACTCATGAACTGTAAGATCATTAGCTAAGCCAAACTCTGATGCTTAACCAACTGAGCCACCCAAATGCCCCTCTTGATGATTTTTAACATTACCAAACAGAACATTCCTGGGACGACTGAGGTGAAGTGCCTCCTTCAGGCCTACTCCGTTCTGGGCCCCACCCTTAAACTGGTCCTAACTGGTCAATACTATGCTCAGACTAACCACAAACCAGACCCACCCATACTACGTCCTATGCTCCTTGGTGCCATGCACTTTATAAGTTGTATGCTCAGAGGGTGATCAATCTGATTTTAAAAGTTAATAGAATTTGAATGTGGGGAGTCTCTTTAAAGGACCTTCCTCATTTGGGGTTCCTAAAGTCAACTAGAAAGATATTTTTTTTTAAAATCCTTGTTTTGCTCCTTGGTCAGGTTATTATACTGGTTTGCAGACAAGCTAGGGAGTTCAAAAACTCAACCCAACCACTTACTACTTTCTCTATAAAGAGTGAAGTTGGACTATCAGCTGAGGGTGCATAGTTACCAAGTTAAACAGTAGATTCTGCAAGAAAAGTCTAACTTTCTGATTTGTGAAGGATTAATTACTATAGGTTCAGTACTTTCCACATTACAGGCTGCTTGCAATTAAATGGATATATTAAGAAGGTTACAATGGGATTCTTTGTATTAGCAGAAGCTTTGAATAGCTTAGCTTAGGAGGACCCTGGGAAGGAAAGACATTTCCAACACTGGACCCTTCATGCTGTATGCTTAGAGTATTCTCACTAGAGAACGCCTCCTTGAGGCTTTTCCAACCATGGACTCTGCCTGGCATCAGCTTCAAGAAATCTGGGGAGAGATGTCCAAGTGAAGCCCTTCTCCCTCATCTGAGACACAGCCCTCCAAATTCTCCCTGGATGTTGAAGGCCTGGATAGTGAACTGTCACTTCACTTTAGATGGTGGGAGTAGTTGGCATCCTTTTTCTGCACTCAGATTTGAGATACCTTAGAAAGACTCTCGTTTTTAACATCTTGTTCATACTTATCCCGTGTGTTGCTTCACCCAGAGTGACTTCTAATGGGAAAAGCATAAGATGGTGGGGGAGAAGGCTGATGAAGGGCTCCCATTCCTCACTGGGATTTACACCCTCAGAAGAATGCTGAACTTTCACTAAGGCCACAAATCCAACAGTATATATTGGGTTTTTGCAAACCACTTCCTCTTATGTCAATGGTTAAATTAAGGCCACTTTGACTTCAGGTCTCAGGGTCATCTCCAGAAGTCCCCATCCTTAGTTTTCAGTTTCTTGTCCTTTACAAAGGGAGGGAACATAATGGCCACACCACGAACTTGCTTCTATCTTCACTATGGAAAACACGAGGAAGTCCCTTTGCTGTTCCTCTGCTGTCCATATCATGTCCTCAGTTTCTAAGTGCAATACTTAATAGAAGCACCATGATCATTGACCTCTTTATGTCAGGTTTTCAAACTTCAAGGCAATAGGGAAACATTTGTAAAGCCTGTTTCATCATCAGACCTCTAGGTTACACCCAGACCTGCACAATCAATCTCTTGTGGTTAGATGAAGGCACTACATTTTATTATGCTCCCCAGGTGACCTGACTCAGGGCCTTCCTTGAGAAGCATAGCTCCATCATGAACATAAACATCCTTCTTTTTTTGAAATTTCCTTCAACTTTCCATTAGGACTGTACCTCATTTTTTCATTCAACCTTCATCTCTGAAACTAATTTTTCTCAACAACCAGAGTCAAAGAGTAAGCTTTTAGGTGGTTCGATCTTCCAAACTGTGAAATGCTTTACTAAATCATGTTTGTCACTTCCTTATCTAAGAGAGATATTTTGAAGACTACATTAATACTTATAAAGCAGTTGGAGTCTTGAAAATTAAAAGCATATAATAAAATATTAATAACTGGTCTGTTTCCACAAACCTTAACTGATTGTCAGGACATTTCCTCCTCAGTGTTCTAAATCAGTATTATTTCTGAAGAGATAAGTTTTTCTTTGAAATAATTATAAATGTAAATTAATCTATAAGCAAAATTTGTGCAGTAATTTGCTTCCATGTTTCCCAAGCACCTCACCATAAAACAACAGGACTTGAAAATATCTGGATGTGAAAGATGACACAACTCCCTTTGTCAAGCAGAACTAATCTTGAATCATTTTGCAAAGAGATTAATTAGCTTTCCCTCAAAATATTTTTTCCAGTAAGAGGCAAATCTTTCCTTCTTCTTTTTCTTCTTCTTTTTTTTTTTTTTAAAGTAAGCTCCATGCTCAATGTGGGGCTGGAACTCATGACCCTGAGATCAAGAGTTGCATACTCTACCAACTGACCCAACCAGGTACTCCAAAGCCTTCTCTTCTTGTGCATAAAAGTATCCTGAAGTGCCACTGTGCAGTAGAAAGGAGTGCATTTTCCCGATAATGGACACAAAGGAGGTTAATTTGAAAGGAGGCAAAATATATTGTGCCAGTGTTTGCAAAATGAACACGATGCCACAGACTATAATGAAGTATTAAACAGTGAACATAGCAGTATTCCATAATAAAACGTTGGGAAGGCCCAGGGCTAAGAACAGTAAAATGGGATGGATTGCAGAATTCCCCAGAGCTTTTGATACAGATCATGTGCTTTGTGAACTTCTAAGTGAGGGAGGTATAGACAGCATTGACTGCCAATATTGCCTTGATTTAAATCTGCTAAATTATATTGCAACAAATAGAAAATTTGATAGCAGGTAATGGACAGGAGAGAATTGAGAAATATATCTCCTCATGCCTGTGACTATTCACAAAGAAATGTGGCTACTGCCTAGACTATTTTTTTTACCTTTTTTTAAACATTACTTTCTTATTTAAAATTTACTTAACATACTTATAATATTGCTTTTAGAAATAGAATTCAGTGATTCATCACTTACAGCAGTCAGTGCTCATCATAACAAGTGCCCTCCTTAGTACCCATCACCCATCTGGCCCATCTCCCACCCACTTCCTTTAATCAATCCTCAGTTTGTTCTCTATCCTTTTTAAAATTTATTTTTAAGGGGCGCCTGGGTGACTTAGCCGGTTAAGCGTCCGACTTTCGCTTAGGTCATGATCCCGCGGTTCGTGGGTTCGAGCCCCGTGTTGGGCTCTGTGCTGACTGCCAGCTCAGAGCCTGGAACCTGTTTCAGTCTGTGACTCCCTCTCTCTCTGACCCTCCCCTGCTCACGCTGTCTCTCTCTTTCTCTCTCTCCTAGAAATAAATTTTAAAAAAATTAAAAAAAATAAATAAAATTTATTTTTAAGATAGAGAATGCAGCTGGGGTGCGGGGAATGAGGGTGGGGGGCAGAAGATCTGAAGCAGGCTCTGCACTGCTAATAGCAGTGAGCCTTATGTGGGCTTGAACTCATAAACTGTGAGATCATGACCTGAACCAAAGTCGGATGCTCAAGGAACTGAGCCATCCGGGTGCCCCTGTCCTTTATCTTTAAGAGTTCCTTATGGTTTGTTCTTCTCTATTCTCTCCTCATCCCAGTTTCCATATGTTCATATGTTTTGTTTCTTAAATTCCACATATGAGTGAAATCATATGGTATTTGTCTTTTTCTGATTGAGTTATTTTGCTTAACATAATACCTTGTAGCTCCATCCACATCATTGCAAATGGCAAAACTTCATTCTTTTTGATAGATTTTTATTATATATATACTATATATATATATATATATATATATATATATATATATATATATATATATATATATATATATATAATACATCATCTTTGTCCTTTCATCAGTCAGTGGACATTTGGGTACACTCCATAGTTTGACTATGGTTGATAATACTGCTATAACTATTCCATTTCTATAAAATACATACCTAACCACTAAAGGAGATGGTAACAGTCATCAGATAAGGAAGGAAAAGATTACATATGCTTTGAAATGTATTACAACCACTTTCACAAATTGCTGTCCCCAGAACACCTCTCCATATATGTTCCTTGTATAAAGGAATTTTGGGAAACCGTGCTGCAGTTCCGGTTTCAAAGATTTTCTATAACTTAGCAAAAGGTTCTGCTTCCTCAAAATGCTTCATTATCATCTGCCAGGAAAAATGTGATAATGCCCGTTGACCTCAGTGACTATAAGGGGAGTGGTGCACTGGATACGTTGAATGCAACTTTTCACAATTGCATATTAGGAAACTCAATGATTCATGCTGGATACCCACAGCAGACATCCTTGGGTCTGAGAAACCTTTCCATTACACACCTATTTCTATGCACCTAGCCTCCCAAACCTCATCAATGATGAACCTATGTTTCTGTGTATAACTTAAAATGACTTGTGAAATATTTAATATGTTATTAGTCACACCCTCATTTGAAGCTCAGACCTCTGAGAATCCCAGTCACTAGAACAGCAATACCCTTGGGGGAATAACTGAGAGTCTTCAAACACCAAATATTGTTAAAATTAGCAGCAAGGCAAAGATAGCCTATGATGTGACATACATGTTAGTTTCACTAAATTAAGAAAGAAGGGATCTGAATGGCAGGAAGGAGATATGATGACCTTTATGAAGATTCACTTTGGGGAAGGCTGAGACAGACAGCAGAAATCACATGGATAAGAATGAGAGATGTGAAGAAATAACCAAAGGGGGCTTGTGTGGACATGTGACAGGGAAGAGAGCATGAAAAAGCACAAGGAGCAGAACGGACAGGCACCGAAGTGAAAGTGAATACAACAAAAGAAGATAAATTAAGCTTTGGTAATAGCCTTAAGTAGTGAGGCACCGCAGTAGAGGAAGAGAGCACTGCCTATGAAAGGAAAAATGTCTACATTAACTAACTGAAACAATCTACTATCACAACTCTTCATGTTAGGAGCAAATAGTACTGTATTCCTCTGTTATCCTCACATGCCTAACAGACTATATTGGATGAACATGAGGGGAACTAAGTTTCCACTTTCCCTGGGAATGTGGAAGTATCTGAAAGTCCTTCCTCTTCAATAGCCTATGAAGGAGGCACATTGCTTTAGAACTTAGTCCATGAATTGATTGATGTTCATCATGATGATTTTATGACCATTAAAAGGTTAACGTTCTCCTGTGCCTTATTGTACAAGATAATGTGTTTGGGAGAGAAATTTAAAAATTCTTCAAATAAAAGTTATAAGAAAATTTATACTGATGAGTAAATTTTCTGATGACATTCCATATAGAAGCATAATTCTATCAATGTATAATATATTGATGCATTTTCCAACTCACCTTTCTAGTTATGTTTTAAGGCTAAATGTTAAAATTGATTCTCATTCCTTGATAACTAAACTGTCCAAATTTCAGGCAGATAGCCCTTACATATGCATAGTGATATGGAGAAGTTAGGCTTGGTTGACAATCTGCCAGAGATAAATCACCATGGGGAATCACTTTCCCTGTGTCCTAGACTAACAGAAGATTTATGTGTGAAATCTGAATGTGTTCTGCCATGTCTGAAAGCAATAAGGAGAAAAGCACACCATGGGCAAAGGGAATGTGATTTGCTTCTTGGGTCACTGGTCACAAGGCAGAAAGCACTGTGTCTTCTTACCACAAGGAATGACACTGAGATATTGCCTCATCCCCTATATCCAATCTTGTAGCACTGAGGTATGGGAAAGAGCCCATCTGGGGAACATTCAGAGGCAGCAAACTTCTTTCTTTTTTCTGAATAGTAGGTAGAGAAGGGCCAATGTCAGATGAATAGAATATTATCTGAAAATTTTCAGTATCTAGAAGTCAGCTTCCAGGCATTATAACACAGAGTGTTGGTGTACATGAGAAGGTAAAAATTATCTACTTACTTGGGTCTCGTGACTCCTAATATCCCCCAGCCAGCCACACATTCACCATTTTCAATTTCCTTTCCATCATTCCTGAAGTTTTCTCAGTAATTGATTCAGAGAGAAAATTTTAAGAGTATGGGAGAAGTGGCTTAGCAATTTATGTAGTACCACTAGCTCAGAAATTAACTTTCCATGAAACCCTGGATAAAATGCTCTTAATTTTTTGTACAAAAATATTTAATGTTTTTAATTTAAAATTACACTGCAAAATACATTTAATGAATTATAAATAGCTCATTTAATAAATATTTAAAATCAGACAACGCTCTAAATTATAAAGATGAAAGTATAAATCATCCATAACTCCACCACTCATAAATAAGTATTGTTATCAATAACTCACATTCATGTATTGCAATCAAGTTTTTTACATTTATTGCTTTTTTACAGATTATGCAATTACCACAGCTTTGTAGAACATTTAGAAAATCAGCAAAACAATAAAGAGAAAATAAAATCCCCATAACCCTATCACCCAGAGATAATATTCTCAACAATTTGTTTATATTATTTTAGTCAGCCTCTCATAAATACACACTCTGTTTCCCAGTTTTACAAAATTAGACTTATATTATCTATTTTTTGTTATCTCTCTTTTACTTATCAAAATATAAGATGTTTTAGTTTTCTTTATGAAAATTGGCTGTATCTAAGACTATAATTGGTTTTGTATTTTATTACTTTTATAAAAAAAACTCAATTTATTTCAGATTATCAGAAAATATTTCTAATCCTAGTGACTGTACAGTGATTTTCATCATTTGTGATAATTTTTAGCAAGCCTACTCTTTGCCTTAGCATGCATGAGATCCTGGACAGACTCTCCAGGAGGGTATCACGAGGGGCTCAGAGAGCTTCCATAACTGGGGAAGGCAGTGGAGTGGGTGGGCTAGGTGACGAAGGAATCCTGTACGTAGTTCCTGGGGAGACAGGTTTCCAACATCAATGGATGAAATCAAATCCTAACTAAAGAGACTGGGTTGGTTTTTAATCAGATAAATGCAATAATAATATTTACCCCCTACTCAAAACAATTTTTTCAAACACATCTCATGCCCTCTTGTGGTAGGGAAGGAGTCACTGAAGCTGCTATTGCAGGGGCCTCTTATCTTCTCACATGCCATCTAAAAGTAGACATAGCATGATCCAATATGGATTTTAGAAATACATTTTTAGTCATAGTGTGGCAAACAGTAGTACAGAGTGTTAATTACAGGAGATCAGTTAGGACACTGGTATGGTTGAGGCAAGAAGAGACAAGAGAGGCAGGAAGAGGAATCAGCTAGGCAGAGTAAATGGGAAAGAAGGAAGATCTGAGAGACATTTTGGATGTTGAATGAACAGGAGCTGATGACTGACTAAATGTATATAAAGAGTTGTATAAAGGAAAGAACTGGGTAGATGGTTGTATCATTGGTCAAGATAGGAAGCAAAATATTTTTATTTTGAGATAGATATGGTGAGATAGTGGATTAAATTTCATCCCCAAAGGTTGTAGAACCATAGATTTGATCCAGGAGAGAGATCAGAGCTTTAGGAGTCACTGTTATGTGGATGGTGTCTGAAGCCAGTGGATGGATGAGACAATGAGGGAATTAGAGGAAAGTGCTGGGAGTAGGTGGGGTAGTTCCAGAGGTGATACATAATAGGTTCCAGGAAGATTATGGAGACTTGGAAGAAAAGAGTCTAAAAGGAATAATGTCAAAAACCTAAAGGAGATCAAAGAGAAGAAGATTATCAGCTTCAAATATGCAAAGAGCTATGAATCATAAAGATTGAATGTGCTCATGTTGCTTATCCTCAGAGGTCAGTGGAGATATTTGTAACACCTGTTCTTTATAGTGATTAAAACAGACACTAAATTCCAATGGTTATGGAATGAGTGGATGTTGGAGGATTGAAATCAGTGAGCATACTAAATCCTTTCAAGAATACTAAAGGAAGAAGAGAGCAAGGGTCTCAGAGGAAAAAGGACTTTGTATTGATGGCGTTTTTTAGGATGTGAGATATGCTAAAGAAAATAATCCAGAGAGGAAAGACACACAAAGCAGAATGCATATAAGTGGAGGAAATTCTCTGAGATAGGACACAAGTTGGTAAGGATGGGCCAAATAGATCTGTTTGAAAGTGAGAACATAGGGATATGATAAATCGAGGAATTAACAGGTTCTGTTTTCTCTGTAATACACAAGGTGAGGATTTAATATTTAAGTAAGGATTACCTACCAGGCTCACTTGGTGAATGGGAAAGACCTTGGTTGATATTAGTACTAATAAACCTATAGTGTCCAATCTATGTGGCCTGGAATTAGCTACCTTAAATGGAGAAACAATCAAACAGGAACTCTAAAAGAAGACAAAAGACACTTATTTTCAGTTTTAGCATGTCTTCTTATCTTTGATATTCTTTCATGCATTTAGTAAATAGTTATTCTACATATATTATTAATTAATTAATGTTATACCAGTTGCTAGAAATGCACCTATATCTTTTCAAGCACACTTTCATAAAGATTTCACAATATCATTAGTTTCCTAAATGTCACCTCTGCTGATACAGTCTCCTTTGCCAATGTTCCTGGTAATAAGGCAGTCAAGATAAGTGAAGATACAGCAGAGTACCCAGATTTTGTTAGAAGCAACCTCAAGATGTGTTATTAAGTCTAATTTTAGCATCCAGTGCCTTGATTTATTTCTTTTGACACATTCTGAGCTCTCTTTCTTCATTAAATTCATCATGCTTCCTGTCAGAGCGGCTAGAGTGTTTGTGAAGCCCTAGCATGTGTAATGCGCACAATTTCACGTGGAGTCTCTGATTTGGAGTTAGAATCCCAGCATATACTTTTAGAAGGAGCATGGGGCCAGTGGCTTTCATGATAATGAGGCAGCTACTCTACATTCAAGGATATAAATTACTTGGGAAAGATTATAGTTTGGTGAGGCAGGGTTATCTTCCCTCGTAGGAACTAAAATATAGACAATTCTGGCCACACATCCCAGATCAAGTTAAAGGATATGGGTTTTTCAAGAAATGGTGAGAATGTGGATCTCCACTCTGGAAAAATAAGATTAAGGAGAAACTGAGCAATCACTGATGGGTAGTACCAGCTCATGATAGACCCCAGTAGTAGTCAGGGTGTGTCTAAGTCAACCGTGTACTTAGTTTTCATAGCTGAATAATTGTTTTGAGTGCAAACCAGATCTATTACCCTCAATTCCAAAGCAATGTTAGATGCTTTCTGGGGACTGTGGGTGAGTTTACAGTGGTCGCGCCAATAGGGTTTATTCCATTCCCCCTACCAGTAAGAAAAGATGATTCTCCTGAAATAGGTATGATTCTCAATAGTCTTGGAACTTACCCAGTGGCCAACCTCCCTGTGATACCCTGTAGCTCTCCTTTGCCTGCTTAGCAATCATAAAGCAGGTGTGTGTGTGCAAGTGGCTTGGTTGAGTCCTAGTCCCAGGTAGTACCCATGAATTGAAGAGGGCAGGATGTGAGGTAGATATGGTGGCATGTGGTGGGGGGTTCCAAATGGTACCTTCATCCTTACACAGAGCCATGTGGGCCCAGAGAGATGTTGGCAGTTTCTACTTTCTGGTACAGCTTACATACAATACCCCTTTTGTAGAACTTTGCAGATCATTTGATTACTTAGAAAAATAATAATAATAACAATAACAACAACAACAACAATAATAAATAATCTAGTGTTGCATGTGGTCACAGACAGTCCTTGGAGCTGGTAGAATATCATATAGGCCACATTCTGGTGGATGGGGCTGACAATGTGTTGTTTGAAATCAGAAACTCTCACTCAACTTTCTGGTCAACTCAAGGTGAGAACACGATGCATTTCAGTTTCTTCTGTCATATATTCATGCCTTTTCACAGCAGCAAGTTCCCTGCAAGTGGCAGCTTAGCCAATCCTGAATCCAAGACAATGAACTGTGTAGAGAGGACCCACAACCCAGGGCCTTGGGAATAAGAGTGATTCTTCTTTCTCTAGGAGAAAACCAACCTCAAGTTGGGGTCACAGCTTGTCCCCTTCAGATAGATGCCTGCCACCCTCTCCTTCACTACCTTGTCTTCCAACATTGCCTTTTCCTATGGCCCCCAGCTACCTGCCTGCCCTTGCAGAATCCAAGCAGGACTTACAAGGACTCAACATAGTACGGTTTTTTTAGCCAGAGCCTATGAATGGGGCACTGCTGGCTTCACATTAAGGACATTCTCTCCATTGCTCCCCACCACCACCAGGCCATCCCTTGCTGGACCCTTCCAGACTGGCATTCTCTGTGCCACCCTTCTGAACACATCCTGTATCCTAATTCTCTGTGTTGTGCAATACATGCCCTCTGCCTGGAGCACACAGACGCCGTGCTGAAGATGACAGCCCTTTTGCAGGTTACTCTTGGTCTCTTTCAGAGGAGACGCTTCCATGGGAGGATTAACTAAATGTTTTGGTTTAAAAGACATCCTCCAGGTTCACCGACCAAATAGTGGTGAGGAAAAGTAAGTAAAAGCCGGTGAATAGGATGAAAAAGATTTTTCACTTAATTGCAGTTAAAGGGACTACTGGTTTCTCCCCCACAACATCCATAAATGGTTCACCGCAGACTGGTCTGGTGTTAGGAAGAGGAGGGGCTGTTTCACAGAATCCAATGTCAAGCCCAACCACAAAGGCTCTAAAAATGCAAGAACAAAATAAAATATATGTTGTTTATTTATATTTACACACACACATACATACAAACATACATATATATACATGTGTATTATATATATAGATATATATATATAATACACATACATATAATTTTTTAAAATTCTTGTCCCAGTCACTAATTTTTCAGCACACACCTTTGAATGTGTGACTTGGGTTTGAAAGGTCTCTGTGAAGCCTTCTTCAAGGTGAAGAAAACACTTAAGACTTAGTGGAGGGGGACCTGGATGGTTCAGTCAGTTAAACTTCTGACCCTTGATTTGGTCATGATCTCATGGCTTTGTGGGTCCAAGCCCTGCATCCAGCTCTGTGCTGGTAGCACAGAGCTTCTCTCTCTCCCTCTCTATGCCCCTCCTCCACTCATGCTCTGTCTCTCTCTCAAAATAAACCTTAAAAATAAAATAAAGGGGCGCCTGGGTGGCTTAGTTAAGTGTCCAACTGTGGCTCAGGTCATGATCTCACCGTTGGTGGGTTCGAACCCCGCGTCCGGCTCTGTACTGATAGCTAGCTCTGATAGCTAGCTCGGAGCCTGGAGCCTGTTTTGGATTCTGTGTCTCCCTCTCTCTCTGACCCTCCCCTGCTCAAGCTCTCTTTCTCTCTCTCTTGCTCTCTCTCTCTTTCAGAAATAAAAACATTAAAAAATAAAAATAAAATAAAATAAAATTTCTAATGGAAATTAAAATATCCTCTTTGAGGGGCGTCTGGGTGGCTTAGTCGGTTAAGCGTTCGACTTTCGCTTAGGTCATGATCTCGCGGTTCGTGGATTCGAGCCCCGCGTCGGGGTCTGTGCTGACTGCCAGCTCAGAGCCTGGAACCTGTTTCAGGGTCTGTCACTCCTTCTCTCTCTGACCCTCCCCTGCTCACGCTGTCTCTCTCTCTCTCCTAGAAATAAAATAAAACATTTAACAACAACAACAACAAAAATCCTCTTTGATCCTAATGGACAAAAGGAAAGTTTAAATTAAGAAAGAAGAACATAAAACAAGTTGGCCTTTCAGGTCCCAAGTGATAGGGAATGGAGGAAGCACGGAGGGTTCTCTAATACTTGGTACTTTCCCTGACATTGCTGTGCTTTAGGTATGACATGCAGCCCGTGCCACACTGCTGAGGAGCCCATTCCACTAAAATCTCCTATAACTGCCAGCATTGCTCAGTATTCCTACTCATAAGACACCCTTTTCACACAGCTGCTGGGTCTATTCCATCTCAAATCAAGGTAGCATGGCATCTGAAGCATCTTCTTGCATGGTGTGTGAGTGGTCTTAGAGGACAAATTACCTGGACAACAGCCAAAATACAAAAGTGACCTTGCTTGAGAATAGTGTTGTCCTACAAATTTCTACATAAATCGGATCTGATTCAATCAGGGTTATTCATTGTAAATAATATAGAAAGTGATATAATATAGGCATAATCTTGCTTTATTCTTTTAACCACCAGTAAATGCTTTAATAACAAAAGGGTATTGGTCAGCTTTCACTCAGGTCAGCAACTTTCATGGTTTATCATTTCCTTCATATATTTTACACAGATAAATTGTAAAAAAAGTTTGCTATGAGGACAATAGTAATTATTTGAAAATGCAAGTTCAAAACATCGGTTGTTGTTTTTAAATCCACTTTACTGAAATATAACTGATGCACAAACAGCTGTACATAATTAAGGTATACAAATTGATGAATTTGGAGATAAGCATACATCTGTGAAACCATCACCACAATCTATGCCATAAAGATATCCATCACTTCTAAAAGGAACCTCCTTCCTTCTTTACATATTTACTATTATTATTATTGTTATTGTTAGAAAACACTTAACATAAGATCTACTCTCTTCACAAATGTTCAAGTATATAATATGATATTAACTATAGACACTATGCTGTAGAGTACATGTCTATGACCTATTCTTCTTGCATAACTGACCTTATACCCTTTACTAAATATGCCCATTTTCCCCACTCCTGTTCCTGGAAACTACTGCTCTGCTCTACACTTTTATGAACTTGACCTTTTTAGATTCCTCACATAATCGATATCAGGTAGTATTTGTCCTTTAGTGCCCAGCTTATTTTACTTAACATAGTATTTTCCAATTTCATCCATTGCATTACAAATGACAGAATTTCCTAATTTTTGAAGACTGAATAATATTTAATTGTATGTCTATACCACATTTTAAAAAATCCATTTGTCTATGAATGGACACTTAAGTTGTTTCCGTGTCTTAACTATTGTTAATACTATGGCAATGGATACAGAAGTGCAAATATCTCTTCAAAATCTTGACTTCATACCCAGAAGTGGGATTGCTGAATAATATGATAATTCTGTTTTTAACTTTTTGAGGAACCTCCATACTGTTTTCCACAGTGGCTACACCAGTTTACATTCCCACCAACAGTGCCCAAGGGTTCTTTTTATACCACATCCTAACCAACACTAGTTTTTGTATCTGTTTTTAATAATAGGCATACTAAAAGGTACGAAATGATATATCATTGCAGTATTTATCTACATTTTACTGATGATTACTGATGTTAAGCCCCTTTTCATAAGTCTGTTAGCTAGTTGTATATATTCTTTAGGAAAATGTCTCTTCAGCTCCTTTTCCTATTTTTCAATTGGGTTACTTATTTTTTTGGCTATTGAATTGTAGGAATTCCTTATATATTTTGGTTATTAACACTTTTTAAATATTTTACCATATTTTCTCCTATAGATTGTCTTTTCATTTCATTGATGGTTTCTTTTGCTGTGCAAAACCTTTTTAGTTTGATGTAGTCCCACTTGTCTATTTTTGTTTTTGTTGCCTTTGATTGTGATATCATATAAAAAAAAATCACTGCCAAAACAAATGTCAATGTGAATTTTTTCCCCATATTTTCTTCTTGAAGTTCATGGTCCCAGGTCTTACATTTAATTATTAATTCATGTTGAGTTACACTTTGCATATGGTATAAGATAAGAGTCCAAGTTCATTCTTTTGCATGTGACT
Source organism: Proteles cristata cristata (assembly GCA_017311185.1). Lineage (NCBI taxonomy): Eukaryota > Metazoa > Chordata > Mammalia > Carnivora > Hyaenidae > Proteles > Proteles cristata. The sequence continues at coordinate 649,805 of JAESUZ010005027.1, forward strand.
ATTCAGTTTTCCTAGATCCATTTGTTGAAGATACTATCCTTTTTCCATTGTATGATTTTGGCTTCTTTGTTGAAAGTCAATTGACTGTGTGTGGGTTTATGTCTGGGATCTCTATTCTATTTTTTTGGTTTGTGTATCTGTTTTTACACCATTACAACTGTTTTTATTACTGTTTCTTTGTAATAATATTTTGAAATCAGTAAGGGTGATGCCTCTCACTTTGTTCCTTTTGCTCAAATTGTTTTTATTATTTAAGGTTTTATGAGTATTTGAAAGTATAACTATCAGTGATAAAGGTAAATATGTAGACCAATACAAAATACTGTAGCAGTGTAAAGGTGGTGCATATGTCACTATTAACCCTAGTATAAAGGTTAAAAGACAGAAGTATTAAGAATAACTATAACCACAAACATTTATTAATGGATACAGAATATTAAAAAAAGTAAATTCTCGTTTACTGACAACACAAAACATGCATGTTGAATAAGTAGAAGTTTAGTTTGAAGTTTAATTGAAGTTAGGCTCCTAATAGCTTAAAATAGACTTTTGTAACAATAATATGTTTTATGTAAACTCCATAGTTACTGCAAAGGTAAAACCTATAGTAGATACAAGAAAGATAAAGAGAAAATAACCAAACTATATCACTACAAAATAATCAAATCATAGAGGAAGAGATCAAGAGAAGAAAAGCAAAAAGAAAGAACTACAAAATAGAAAATGAGGAACAAAAATATCAAGAGTAAGTCCTCATCTATTAATTATTACTTTAATTGTAAGTGGGTTAAACTCACTAATCAAAAGATATAGAGAAGTTGATAAGTAAAAAACAATTTCTAACTATATATTGTCCACAAAAGACTCATTTTATATGCGATGACTCGAACTGAATGAAAAAAAATATTTCGTTAAAATGAAAACAAAAGAGAACAAGGTTAACTGTACTTATATCCACTAATATAGACTTTAAATCAAAAACTGTCACAAGAGACAAATAAGTTCTTTACATAATGATAAAAGGATAAATTCTAAAGGAAAATATAAGAATTACAAACATACATGCACCAAATATCAGAGTATCTAAATATATGAAGCAACCATTGACAGATATGAAGGAAGAAAGAGGTAATAATACAGTAATAGTAAAAGGCTTATATACCCTCCTTTAAATGATGGATAGATCACCCAGACATGAATCACTAAGGGCACAGTAGACTTAAACAATACTAGAGGCCATATGACCCTAACAAGTATATGGAACATTTGACCCAAAAGCACCAGGATACACATTCTTCTCAAGAACATATGGAACACTCTCCAGGATATATTACATGTTAGGCCACAAAACAAGTCTTAACACAGTTAAGTACATTGAAATGATCCCAGTATCTTTTCTAACCATAGTGGAATGAAACTAGAAATGAAAAATCAGAAACAAAAGGAAAATGAGAGAACTAACAAATACATGAAAATTAAGCAATGTGCTCTTGAATAATCATTGAGTCAAAAAGAAATCAAAAAGGAAATTAGAAAATATCTTGAGAAAACTTAAAATGAAACACAACACATCAAATTTATGTGATATAACCAACATAGTACTAGAAAGGAAGTTCATAGTGATAAATTACTGTATTAAAAAAGGAAGATCTCAAATAAATACTTTCAATTTGTATCTTGAGGTCCTATAAAAAGAACTAAGCCTGAAGTTAGTGGAAGAAAGTACATTAAAAAATTAGAGCAGAAATAAACAAGTAATAGAACCATTTAGAAAAAGTGATGAAACTGGAGTTGATTTTCTCAAAAGATAAAATCTTCAAACCCTTAATGATACTAGGAAAGAAAAAAAAAGACTCAAATAAATAAAATCAGAAAATGAATGAGGAAACATTAGAACTGATGTCCCAGAAATTAAAAAAGATCATAAAGAACTATTATGAACAATTACAAAACAACAGATTGGACAACCTAGTAAAAAACAGATAATGCTCCTAGATATTAAGGAAAAATACAAAGTCTAAGTTTGTTCAGAGCCATTGACACAACTAATAAATTATTCTAAGGATATTATATCTTCTAAGATTTTAAGAAATGTTTCTCAGACAAATGCATCCTAATATATAATACATATGCATATATAAATTCACTTTGGAATATTTATAGTCCCATATTAAGGCTGTTTCATTTCTAGAAGATTTCAGTCACTGTCAATAAATTACAGAGTCCTCCAAAGAGAGTTAAAGGAAAGAGCTCTTACAGTATTGCATCCTAATTTGATAAAAGTCAACCTGGGTTTTCCATTGCAGAACACGTTCAAGGTCAAGCTCTTGTTAATGTGTTTAAAAATATTTTCCATTCATGTGCTGCTAAAACGTTAATCTGAGTAACTATGATCATTGAGGATATACATGTCCATTGACCAGAGCTAGTTGGATTCCTCTTTTCTGAACACAGGCCTGAGTTAATCTTGTTGGTGCTGCTAATGTGGACTGCTGCAGCCAGTCCTATGGATGCACAGGCTCGTGTTTCTCCAACAGTAACTACGACAAAAATCTTGTTGAAAGGGGTGTGGAGGAGAGAAAGCAGGGGCAGGATGTCACTGGAAAGGCAACAGGAGGGATGTAAATGAAAGGAACAGTAAAATGTTGCTTTATGGGACAGGTTCCCCCTATTTTGCTTCCCTGCTTTCCTTCCCTGGACTGGATGATGTGATCTTGGGAAGCTGACTTCTGGTCATAGCACCTGCATTTAAAATCCTACTGTGTTCCACATTGCTGAGAGAGAATAACAACACAGGCTCACACACACGATCTCCCGGAATAGTATCTGCTGGTGCTTTTCCTTCCTGAGCAGATGCTAAGCTGGGACAAGGTGCTGCTCCTAACACAGCATATGTGCTTGATGGAGAGTGTGCTTTTCTATTTTAAATTTAAGTGAGGTCACCGAGTAATGTGCAGTCTCACCTTGGCCTCTGTGCCCACACATAGTGTATAAAATCCACAGTTTCTGCCTCAGGTACAGTAACCTGAAATGCTAAAATTTCCTTAAGTGTCTAAAAATAAATATATTCCCTAAAACAGGAGCACAGGAAGTGTGCATGTGGCAATTTGCCCTTGAAGATTTTGTGGGAGGACGTTGTGGGATTTTAGAGTTTGATTTGGAAGATGACAGAGACTTTCTCACTGACTTCTGTTAACAACAGCATGCCTGTCTTTCAAAGTTAGTGAGTGGGGGAGAAAACAAGGAAACTGGGAATTTACAAATTATTAAGTTGAACCATAAGACGTTACTATTTCTGTAGGTCAAAAACAGTCAAATATTGGCAATTTTTCACATCACAACCCATTTGATGAGTTATGTAGGTTATAGTCTGCGTGATCTAGGTTGGATCTAAATTTAGGGAAATCTCAGTTAAGCCCTGCACTGTGAAGTGGTGACAAGCAATGAAAGAAAAGGCCTCCAGCCAGCTCAACAGTTTTTGTTTCAGAAGCTGTGACAGATAAGAGAAAACTCACCGAACCCCTAGAGATGTGCTTGTTAGGGAATTCTCTTTACAAGGGTCATGCGAAGTCATTAGATCCACAGCTATTTGCAGATGAAGGATTTGCCTTCAATCTTGAAAAACCATAGAATTCTGCATCAGAGTTCCTGCCAATCTGGGAAGTGGGAAGCTTCCAAGTGGAAGTGTGGTGACATCGAGGTCACCATGCTGAGGAGGGTGTCATTTCAGCCTCACACATCTCAGGGGACCTCTGCTTTCTGAGCGGTTGCCCCATGCATTTTGTACGCTACATGGGAGAAGATAAACAGATCAGTGTCACAAAGGCATGCTGCACTGCTGTGTACTGAGAATACCCGTTAAATCACCTTCCCAACAGGATCCGATTGGACTCATAAATTCATAATACATGGGCTTGCTGTACCTTCATGATGACACTTTTATTTGTCAGCGCGTTTTCACTCTGCTGCGTCACCTCTGCGCCATATTCTGCTGCAGCCAGGCTACAATTATCTACTGGGTCTAACAAATTTTTTATTTTTGTTTTTAAGTTGAAAACAGCCTCAGTATCTATGAATTGTGCTTTTAGACCCGTCTATCCTTGCATACGTAATAAGTTGTAAGTTACAATATATTTTTTTATGAACTGCCAATTGACTTAAAAAAATCTTAGAAAATATTTGCTAATTAAACATCAGTATATAGAAAGTAATAAACATTTTGAAATAGTCCTTTGGCATATCTTTCATCTTTTGGAACTGAGGGAAGTGGAGACAGCTATCCACAGAAGTCAAGGGGCAGGCACCTCTTGCCTCAGCCAGCTGCACAATGGTAAAGCATGTCATTGGTCCAAGCCTCGGTTTTCTCTGAAGTAAAGGGGAATAATTCATATTCTTAATGCAGATTAAGAAGTTGTTGGAAGTATTAACTAACAGCATCCAAAACAAAACCCAAAACAAAACCTAGTACTCAATCAATGTTAGCTATCATTGTCATCATTATGATTGTTATTGCTACCATTAATCCAGATCTCCAAAAAGTTCCTCTGTAAAGTCCACTTCATCTCTTGCTCTGTAAGCACTGCTAAATGATTCCCATTCTCAATCCAGATTCTTTCAGAAGTAGATAAGTAGAGACTTTTACTACGACTTATTACCTTATTACCGCTAGTGTCTGTTTTCTGGGTAGCAACAATGCACAAGGACTGAATGAAATACCTCACCGTCTCCAGAACCTGTCAAATTCACACACACTTTGAAACTATGTAATGTTTAATACTGTCTGTCTCTCCATCAAGAAGTACATAATATTGGATTTCAGTCTCTCCTATTTTAATTTTTAATGATAGAAATTCTGCTAAGAATGGGAATTCATTATCTTGTGGCTTTTTTTGTTCAGGATAAGTTTCCTTTCAAGAACTCATAATGATAGAAGAAATACAAACAGAGATAAGTAGTTCTCCTTGGTAGTAGTCTCCACATGAATGGCAAAAACACCAGTCACTTCTGTAAAAGCCAGTAATGCCTCTTAGGATCTAGCAGAGGGAAAGGAAAAATAAAAGCTTCTGGATCTGAACATTCCCTCGAGTTACAGACTCAACTATAATGGTGGGGCCAGTTTCTGATGGCAGTGCATCCAGCCATTCAGCCTCCATTATCATTTAATGGCGATCAAACACTAGCTGGTGTTTAACTCTCAAAGAAAGTAAAATAACATGGCTTTCCAATGCAGCACTTTTTTTTTTTTTTAATCATTACCAGGAGCTTGTGTAGACTGAGCTGGTAACTCCTTCTTCCTTTGCTGTTTTTCCTTTGGCATCCCAACCACTCTGTAAGCTTGGAATGCATGCTTTGCTTTTTAGGGTCACTTTGTAGCCTGATGCATGCAGCCTCCCTCATCTCTGGTTACCTCTGGGTCTGTTTTGACCAGCTCATCCCTGTAAGTCTTAATGGGACAGTGGGAGCTAAGGGTGTCTAAAACTTAAGCTGCTTTTGGAAACAGAGCCATTCCTCATCTGCTTCATTGAGTTTGAATTATTTGGGCAGAATACTCTTCTGCAGTTTTTCCATTCAGCAAGAGGTGTTGGAATTTCACCTCTCACATTTTTCAGCCCTATTTCTGTTATATATTTTCTGACTTTTATGCTTATCATCCATTGCTTTTTGACAAGACGACTCTTGAATCATTCCCTCTGGAGAGTTGCATAGTCCCAATTTTAGAAATCCTTGGAGTAAAGCCTATCTGAGTAACTTGTTTAAGAAACTGAGAAGTTTTCTTATTAAGAAATAATATCTTCTCCAGCCTGAGTCCTGGGAATTTGAAATTCTATTATCTTTCCTCTCCAATAGGGCTTATCCTGCATGTTTTAAATACATTAGTTCAGGGGCGCCTGGGTGGCTTAGTCGGTTAAGCGTCCGACTTTCGCTCAGGTCATGATCTCGCGGTTCGTGGGTTCGAGCCCCGCGTCGGGCCCTGTGCTGACTGCCAGCTCGGAGCCTGGAGCCTGTTTCAGTCTGTGACTCCCTCTCTCCCTGACCCTCCCCTGCTCACTCTCTCTCTCTCTCTCTCTCTCTCTCTTAGAAATAAATAAAACATTAAATAAATAAATAAATAAATAAATAAATAAATAAATACATTAGTTCAGGACACCTGGATGGCTTGGTCAGTTGACTGTCTAACTCTTGATTTCCGCTCAGGTCATGATTTCACAGTTTGTAAGTTTGAGCCCTGTATTGGGCTCAGCGCTGACAAGGCTGAGCCTGCTTGGAATTCTTTCTCTTCCTCTCCCTATGCCCCCCCCCACATTCTCTCTCTCTCTCTCTCTCTCAAAATACATAAATAACTTAAAAATAAATAAACGAATATATTAATTCATTCACCAAATATTTATTGAGTGACTAACATGCACACACAAAATTAAGTCCTAGAATTCAGCTTTAGCCTGTTTCCTTTTTCTTCCTAAATGTTAATATCTTACTTTGGGTTGCCAAATAAAATACCAATATATTTGGTAGCAAATAAAAATACCAAGATATCCAGTTAAATTAAATTTTCAAATAAACAACAAATAAAATTAAGTAGAAGTGTATTACATGCAATATTTGGAATATATTGATCATAGACAGTTATCTAAATTACAAATTTAATTGGGCAGTCTATGTTTTATTTGAATACCTTAATATTTAGTGATAAATGCTAAGACTTTTCCAGACTAAATTCCAATCTAATTCCCAATCAGAGAATAATTTTTCATTTGAACCTCATACCTCATTCATCTTTCCACTAACCCAGAGTTAAAATTGTTTCCTTGCTGGTCCTTTAATTATCTCTCATTTGAAACTGAAACATAACAGATACATTCTCACAAAAATTATTCTATGAATATGAGCTGGCAGAGAAAAGCCAAATTTGTACTGTTCATTTCAAATATGTTCTGTCCTTGAGTATCTGCCTTCAATTCCTGTTTGTTTCAGATTTGACCTTTCTCTGGTTGTGTGTGGTAATAGCAAAAGTACGTAATAGTGAAAAATGAGTAGAGAAGAATCATAAGCTGGAAAGAAGACAGATTCATACAGTACTTTCATCCATCCTTCACTAATATTCCATTAGCCTTGCTGATAGCTTGAGTATGGTGAGCTCAAGTTCAAGGTGAGTTACCAGTGTCAGTGGGAAAATGCAAAGTAGACCAAACTGGCTCATTAAGCACTTCAGAAATATTAAGTTAACTAATACAATAAACTGTAAAAACTGGTGGCAAGCTTTTCCTCTTTGATTTATAATACTTAGTTTTAGAGATATGGAATTAAATTCTCATTCAACAATACTTGAGATCATTTGCTGTGATAGCTCCCTCATTAAGTTAAAAGTATAAGATTTTTAAATTAAAACAAAAATGATAAAAAGTGGCTTGTGGCTTTATTTTCTAGTACTTGCTTTGCTCTTTTAATTAAGCATAAAGATGTGCAAGATAGGAGAGGTATGTCTAAGTGCCTTTTTTCAAGCTATATTCACAGCAGAGTAGCCTTCAGAGGGCTGTGTAGATGAACACCTTAAAATGGAGAAAATGGTTCTAGACCTTGGACATGATATCTTTTTAAGAAACATTTATTTTTGAGAGAGCATAAGTGGGGGAGGGGCAAGGAGGGGGGATCAAAGGATCTGAGCAGGCTCTGCACTGACAGGCTGACATCAGTGAGCCCAATGTGGGGCTCAAACTCAAGAACCATGATCACTACCTGAGCTGAAGTCAGACACTCAACTGACTGAGCCATCCAGGTCCCCCATATGTGATATCATTTGAAGGGTGAGTCAGTGTAGAAGAACTGTTAGAGAAATTGTTCCTTTCACAATCACGGATAAGCAATTATTATGCTGACTAACTTATTAAAACAATAGCTTTATCCAAAATATTTCATAACTTAATGGAAAATTTTCCTTGAAAAAGCAACTCTGTTGCTCAAGACTGAAGATTCTAACTTCTGATAAAAATATGTGGTTGTCTCCCTACTGCTAAGACAGTAAGAAATAAGGAACTGGTGGACAATAAACTATACATTTTATTCAGTGTTCATGCTTAATACTGCAGCAGCACTCCAGTGGGTCTTAAGGGATAGCCTGCTTCAAGTTAGCACACTCCTCACTTGCTGACTTAAGGCCATTCCTCTATAATAGAACTAATTTACACTCTGAGATTTGCAGTCCACTGGCCTTGGGGAATAAGGGGCCAGAATGTTCCCAAGTCTGTTTGAAGTACCATTAACTTTCTGATTGGGCTACCATCTTTTAGCAAAATATGTTTCTTTTTAAGGTCACTCAAATTACTTTAGTTCCTTCCTTTCTGCATCTGTAGATCTTGCCCTCCTCTGTAGAAATAACAATACTCTTGCACAACCCCTGGGTACCAAGGAATCAGAACTTCTTGCACCCCACCCTCTGCCACGCCATCACCAGAAACCAAGGAACTAGAACTTGCACAACCTCCAAGTACTGAGATAACTCTGTAGCTGGCATCATCAAGAAATGTCACTGCTTTAACTGATTAAACCCCCTTAAAAATCTCTCAGCCAGGCAGAAACCTTGAAATTGTTTTTGGACAAGAGTCCACCTTCTCTTTAGGTGGCCAGCCTCCTGAATAAAGATCATATTCCTTTCCAATCCACACTCATCTCTCGAGTAGTACAGGCAACCAGTCTTGGGTTTTGGTAATAATACCAAGCTTTAATCAACTCACGGTGGATTATTCTCAAAGAGACTGGATTCTGTGACCTGATTTGGGTATGAGTCTCAGTGTCTAATAGTTTCTCCTATTAGCTATGTCTGAAATCTTTCTAAATATTATACGTTTTTCTGTGGCCCAAGTCAATTAAATCAACACAATTGCATACTTGGTGGTGACGGGTGGGGATGAGCAGCACTGTACAAGGTGTCATGAAGGAGGAAAGAGTTTGCCACAGGGCTCAGCTGACAGTGCTTGCATGTAAGAAGGTGTGTGAAACTCACATGAGTGAGGGTAATTAAATTGTGCCATGCTCTGGGATGGTGGGTAGAAAGAGGGGAGTTACATCCCTTAAGTACTTATTATAGAATATTTTTGCATGTATTCTCAGGTAATCTTTAAACGATGGCCCTCACTAAGTCAGAGAGCACATGGGGAGGTGTTCAGGAGAAACGACCAGATGGTAGGGCTGTAGAACTGTTGGTCACCATGCCCCATGGTGGGAAAATTATAAACTCCTATAATAAATTCTTCAAAGTCAGGGACCATATCTTATTTTTCTTTAGCCTAATGTCTGACAGAGTAGGCATCAATCATGGGCTTTTCAGTAGGAATTAATGATACCATCAGAGGCCCTATTCCTGACAAGAATAAAATTCTGCTAAAATAGGGCTAAGGCTTTGGAGGCTTTAAGACTCATTCCTTTTTAAAATGAAGGAAGGTCATTCTTATGATCCTTATCAGCTATTTATCTTTGGTTGGGGGTTATTGCTTACTTTCATCTCACTGTAGTAGTATGCAGCAAGAAAGGGTGCACTGTGGTTTGGTGATATATTGAGAAGCCACCCTGTCCCTCCTGGGTATCTCCTTTACTTTCACACAGAACTCTTCCACTTCTGGCACTTCTGGTCACCAAATATGTGGGATGTTATTCTCACAACAAACAATTTTGCAACACTAGTGGGAAGTCCTATGATTTAACTCAATTTGATTCAACACTTGCACTATGTGAATGTAGTGTCAGATCCCACAGGATAAGGGCTCAGTCCCACAAGACTGCTACACTCTATCCCCTGAAGATGCCAATGACAGGTCCAGGTTGTCACCTGGGCTTCTGAGAAAATAAGCTACGAATCAGAGGGTCACCTGACCCTGTCTTTGAGTTTGATTGATTTGTGAGGGTGGCTCATAGAACTCAGGGAAACACGTTGACTGGTTCATTAAAGGAAATGATAAAGGGTAGAGATGAACAGCCAGATAAAGGGATATGGTGAAGTATGGGAAGGACCCAAGAACAGGAGCTTCTGTTCTTGTGAATTTAGGGTACATCACCTTTCTTGAACAAAAATCTGTTTACCAACCTGGAAGTTTCTAAACCCCATACTTTTGGAATTTTTATGAAAGTTTCATCCCATAGACATAGTTAGTTATTCACTCTGTTTCCAGCCCTTCTCACTTCTGAATACAACAGGGGATAGAGTGGGACTGAGGAAACCAGGCTTCTAATTATGGCTTGGTCTTTTCAGGGACCAGGCACCATCCAGGAATTACCAGAAGCTCACCTACAGTTGCTTCACTAGAACAAAATAGTCTCATTAGACAGGTAATTACAAGGTTTTAAGGAGTCTTGTGTTAGGAATGAGCATCAGAGACCAAATATTAGAAAAGAAGATGTCTTTAGTGCTCTTATCGATTAGAAAATCATAAGGATTTGGGGGCACCTGTGTGGCTTAGTTGTTTACTCATCTGACTTCAGCTCAGATCATGGTCTTACTGTTCCTGACTTTGAGACCCTCAATGGGCTCGGTAATGACATGCATTAGATTTTGCCCTCATCTCTCTGCCCTTCTCCTGCTCACATTCTCTCTCTCTCTCTCAAATATAAAATAAAACACATTTTTTTAAATCACAGGGATTTCAGGAAATCTGTGACAGACACCAATTTATGTTTTTTGCTGTTGTTTTGTTGTTCTTTTCTTGTGGTTTTTTTTTTTTTTTTTTTGAGAGAGAAAGAGTATGAGTGGGTGAGAAGGTCAGAGAGAGGGAGAGAGAGAATCTTAAGCAAGCCTAATACTCATCTCAGAGTCCAATACAGGGATTGATCCTACGACCCTGGGATCATGACTTGAGCTGAAATTCAGTTGAAAGCTTAACCAACTGAACACCCAGGTGTCCACAATTTAGGTTTTCTATTATTTCACAGGTGATTTTCTATATTATTCTCTTCAATTCATAAAATTGTTGCAATATATGGGTGCCTGGGTTGCTCAGGCATTAAGTGTCCAACTCTTGATATCAGTTCAGGTCACAATCTTCCAGTTTGTGAGATCAAGCCCTGCATAGGGCTCTACACTATGAGCACAGAGCCTGCTTGAGATTCTCTCTATCCCTCTCTCTCTCTCTGCCCCTCCTCTATTCACGATCTCTCTCTCTCTCAAGATAAACAAGTAAACATTTAAAAATGTTGCATTATGAGGATTTTAATAAATTAAAAAAATGATCAAAGAAATCAAGCATTTAAGAAAGGAGCATTCACAAGTCAAGAATCAATAGCCCAAATATATTAAATAAGTGTGCATGACTAGAGAGCTAATAAATGATACATAGAAGAAATGACCTTAAATCTGTTTTGATACCTCTTACCCTTTCCACTTCAAGTTGCCTAGCACCTGGCTGCCCTGGAGAAAGGTCTGGGTGGATAAGAATCCCAGCCACCTACTGAATGGAGCTGTTGGGTTGGTTGAGATTAGTGCGAGAGAATGGCAAGTGATCTAACCCAGGATCTGGCACATCAGTGGGCTCTTGATATCCATGTTTTGGCTGGATTAATGGCTGCCAAAACAGAGAAACTATTAGGGAGGTTTAAATGGCAAGTTCAGGACACCTGGGTGGCTCATCTGGTTGAGTCTGACTTTGGCTCGGGTCATGATCTCATGGTTTGTGAGTTCACGTCGGGCTCTGTGCTGACAGCTCAGAGCCTGGAGTCTGCTTCAGATTCCTCTCTCTCTCTCTCTCTCTCTCTCTCTCTCTCTCCCTCTCTCTCTTTCTCTCTCTCTGTTCTTCCCGTGCACACACTCTGTCTTTCTCTGTCTCTCTCAAAAATAAACATTTAAAAACTCGGCAAGCTCAGCCTCTCTTCCTTTTACCTGAGGCTGGTGCTACTTGGTCTTCAAGCAAATAAATTTCACCAAAGAAATTAGGAAAAAATTCCTATAGATTCTTAGGAAAAAATCCTATAGATTCTTTAGATGCCCATATTTTTCTGATGAGATGCTGATCTCATACTTAACCAGCTCCCCTATCTTGCACTATGTACTTTGCTTCTAAATCTTTGTTACATGTTACATGGAGTATAAAGCATCAGGAACTGTTGTTAGGATCCACTATAATAATGTATGTGATAATGCTTTATGATATAAAATGTTCAATGTAGAAATGTAGAGTGTTGTTATTTATAATAAGAAATATATCTGAACTAAACGAGATCAAAATCAGAAAGCATGTCACCATATTGGTAGCTTTCTTCCAAAGGGAGCAGCTCAGCTTCAAGGGTCTTCTAGATGACCAATTTACTTTGAAGATAAGAGTTTTTCATGCAGAAAATGTCTCCTATCCTGGAGAGACTGACAATACATATTCAGTAATACTGAAGTATCTGAGGATTGAAGGCAAAAAAATTGTATTCAAGCTTTTCCCTTTTATAGATGCAACAATTACCAAACCATCAGAACACCACTGACTTGAAACTAACATTTCAACAAGGTTCAAGGGTTTTAATACATCGTTTTTTTGGATTTGTTTTTTCATCTGTACCTCAGAAATTTCTAATCCCATTTCTTCTCAAGGCATAAACACACCCCACAGCAGTCCCATGACCACCTTCAGAGCCTGTGTTTATTACCTTGGATTTTAACAGAGTTAAAATTCATGATCCTTAGAGTCATTGCAGATCTTCTGGCAAGTCGATGCAAAATACATTTAGATAATGACTCTGGTGTTCTGGTGCTGGTTGGTTATTTGTACAAAATGCAATTATGATGTTTACTTCTTTGTTTGATGAAAACCATTAATGACAAAATCTTGTCATTAAGAAGGGATATTATGGAAATTTTGAAGTGACTTTCTGTTGCTGTTTTTCACCCAGACTTTGTACACACAGAGAAACATTATTGATCCTTTCCCTAGCAGAGTTAGCTTAAGCAAGTTCCAATTTCAAGCTGACAATATATTCTTGATATCAGTTTTTTAAAAAATGTACATCCAAGTTAGTTAGCATATAGTGCAATAATGGTTTCAAGAGTAGTTTCCAGTAATTCATTCCCTATGCATAACACCCAACAAGTGTCTTCCTTAATGTCCCTTTTCTATTTAGCCCATCAATCCACCCACAAACCCTTCAACAAACCTCAGTTTTTTCTCTATATTTAAGAGCCTTTTACGTTTTGTCCCTTCCCTGTTTTTATATGATTTGTGCTTCTCTTCCCTTATATTCATCACTTTTGTATCTTATATTCCACATATAAGTGAAGTCATATTATATTTGTCTTTCTCTGACTAACTTTGCTTAGCATAATACTCTCTAGTTCCACCCAGGTGGTTGCAAAGGAAAGATTTCTTTCTTTTTCATTGCTGAAAAATACTCCATTGTTTAAACATACCACGTCTTCTTTATCCATTCATCTGTTGATGGACACTTGGGCTCTTTTCATACTTTGGCTATTGTTGATAGTGTTGCTATAAACATTGGGTTGCATGTGTCCCTTTGAAGCAACATTCCTGCATCCTTTGGATAAATACCTAATAGTGTAATTGCTGGGTTGTAGGATAGTTCTATTTTTTAACTTTTTGAGAAACCTCCATACTGTTTTCCAGAGTGGCTACACCAGTTTGCATTCCCAGCAGCAGTGCAAAAGAGATCCTCTTTCTGCACTCCTCACCAATATCTGTTGTTGCCTGAGTTTTTAATGTTAGCCATTCTGAATGTGGGGTGGTATCTCATTGTGGTTTTGATTTGTATCTCCCTGATGATGAATGATATTGAGCATCTTTTCATGTGTCTGTTAGCCACCTGAATGTCTTCTTTGGCAAAATATCTGTTCATATTATTTTGCCCATTTCTTCCACTGTATTATTGTTTATTGGGGCGCTGAGATGATACGTTTTTTAATTTATTTTTAATGGTTTTTTTAAATTTATTTCTGAGAGAGAGTGTGTGTGTGTGAGCAGGGAATAGTCAGAGAGAGAGGGAGACATCGAATCTGAAATAGTCTTCAGGTTCTGAGCTAACTGTCAGGGCAGAGCCCGATGCGGGGCTCGAACCCACGAACTCTGAGATCATGACCAGAGCCGAAGTCAGACGCTTAACCGACTGAGGCACCCACCTGCCCCGAGATGATAAGGTTTTTTTTTTTTAAATAGATTTTGAATACTAATCCTTTATCTGATATGTCATTTTCAAGTATTTTCTCCCATTCCCTTGGTTCCCTTTTTCTTTTGCTCGTTATTTTCTTTTATGTGCAGAAGATTTTTAACTTGATGAGGCCCCAATGATTCATTTATGCTTTCTCTTGCCTCCAGGAAAATGTTGATTAAGAAGTTGCTGTGGCTAAGGTGAAAGAGGTTTTTGCCTGCTTTCTTCTCTAGGATTTTGATGGCTTCTTGACTTATATTTAGGTCATCCACTTTTAGTTTAATTTTTTGTATGGTGTAAGAAAGTGGTCTAGGTTCATTCTTCTGCATGTCATTGTCCAGTTTTCCCAATACCATTTACTGAAGAGACTGTCTTTATTCCACTGGATTTCCTTTCCTGCTTTGTCAAAGGCTGGTTGGCCATACATTTGTGGGTCCATTTCTATGTTCTCTATTATGTTCCACTGATCTGAGTCTCTGTTTTTGTGCCAGTACCATACTGTTTTGATGATTACAACTTTGCAATACACCTTGAAATCCGGGCTTGTGATGCCTCCAGCTTTGATTTTCTTTTTAAGGATTGCTTTGTCTTTTCAAGGTCTTTCTTAGTTCCATACAAATGTTAGGATTGTTTGTCCTAGCTCTGTGAAGAATGCTGGTGTTATTTTCATAAAGATTGCATTGAATGCATAAGAGTGCTTTGGGTGGTATTGACATTTTAACAATATTTGTTCTTCCAGTCCAGGAGCATGGAATATTTTCCCATGTGTGTGTGTGTGTGTTCTTCAGTTTCTTTCATACGCTTTCTATAGGTTTCAGTGTATAGTTGTTTTTTTTTACCTCTTTGTTTAAGTTTATTCATATGTATTTTATGGTTTTTGATGCATTTGTAAATGTGATAAGTTCTTAGATTTCTCTTTCTGCTGCTTTATCATTGGTGTATAGAAAAGCAACCAATTTCTGTGCATTGATTTTATTCATATCCTGTGACTTTGCTGAATTATGGATCCATTCTAGCAGGGTTTTTTTGGTGGAATCTTTTGGGCTTTTCATATAGAATATTATATCATCTGCAAATAATGAAAGTTTGACTACTTCCTTGATGATTTAAATGCCTTTTATTCCTCTGTGTTGTCTGATTGCTGAGGCTAGGACTTCGAATGTTACGTTGAAAAACAGTGGGCATCCCTGTCGTGTTCCTGACCTGAGGCGAAAAGCTCTGTTTTTCCCCATTGAGGATGATATTAACATTGGGTCTTTAATATATGGATTTTATGATCTTGAGGTATGATCCTTCTATCCCAACTTTCTTGAGGGTTTTATCAAGAAAGGTTGTTATACTTTGTCAAGTGCTTTCTCTACATCTATTGAGAGGATCACATGGTTCTTGTCCTTTCTTTTATTAATGTGATGTATCACATTGACTGTTTTATGAATATTGAACCAGCCCTGCATCCTAGAAATAAAGCCCATTTAGTCGTGGTGAAGGATTCTTTAGATGTATTGTTGGATCCAGTTGGCTAATATCTTGTTGAGGAATTCTAAAACCATGTTTATCAGGGAAATTGGTCTATGGTTCTCTGTTTTAGTGGGATCTTTAGTTTTGGAATCAAGATAATGCTGATCTGATAGAATGACTTTCAATGTTTTCCTGCCGTTTGTATTTTTTGTAACAGCTTCAAGAGAATGGGTGTTAACTCTTCTTTAAATATTTGGTAGAATTCCCCTGGAAATCCATCTGTCCCCGAACTCTTCCTTTTTGGGAGATTTTTGCTTACTAATTCAATTTCTTTACTGGTTATGGGTCTATTCAGATTCTCTATTTCTTCTTGTTTCAGTTTTGGTAGTTTATATGTTCTTAGGAATTTGTCCATTTCTTCCAGATTGCCCAATTTATTGGCATATAATTGCTCCTAATATTCTTTTATTATTGTTTGTATTTCTGTGGTGTTGGGTGTGATCGCTCCTCTTTCATTCTTGATTTTATATATTTGGTTCCTTTTCTTTGTCTTTTTGGTCAAACTTATTAAGGATTTGTCAATTTTGTTAATTCTTTCAAAGAACCAGCTCCTGGTTTCATTGATCTGTTCTATTGTTTGTTTTTTATTCTTTATTTCTATAGCATTGATTTCTACTCAAATCTTTATTATCTCCCATTTTCTGCTAGACTGTTTTGTTTTGTTATGTTGCTAGTCTATTTCCAGCTCTTTAAAGTATAAGGTAAGGGGTAGAAGGGGGCAAGATGGCAGAGAAGTAGGGAGCTCTGTACATTTCACTCACCCCATCTCTCAAATGGAGAAGGCCTGAAGCCATAGGAACCCTTGAGTCCGATGAGAAAACAACCTTATAGGTGTGTGAGTGCGAACTGGGGAAGATAAAAACAGGCCCGACCTGGAAGCATGGTGGGAAGGGAGGGAGCCCCCTTTGCGGGGAGCCACTGTGAGTCAAGAGGAAAAGAAAGAGCAGCTGAAACTGTTCAAAGAACTGTCCCTGGAGAAGACAAAATCCTTAGCTCGTGACAGAAAGCAATCCAGTTCCCAGCTGTGGTGCTAATTTTGAGCTGGGTGACCCGGTCCCAGGCAGCGCCAGGAGAAACTGCTCGTTTGCTTTCCAGGTAGATCTGGAGGGGAAGTGGCACAGCCTGAAACCGCTCTGCCACTCTCCCGGTTCTGCTCGATCCTCACTGGGGAAGCAGCAGGCTTGAAACTGGTCAGAAGAGCTTGGCCTGAGGGTTTATATTTCCAGCAGTATCAATAAAGCCCACGGACTAAGATCTGGAAACGATGCATAGCTTGGGACATAGAACATGGCCCACCTTGGCTACACTCACAGCACAGGGAGATCAAGTCCAAAAGAGTGATTTGCAATGCTTGGTTCAAGAAGGGACTGGGGTGCTGCAATTTTTCTCCTTACAACCATCAGGGTGAGACCTCAGGGAGCAACCCACAGGATGCAGTGGAGGCTAAGATCTGCCTACACCAAACCACATCCATCTCCTCTACAGAGCTGCTTTTTTTTTTAATTTTATTTTTTAAACCGGAGCCCAGAGCAAGACCAACATGGATGCATGGCCATGATTAATTCTAGATCAATTCTTAATATTCAGATATATTTTCTATTGTCTCATTAGTATCCCTCCCCTCTGCTGGACTGGGTACTCTAGTCATTAGTTTGTTTAAGTCACATTTAATCCATTCTCTAGATGTATATTTTACACTCCACCACTACCTTTCTCTCTCTGGAGTAATCAGACTATATAGTTTCTCTGAATAACATTATCTTCATTTCTTTTTCCTCACCTCTTACCATATTCGCCTCTTTCTTTCTCTCTGAATTAAGCCTCTTAGTCTCTCTGACTGGTCATTGTCCAATTCCGTTTCACAATGCCCTGTCATTTCTCTCTTTGTATATGCCCCTCCTGTCAGCACTGCATACATCCTGCTTTTTACTTCTATTTGGGAATTCTGCTTTATTGGCTTTTAGAATGTCCTTTGCCTTTTGGGTTTTCTTTCTTTTTTCTTTTCTTCTTTTTTCTTTTTTACATTTTATTTTTATTATTTGTTTTTCCTCATTTTTTTCTTTTCCTTTTTCCCTTTTGATTTGCTTGTTTATTAGATTTGTCTGTACATTTCTATGAATTGTTCCCTGTGTGTTTTTCTGTCTGTTTTCCTTTCCAGAACTACCTCAAGAAGCAAGCCAAAGTACATATGGTGGAGAGCCCCAAATACCTCTATGAGTAGGGCAATACAATAACCAAAGTCTCAACAAGACAGACCAAGAAACACCATTCAAAGAACACTTCCTGAATGGACAGGCCCTGGACAGTCAAAAAGCCTTCTTTAATACAGCAATACTCGCAGATACAGAGTGCACAACAAGCTCTTAAAACTAACAAGAAACAGAAAGCTAGCCAAAATGACGAAACGAAAGAATTCTACTCTAAAGAAATTCCAGGAAGAAATGACAACTTCTCAAAACATATATAAGCAACATGGCTGAACAAGAATTTACAACAATGATCATAAAATTAATCTCTGGACTTGAAAAAAGGATGGAAGACATCAGACAAACTATTGCTACAAAGACTATGGGGCTTAAAAATAGTTGTGATGAATTAAAAAAAGTGCTATAAATGAGATGCACAATAAAGTGGGGGCATCCAATGCATGGATTGAAGAGGCAGAGAGGAGAATAGGTGAATTAGAAGATACAATTATAGAAAAAGAGAAAGCCAAGAAAAAGATGAGAAACAGACCCAGGAACACGAAAGGAGAGTTAGAGAGCTGAGTGATACAATCAAACAACACAATATTCGTATCATAGGAATTCCAGAAAAGGAATCAAGAGGGAAAGGCGCTGAAGGGGTACTTGAACAAATTATAGCAGAGAACTTCCTCAATCTGGGGAAGGAAATAGACATTGAAATCCAAGAGGCAACGGGAACTCCCCTCAGACATAACTTAAATTGATCTTCTGCATGACATGTCATAGTGAAACTGGCAAAATATAAGGACAAAGAGAGAATTTTGAAAACAGCTAGGGAGAAAAGGGCCCTAACATACAAAGGGAAATCTATCAGAGTGGCAACATATCACCTCACACTGCTCAGAGTGGCTAAAATGAGCAAATCAGGAGACTCTAGATGCTGGCGAGGATGTGGAGAAACGGGCACCCTCCTACACTGTTGGTGAAAATGTATTCTGGTACAGCCCCTCTGGAAAACAGTGTGGAGGTTCCTCAAAAAATTAACAATAGAACTCTCCTATGACCCAGAATATCACTGCTAGGAATTTACCCAAGGGATACAGAAGTGCTGATCCATAGGGGCACATGGACCCCAATGTTCATAGCAGCACTCTCAACAATAGCCAAAACATGGAAAGAACCTAAGTGTCCATCAACTGATGAATGGATCAAAAGATGTGTTTACCTATACAGTAGAATACTACATGGCAATGAGAAAGAATGAAATCTGGCCATGTGTAGCAACATGGGTGGAACTCTTGGGTGTTATGCTCTGCAAAATAAGTCAGGCAGAGAAGGACAGATACCATATGTTTGCACGTATAGGTGTATTAGGAGGAACTTAATGGAGGACCATGAGGGAGAAGAAGGGGGAAAATAGTTGGGGAGAGGGAGGGAAACAAACCATGAGCGACTCTTGAATGCTGAGTACAAACTCAGGGCTAATGGGGGTGGGAGAGAGGGGAAGAGTGATGGGCATGGAGGAGGGAGCTTGTTGGGACAAGCACTGTGTGTTATATGGAAACCAACTTGACAATGAACTATTTAAGGAAAAAAAGAGGTGAAAGTTACAATAATAAATTATATGGTTAGGCTTATATCTGAGACCTTTCTTCCTGCTTTAGGAAGGACTGGATTGGTATATATTTCCCTCTTAGTACTGACTTTACTGCATCCCAGAGGTTTTGGGCTGTCGTGTTATCATTTTTATTGGCTTTGAAGTACTTTTTAATTCCTTCTTTTACTTCTTGGTTAGCCCATTCTTTCTTTAGTGAGGTGTTTTTGAGTCTTTATGTATTTGTTGTCTTTCCAAATTTTTTTCTTGTGGTTGATTTCAAGTTTCTTAGCTGTGGTCTGAAAATATGAATGGTATGATTTCAAACTTTTTGTACTTTTTGAGGGCTGACTTGTGTCTTATTATGTGTTCTATTCTGGGGAACACTTCATGTGCACTGGAGAAGACTGTATTTTGCTGCTTTAGGATGAAATGTTATGAATATATCTGTTAAGCCCGGCCAGTCCAGTGTGTTATTCAAAGTCATTGTTTCCTGTTGGTTTTCTGTTTAGTGATCTGTCCATTGCTGTAAGTGGGCTAATGAAGTCTCCTTCTGTTATGGTATTATTGTCAATGAGTTTCTTTATGTTTTTGATGAATTGATTTATATATTTGGGGGTTTTCATTGGGGGCATATATACTTACAATTGTTAAGTCTTCTTGGTGGATAGACCTCTTAATTATGATAAAATGTCCTTCTTCTTCACTTGTTACGGTCTTTCTTTTAAAATCTAGATTGTCTGATATAAGTATGGCTACTCCAGCTTTCTTTTGGTGACCATTAGCATGATAGATATTTCTCCACTTTCTTACTTTCAATCTGAAGGTGTCTTCAGGGTCTAAAGTGGGTCTCTTGTAAACATCATATAGATGAATCTTGTATTCTTATCAATCATGTTACTCCATGTCTTTTAATTGTAGCATTTAGTCCATTGACATTTAGAGTGAGTACTGAAATATATGAAATTATTGCCATTGTGCTGCATTAAGAATTGGAATTTCTAGTGGTGTCTCTGGTCCTTTCTAGTCTTTGCTGCTTTTGGTCCTTTTTGTTTTGTTCCGTCTCTTCTCCCCTCAGAGAGTCTCCCTTAAAATTTCTTGTAGGACTGTTTTAGTGGTCACAGACTCCCTTAGTTTTTGTTCATATGGGAAACTTTTTATCTCTCCTTCTATTTGGAATGATGGCCATACTCAACAGACTTCTTGACCGCATATTTTTCCTATTGAGCACATTAAATATATCCTGCCACTCCTTCTTAGCCTGCCAAATTTTTTCTGCTAAGTCTGCTGCAAACCTGATCTGTCTTCCCTTGTAGATTAAGGACTTTTTTTCTCCTTTGTTACTTTCATGATTCTTTCCTTGTCTGTGTATTTTGTGAATTTGACTATGATATGCCTTGTCATAGTTGATTTTTGTTGAATCTAATGGGAGTCTCTGTGGTTCCTGGATTTTGATGTCTGTGTCATTCCCTAGGTTAGGAAAGTTTTCCAATATGATTTACTCACATAAACC
Organism: Proteles cristata cristata; assembly: GCA_017311185.1. Taxonomy (NCBI): domain Eukaryota; kingdom Metazoa; phylum Chordata; class Mammalia; order Carnivora; family Hyaenidae; genus Proteles; species Proteles cristata. The sequence goes on from JAESUZ010005027.1 coordinate 670,740, forward strand.
TTCTGCCCCCTTTTCTCTCTCTTTATCTTCTGGGATCCCTATGATTCAGGTGTTATTCCTTTTTAATGAGACATTGAGCTCTTTAATTCTAATATTGTGCTCTTTTGCCTTAGGTTTTTTTTTGTTTCATTATTTCTCATAAGTTTGTCCTCTATATCACTGATTTTTTGCTCTGTTTCATCTATGTTTGCCATTGTGTCATTCATTTGAGGTTGCTTCTCAGTTATAGCATTTTTAATATTGTTCTGACTAGATTTTACTTCTTTTATCTTTACAGAAATGGATTCTATATTTTTTACAACCCCAGCTAGTATTCTTATCATCATGATTCTAAATTCTGGTTAAGACATCTTGCTTGTATCTGTATTTCCTTCACTGTCATTTTCCCCTGTTTTTTCTTTTGGGGTTAAGTCCTTCATTTTGTCATTTTGGAGGAAGAAAAATAATTAACAAAAATATTAAAATAAAAAAATTAATAACAACACAAAAATCAAAGAAAAGATGATAGGTCCCAAGTGTGCTTTGCTCTGGTTGTTGAAAGAAGTTTGATAGAATAGAGAAAAAAAAGGAAAAGAAAAGGAAAGAAAGAAAAAAATGAGCAGGAAGTAGGAAAACATTTGAAAATTTAAAAATGATTACATAAAAATAGAATAAAATAAAATGATTAGAGTAAAATATAATTAAAGAATAAAAAGTATAGTAGAAAACTTAAAGAAAAGTATTTCTTATAAAAACAGAAAATAAAAATAATTTTTCTCTCTCTGTATTCAACAATAAAAAAGAAAAGAAAAATTCAAATGATGGATCAGCATACAGAATGAAATACAATTCAAGTTATGTCCATTTTCTCTTACAAGTCATACTATGAAGCACTTTATAGTTTGTAAACTAAGCAGGTGGAGAGACTTGTGGTGTTTCTCTGGAGCCCGGCTGGTAGAGTTGAAGCAAGCTTGGTGTGATGGCTCCATTCTCCACTACATAGTGATGTTTACATTACTGGGGTGGGTCGTTGTGGTACATGTACATGTGTATGTGCATGTGCATGAGAGGTAAAAATCATGTCACCCAGCTACCCAGTCTCTAACACAGAACTCTGTGCTCTCGTCAACTGGCAATCAAACACCTCTCCTTTGTCTCCAGCTTCTGTCTGCTCCCCACTTCTATACTGTTTGGGAAAAAGCTGTCAGCCTGCCAGGCAGAACTTCCCTCCCAAATTTTATCTCAGATTGGTCTGTGTTTCCAAACTCCTTACTTCTGAGGGCCCTTTGGCTTTGACTCATTCTGACTCATTCCCCATTCTGGGGAATGGTGGGGGGTGGTGTCTCACTGAGCAATGGCCAGGTGCTGGCCCACCCCCAGGAATGTTCTGGCCATCACACTGCTGCAGATGCCCAGAGACTGTGGCTGGGTGCCAGCTCAACCCAGAAAAAGTTTGTGCAATTGTATAGCATCAGGATTTCAGTGATTATGGTAAATCACAACACACATCTGGTGCCAGGCTTCACCACCCCCTAACATTCTTGTTTCAACATCAGCAAATATGGCTCTTCTCAGGGGCCCACTTAGACCTTTGCCTGTTGGGGAGGGGGGCCACATAGCCTCTACCAATTGTCTTCTCAGCAGCAGAACAGCATCCCCAAAGTGAGGACTCGTTGGACCTTGCTGTCTGTTTCTGGGGATTCGCCCTTCCCATGAGAACTCTGCCAGCTATTGAGCTGCAGAGTTTCAGAGTCTGTGCTCCCCTGTTTATAGAGTCCTAGTGGTATTTAAACCCTCTCCTTTCTCCTTCCTCCTTTCCTTGTTCAGTCCCTTATGGGTATTTCCACTCTCTTTCTCTCTAGCTGCTTTTTTTTGGGGGGGATGCTTTTCCTGTACACTCCCCCCATCTCTGTCCTCTCTCCACAAGCAAAAACAGCTCACTACCCTCCATAACTTCTCTCTCTGTCAGTTCACCATTCTGCACTGTGTCCCTCCAAGTTTTGTGGCTCAAGATATTCAGATTGTTGTGTTAATCTTCAGATCAATCTTCTAGGTTTGCAAGATGGTTTAGTGTTAATCTAGCTGCATATTAGGGATGAGAGAAGCAGAAAACTTCCTTGCTGCTCCATAGAATTTTTTAGGTATAGACTCTTTCAATAAATTTTTCATCCCTCTCTGGGAAATTTGTTTTAAACTGTTCATATGTCATTAATTCCTCAGTGTAATAGGCACCATTTATTGACAAAATAGAACTTGCACTTCAAATCCTTGGTAGAAAAAGTTAAAAGAAACAAGTTTAATATACATAAAGTGGATAATGTAGTTTCTTTTGTAGCTTTAATAATGGCATAGTTTCTTACATTCTGTTTGGCAAATCAGGAAAACATTGAGAAAATTCATAATTTCCTTTCTTTTTTCTTTTTTAACACAAAGATATCTTTTTCTTCTTTTCTTTTTTTTTTTAAATATTTTTATTTCTAGGAGAGAGAGAGAGACAGCGTGAACAGGGGAGGGTCAGAGAGAGAGGGAGACACAGACTGTGAAACAGGCTCCAGGCTCTGAGCTGGCAGTCAGCACAGAGCCCGAAGCGGGGCTCGAACCCACAAACCGCGAGATCATGACCTAAGCAAAAGTCGGACGCTTAACTGACTAAGCCACCCAGGCGCCCCAACACAAAGATATCTTGAGCAGCTCATCCTCCAATTCTACTCCTGATGACAACAAAAGGATTTTGATATTTCAGTACCCTAAATAGATGACAGTGGAAGTCACCTCTAATGAATAAATAATAAAACTTAGATTCAATGAAATCTTAATTTTGCCCTATGCTTTTACACACACATCGTGGAAAGTATACATAAAAACCATTCACCTTAATAATATTTTATAGTGCTTAATTAGTCCATTGATTACTTAATCCATTCATGCATTCAACAAATACTGATTGATAGGTTATTTTGAGCAACTGTTTACAAAGGCAGATGTGAGTACAGAAAGCATGCCTTGTCTTTAAGAATTAACAATCTAGATGGGTGATTGGTATATATACCTTTAACCACATTTTTTTGTTATGGTGATATCTCAGCAGGTGATACAAAGACTGTATTAAGAGGCATACTGACAACTTTTGCCTATTCAAAAATTAACAATATGCATCCTAAAAATGTATGTCAAGACCCAGAAAAGATTATCAGAACCTAAGGATTCATCTTCAGTGACTCTTCTTTCCCATCTAATCCTTTCTGTTACTCTCTTCATAGTTCAGTTAACTCTTCAAGGACACATGTAAAAGTTGTAGCCCATTTGCTTTTTTGCCATGTCTTAGTTCCCAAAACAGAATGATACGTATTTTATAAATTTTGTGGGATATATTTTTACTCTTAGGAAATTTGCTTTTTTGATCTAATACTAACATTTTATGCTCCAATTGTTTTGTTAGTTTTTAATTCTTTTTACTGACAATGAAAAATTATTGCTCATCATTTTTGTATCCTTTCTAAAAGCAGGAGAAAAATATGCATGTGTTTGAAGATTTACATTAAGATAATCCCTCAGTTATGTGTTTAGTGGTCATAATTGTTCTTTCTCACTATTGTCTTCTCACTACTGTTAAAGATCTCCACCTCTTTCATAAGTCCTAAAATAATTAGAAGACAATTCGAAGAGATTGTTTCAATTCCAATAGAATTACATACATGATCTCATACTATTATGCCCATGTTGCATATAGAAAAACTTGGAAAGGCTGAGTTACTTGTCCAAAGTCCTGAAGATAAAAGTTTCAGAGCCAGGTCATGGAGTAAAGTCTGGTTGGTTGACTTTGGAAATTGTGTTCTCATCTATTATATAAACATCTCACTATGGACGTTTGGTTGGTTGATTAATTGATTGATTGGTTCCTTTGGTTGGTTGACTTTTACTGTTCTCTAGTCTGCTTTTGACCATTGTCAAATGAATATTTCCAATTATTAGCATTGTCTTTCTTTCTAGACTTTTAATCCAACATTTTTATTCTCATAACTTTCTCTCATATATTAAAGAAAAAAGGAGCACCTTCTGTGGTTTCTAATTCTTCAAAGCTACACTTTGGTACAAATGACTCATGCTTACATCTTCATGCCTGCTTCAAGAAAGAGACCCAGATTGACACTCCTATGATAGATAATGTCTAGTCATGACCTCTGGGCCTCATTTCATCATTTTGTCCCTCTCTGATAAACATTCAGTCTTTCCCTTTCTACACACATCTGCTGTTCCTAAAAACATAGTCAAATACTTCCATTCAAACTTTCCTCTTTAAAATCTGGCTCCTTGGGATGCCTGATGGCTCAGTCGGTTAAGCATCCCACTTTGGCTCAGTTCATGATCTCGCGGTTTGTGGATTCGAGCCCCGCATCAGGCCCTGTGCTAACAGCCAGCTCAGAGCCTGGAGCCTGTTTCAGATTCTGTGTCTCCCGCTCTCTCTGACCCTTCCCTGCTCATGCTGTCTCTCTCTCTCTCTCTCTCTCTCTCTCAGAAATGAATAAAACATTTTTTAAAAATTAAAAAAAAAAAACTGGTTCCTTAAGTAACTACCCTTATTTTTCTTACCTTCACCAAGAAACTTCTTGAAACATTACTGTATATTTTGCTTCCACTCTGTTGAAAAAGATTCTTGTTTTAAGTTGCCATTAAAATCCAATATCCTGTGCTTCCAATTTGTAGAATTGATTGGAGTGGTCTGTGACCAACTGAAAATCAACTGCTCAGCCCGCTTTTCAAATGTTCTCTTTGGCCTTGGTGACATGCTTCCTCATGTTTTTCCTTCTCTCCAATTGTTCCTCACCTACAGCTTCTTTTTTTTTTTTTTAATGTTTTATTTATTTCTAGGAGAGACAGCATGAGTAGGGGAGGTCAGAGAGAGTCTGAACTCTGAAACAGGCTCCAGGCTCTGAGCTGGCAGTCAGCACAGAGCCCAACGCGGGGCTCGAACCCACGAACCATGAGATCATGACCTAAGCGAAAGTCGGACGCTTAACCAACTAAGCCACCCAGGCGCCCCCCTCGCCTACAGCTTCTACTTTTTCTTAGCATCCTCCTCTGTTTCTACAATACATATTTTCCTTACTTGACCTCATACTTTTCTGTGATTCTACCACTTGTATCATGCTGATCCTCAAATAAATATATTCAGCTTCACTCATTTCTCTTGAACTCCAGACTCACATTTCCAGCCACCTTTTGATAGTGTTGCTTGACTGTCTCTTGTCATTTCAATTTCCATATGTTCCAGATTAAATACAGCACCTTTCTTTCCTCATTCCAAATCTTCTTCCCCATCTTGGTTATGGGTGCCAGGGTCTTATTTCTCAAGACAGATTCCTTTGACTTAATTATTCATTTTGTCCATTTTGGCTGAACTGTAACTTCCAATTTCACACTCCTCATCCCTGTGCTTTTATATTTGACATGGAATAGTAAAAAATTATCTCTTCTATTATAGTTCTCAGGAACTTCATGGAAATCAGTAGCTGTATATTCAGCATTATTATCAGAACTCCAATAAAATCTTACCAAGTTATGATGTTATACTCACATTTACATGTCTGGTTTTCTCTGCTGAGCTGTGAGTTTCTCAAGGGAGGTAACTTTCAAGTTCATTTGTTATCACTAGCATCAGGCACATAGAAAGCCCTCAATAAATATTTTGTACAATAAACTAATGACGTATCTCATTATTGGGCTCTATGTTCCCAACTCTCCATTACTACAGCTAACTTTATTTGCATTCACTCTCCTACTAAGTTAGAACTCTTCAGATAGTATTGCAAAAACTTTTGTTGGTTCTTCATTGCCTTCAATATAAAAACAAAATTGTTTAGCATGGCATAGAGTCATCACCATTAGCTCATGCTAATTCATGATCTCCCTGCTTCCTCTCTAGAGTCAATAAAATAATCCCTGCCACTGGCATGTTATGCCTTTGTGTGACTCTGAGTGTTGCCCAAGCTGTTTGGCCTCTGTTTTTTATATCTTCTGTGGTCGAACACATTTTCTCCTTCATGGCCATGCTGCATGTCAACTCCACCACATAACCTTTTCTTGTAAGCCTTCAAAGAACATATGCCTCCTTTTTTCTTGCCTCCATAGCACATCATACACGTTTTGCTCTAGTACTTATGTTATGATTTCTGTTATATGTCTCCATTTCTGTTTGCTTATGTGTTATTTATGGAGTTCTGTCTTCACTGATCAATGAGCCCTTTGATGCCAGAAGATAGGTCTTATTTATCTTTGATCCTTGATACAACATACATTTGCTGAAAATGACATGCATTTGCTGCATGTTTATCATTAATCACTAATCAATTGATTAGTGAGTACTTACAACTTTGGGTAGAATAGTAAAGTGGTGAATGAATATTTGGTTTTCTACAAAATAAAGTACTGTTCCTTATTATTTTCAGAAAAAGTCATCAGAAATATGCTGGCAGATTCTTTACCCTATGATTGAAAATGTGCTTGTCCCCTTTCTTTAGATAGAAAGAAAAATAAGAAGGAAGGAGAACAGTCACAGCACACCTGTGTTGGCAAGCTGTCAAACCCTCCATCCCTGACATTAATTGGATCATCCACTGAATGGGGGAACTGATGGAAAATGCAATGAGAAGAGATGACTGGGGAGAATAAATGCCATCCTGCCTATCAACAGTGATGAAAGTGACACCTGAAGAGTTATCTTTTATTGCACACAAACAGATGGCTTCAAACGACACATGCTACATGCTGCCAGATTTCTTATGCTCACCTCTAAGCATTTAGGCCAGCTTGAACAATCAAAAATTAAAATCTAAACAACAAAGAACACTTCCTGGAGGAGTGAGTCACTAAAGCTGAAAGCAATTATCAACTGTGTTTAAGTGTCTGCCTGCTGTTTTTTTTAAATGACCTGCTATATGAAAGGAATTTTAGAATGAAGACTTAGCCAAACATTAGAAAGAAAAAGTCCCCTGATTTCTGCTTTCCACTGGTTAACAAAAGAAAGAGAAACGAAAAATAAATCAGGCAAGTAAAAAGCTACATCCAGTGACTGTATCCACCGTCTTACTGCAAGGGAAAATGAATGTCCAAAGTAACTTCTCTTCAAAATTATGAGTCATATTAGAAGAAAAATAACTAAAAACTTACAATCCAATGTTTCTGTAAGATGACATAAATCAAGGATAAGGAATAGAAGTGGTCAAACAATTAAAATATATATTATCCCCTATTTTATGGAGCAGTCATATTCAACATGTGTTATGAATTTTACCCTTCTTTAATTTGGAATTTTAACCAATTTCATTCTAAAAACATCAAATTATACTCAGCCAAGCAAACACCTCTTAATTTGCAATGCTTGGGATATCTAAATTAGGCAAATGTGTTTATTTGTGAGTTCTCCTCATTCATATAATGCAAAACTATTGCTAGTTTGGTTTCCACATTATATGCAATTTAAAATCAGGAGAAATTGGGAGAAAAAGGGATATGCCTAGAAGGTATTGAAAGGGCAAAATTATTCTATACCAAATAGACCTAAAGAGAAGAGGCAGGTGTTTCAAGTGGAATAAATATTTTTAAATGGATAGAAATGGATTGAGTATGTAGGCGACCAAGGTAGGGATGTTTGGAAAGGAGAGGCATGGGATTTGAGAAAAGTAGCTCCATTATGAACTAAATCCTTTTCACTTTTCTCTAAGAAATTCAGGTAGAGGTTAACACAGTTGCCATTTTATTGTTTTTGTGCTTCTGTACTGTGCTTCTTTGCATCATGAAGCTCCTTGAGTAGACTGAGTAGCAAGGAGCCTCAGCATTTGCTAAGGCTATAAGGGACAGAATAATGGTTTAGGGAAATGGCTGATTTCTGCCTGGATAACAATTTGGGAGAGGGTCTTCCAATAACGGTCTGCTTCCTATAGACAACCTACTTCTTTGTTATTAATCTATTAAATACATATTAATTTTTGTTTCAGATCAGATGCTATTTTAGGTGTTGCCATAAAAAATTACTGCACATTGACACTGCTTTCCAGGACTATACAATCTATCAGGAAAGATTCAGTCAAGAAAACTGAGTTGATAAATAAGAGTATGAGTGTGGATGAGGGGGAAATGAATTCTCACCGATGATTAGTGGAGAGACAAAAACAGACTTTACAGAGGATGAAACATTTCAGCTGAGTCTTTAAGGAAGAATAGGCACTCATCTGGCAGAGCAATAAAATACAGATTATTAAAACAGAAGAGTTTATACAAAGGAATGGTAACATTAAAGACAGAAACATGCCCAGCCCACAGAAGAGTACATTCTGCATGAGCATAAAGTGTATTCCAGGGGAGGGAAATGATGCTGGGAAAGTAGATTGGAAGACATGCAAGGTGCTTTTCATGTCCTTCTAAAGGAGTATCTTATGAAGTAGCATGATGTCACCATATTTCCCTGGACAACAGATAGAAGTAGAAAGACATGGAGGATGAGGTCGGTTTGTACATTACTTGCAATGACCCACATGATAGCTGAACCAAGAACCAAGACAGGGTAATCACAGGAGGAGAAAATGATGTTAGTTCCTAAGGTGTTTAGGAGTAGACATAGTAGACTTGGTGCCAACTTTGGTGTAGACAACTAACAGAAGTAACGTCAGGAATAAATGAAATGTCTTGATTGGATGCTTTTTATTTATGGCAGTAGTGCTTTTAAGTGTTTTTTAATGTTTTATTTACTTCTAGGAGAGAGAGAGAGACAGCGTGAGCAGGCGAGGGTCAGAGAGAGAGGGAGTCACAGACTGAAACAGGCTCCAGGCTCTGAGCTGGCAGTCAGCACAGAGCCCGACGCGGGGCTCGAACCCACGAACCGCGAGATCATGACCTAAGCGAAAGTCGGACACTTAACCTACTAAGCCACTCAGGCGCCCCAAGTAGTGCTTTTATACAAGAGAAAAATGGAGGGAGAGTTTTCTTGTTGTGAACTTAAAAGGTAGTGAACTCATGTTTGGACAGGCTGATTTTCATCTGTGAAACATTAGGGAAAGATACAGGTCTTGCCTGGGTGGCTCTGTGGGTTAAGTGTCTGATTTATGATTCAAGCTTAGGTCATGATCTCGAGGTCCTGAGATCAAGCCCCAGTTGGGCTCCACACTGAATGGGGGGGTGAGGGACATGCTTAAGATTCCCTCTCTCTCCCTCTGCCCCTCTCTTCTGCTTATGCATGCTCTCTTACTCTCTGTCTTTAAAAACTTTAAAAAAACAGATATAGGTCTTGAACCCAAGATACGGTCAGGGCTATAAATGCATATATGACTCTATCATCTCTGGGTAGATATAGATACAAAATCCAAGGAGAGATAACTTCTCATATCTTAGGCATTTCTTCATATCTCCCTTCTAACTTTCTCATCAAAATCTGACTCAACAGAGAGTTTTTAAAAGCTTTCAAATAGACTGATGTGGCTACTCTGCATACATTTAAATTTGGTTTTTGTGTGGCTGATTACTTCACATCCTTTCAGTGTCTGCTTGTATGAATATACTGAGAAATAGCTTCCTTGACCATCCCTACTCAGGCCTGCTTATCTGTGTATTGTTCATTTTCTCCAAAGCACTTATCTCAATGAACTTCCTGTTTGCCTAATCATTTACTGCTTATCTTCCTCCTCTGACTGTCAACTCTAGGGAGATGGGGATTGCATCTATGCACTCACCAATTTATACCTTGTGTCTGGCACACAGCAATACTGCATTAATAATAGTTGAGTTAAATAGCAGATTTGAAGAGAAAGAAAATTAAACAAAGCTACTTTGGTGATGGAAATTTTAGCTTAATGCTGTAAAGAGGCATATGAAAAGTTAATCTGTGTGAAGAACAAATATAGTGAATCTATATTTGAGGATGCTAAAATGACTATGTAAAAGAAGAAAGGGGGAGATGGAATTCTAAAGATGTATGCTTATCAGAAGGTGTGAGTGTAACATAGAAGAGGGAAGCAAAAGAATAAGGAAATTGAGGATATAAGTAAGGTTAATAAGGATGGAAATATAAGGGAAAGATATATGTGTGGAAATATGTAAGAAATTCAGAAACCTACACTGTCTCTGTTCTCTGCAGAAACTAAGTAACGCCTTGTTCATAAGTTAAATATTTGTACTAGCATGTTAGTTCATACTAACTGTAGTATATACTAACTATATAGGTATATAGTATGTAAATTTTATAGAGCTATATAGTTACATTGTATATACTATATTTATGTTAAATATAAATATGCTAAGGAAGGGATGCTTAAAATATCATACTGGTGACCCACACTGAAGAACTACTTCTATGTCCGGGAGTCCCAAAGTGATGAGTATTTTGACACTCCTGTTTTACCAGCTAGGAATTTAAAAATCAGACGTTTTAAATTAGAATGTAAAATGTGCACTGGGTTACATCTCTAAGCTACAGGTAAGTGTTAGAACTATTATTATCTTGCTGAAGGAGAACTTGACCTTAAATGTATATTTTTAAAAAATATTTTATTGTCAAGTTGGTTGTCTTAAAGAGTTTTCATCATGTGAAGCACCTGTGTGGCTCATCCGACTTCAGCTCAGGTCATAATCTCACAGTTCGTGGGTTTGAGCCCTGTCACTGTGGAGCCTGCTTGGGAATCTCTCTCTCAGCCCTCTCTCTCTCTCTTCCCTTCTCCCACTTGTACTCTCTTTCAAAATAAATGAACTTAAAAAGAAAAGAGGTTTAATCACGTATCTGTCCTAAGTTCTGACCCTTTAAAGGAACTCTGGTCTAGATCATCTCTCCAACCCTGTGCTTGCCCTAATTCCCATACTTATAGCAAGTAGCCTTAGAAATCACCCCAAGATTCTATGCATGGAGATGCCCAGAGCAGGTAGAAGCCCAGGAGCCTCACCATGTTTGTGTTGCCCATTGCTGTAATTCCAAAATCTTGGACAATGCCTAGCACCCAGCAGGCACTAACTATATATGGCTGAACAAATGAATCTTTGTGTTTTGTAAAAGGATATCCCTAAATAAATAATATTTCACTGATCCAAATTATAAAAAGAAATGCTTTCTGCCATAAATAGTTAAAAATTACATTACTCCTTCCATAGCTATAATTAGGCAATACTTTACCAATGTACTTTTGGTATTTTCCTCTGTTGTTTTCTGTCAACAATTCATTTTTCTTCAGAGCAATAATTATAATTTAAAAATAATCTCATATTTTTGTTTTAACTTATCTCCTATACTAGAGTGCTAGCATGACTCATTTACTTAATTCATCCATTTGATATATATTTATTGAGCAACATTTACATGCCAAGTGCTATTCTAAGAGCTATGGAAATGAATAAGCAATGAACAAGATAAAAAGAGGCTGAACTCATACAGTTCACATTTTAGTTGGCGAGAAAATGATTAATATATATCTTGTTTTCCATAGTATCCCTAGAACCCATCGTAGTATCTGATGTTCAATATATATTTTATTGAATTCAATATATATTATTGGATGAATTAATATATACTATATATTATTTATTATTGAATATATGTAATATTACATATACATGCTAGACACCATATGCAGACTGAGAACACAACCCTTATCCTTTTGAAGCATACTATCTATTGATAATTATATTTTTAAGCAGCTAGAATGGCTTTTGGTTTAATGGTACAAGAATAATAATCTACCATAGTCACTCATGCTTAGAATTATAACTGAAAAGCAGTTTTGCAGAAATTGTTATTTAAGGAAAAGTTGAATAATTTTATTAAGGATAATCTCTAAATAATTGAAGCAAGTTATAAATTATTTGTTTAAAATATTTAGACAAGAGATTTAATGAGGAAGTAAGAATGAATAACCTCTAACTTTCCATATATTTTACACTGAACCAAAGAAACAATGAGAGATGAAGACATTAAAATAAATTTTAAAGTAGCATCTATAATATAAATAAAATCAAGAGACAATAGCAAAGCACATTTTATGATCTAACTAATCACTATGTTTTAACCAATTCATAGAAGAAGCTAGGAGTCATATGTATTTTCAGTGACTTTTGTCCACTAAGGAAACTGTTACACCATTAGATTCATTAAGAAGACCAAAGCTGAAATTTTACTTATCAGTGACTTTTTTTTTGCTTCTAAAATAATTAAGACCTACATATTAGATTGCAAGACTGTTGTAACTGACAATGAGAAAGTGCTTATATACTACAAACTCCTGAACAACTATAACAACACACACACACTCACACACACGTTCTTCCGAGCCTTTAAATATCCTCTGCGAAGATACCATCCCAGCATTCTGTCAGGTAGCATGTGTGTATCTGACAGTTCTGTTCTGACCCCGGGGTGCATGTCCAATCATATTTACACATTATAGTATATACATTACAGGAAATACCAAAAAAGAGAGTGAACACAGAAGAGGCTTTGCAATCAGGTCTTATCCAGATGATAACAAGCACATTTAGAGATAATGAGGTTGAAATAACGAAGTATTTCAATAAACACTCCATTCAGCAAAATGCCAGGTGTGCAGCACAAAGGGCCAGGCGACACATAAGTACATTCCTCCCCATCTGTGGGACCATGAGCTTCAAGAAACTGAAGAGCTCTCTTGTAGTCTCTCTGGGAAGGAATGGATGATTAGCCTCTCCACAGTTGAATCAGCTATAGCTTTTAAGAGGTAGTGCTGTTTCACATGGTTAAGTTGAATTGAAAAGAGAATTTGGCCATTCATATCCACCTAGAACTGAAGATTATCTCCATGCGATGGGGAGTGCTGTCTGGTTCCTGGGCTGGGGTGGGAGCAGGCAGGGTTGTGACCCAGGGGGCAGGACCAGAGGTGCCTATCAATCTCAGGTGGTTTCCAGAAGGTGTAGATGGCTCCTGCTGGGAACAGCCATCAGCTGGCTGAGAAACACTGAAATATTCAATGTGTTGCCTAACTCTCTGAGTGGAGCGTCATGATGAATGTGGTGCTTCTCAAATATTAATGTGCAGGAGAATCACTTGGGTGGGGGGTGGCTGTTAAAATATAGGTCCTGATGAAACACATCTGGGGAGAGCTGAAGACCCTGCATTTCTTTCTTTTATTTATTTATTTTTTTATTTATTTCTAGGAGAGAGAGAGACAGCCTGAACAGGGGAGGGTCAGAGAGAGAGGGAGACACAGAATTGGAAACAAGCTCCAGGCTCTGAGCTGGCAGCCAGCACAGAGCCCGACGCGGGGCTCGAACCCACAAACCGCGAGATCATGACCCAAGCGAAAGTCGGACGCTTAACCGACTAAGCCGCATTTCTAACAAGCTCCCAGTGGATTACCACTTTGAGGAGCCCCTCTGGACTGCTCTTGAGGAGCAAAGTATCAGAAAGCCCCTGGTAACAGCAGCAGGACATAAAGGCTCAGCGGTCCTCTCTACCATTTGCTTGAAATGTAACCATAAATATAAGCCACTTGAATTCCCTGACACAACTCCTCAGCTACCAAATGGAAACAGAAACAACTATAATGAATTATTTTCATTATGTGTAAAATAACTGCATGCAGTAAAACAGTGCTTCCTAGCTGTGTGTCCTTGAAAATGATAGGTAACCTCTCTGAATCTTCTTTTCTTCCTCAACAAAATGGGCATTGTATCACATCTCTTTTTTAATGTTTTACTTATTTTTGAGAGAAAGGGAGACAGAGCATTAGTTGGGAGAGGCACGGAGAGAGTGGGACACAGAATCTGAAGCAGGCTCCAGGCTCTGAGCTGTCAGCACAGAGCCCAACACGGGGCTTGAACTCACAAACTTTGAGACCTTCATCTGAGCTCAAGTCAGATGCTTAATGGACTGAGCCACCCAGGCACCCCTGTATCACATTTCTTGATGAAAGTTCCATGAGGCAGTTGTCCAGCGTCTAGAACCTTTCCTGGCATATGGTAGCTTCTGAATAAATGTGAGCTCTCTGCTTATTATCTGTGAGTTACAGTTTGATGCTACTCCATGACTCAGAAATATGAAAATACATATGTCACAGCAGTGACTTGCTGAGATATCCCTCTCAGGCCACTGAGTTCGAAGCAAAACAGTTGCATTTGCTTTCTTTCTCTTCTTTTCTTTTTTGGAATGTTTGCAGTGCCTTGGGAGAATGTCCTTTATTTTACCTGGAGGAAAGTACTGTTTTTAATATTAGCAGTGAAAAATATTCCCATGTTGTACAAGAATTCCTGTGTCTGTCGCTCATGCTGCTGCATTTCAATGTTCTGTATCTTGTGCTCATTTTCACAGATGATAATGTGCACCAATACAAAATACTAGCAGAAGGCCCACCTTCAGTTGCCCTAAATACACTCTGAGGTAAAATAGAAATTTCACTCAAGGAAAAATTGCCCTTCTGAGAAGATAGCTGACCTTTGGAAATGCATGTTTGGCCCTCACTTAAAAACTAGTGAGCAATTATTTTTACCTCAAAAATTCATTAATGATAGATAGTATGAATGTTTTCTATCTTCTGCCACTCACTATCAGAACAGACATAAAGAAACCACTTGAACTCTCAGATCTCCTCTTCCCTTATCTGCAAAAAAAGGACCCATAACAACTCTTCTGTCCCCCTTAAGTGCCTCTGTATGAATCATATGAGATAAATCAACACTAAAAAGTGTAATGCAGTGTTCACAGAACAGTAACGCTTCTTTTCTTGGTCACTGCATCAAGACAAACATTTCTTAAAGGGCTCAATGGCATTTTTAAAAAACTTACTACATAAGCTTCTGGATTAAAAAACCAAAAGCAAAAACAACAACCTGCCTTTGAGAGTCATTATAAGGATGGTGTGATGTTTTTCAAAGCCTTGGACAGCAACTCTCTGTTAGTGGCTGTTGAGGAAACCAGGCCAACAAAACCTGACTTCCAAAAGGAGTCTCCATAGGAGGTCTTTCAGGTTGGGGCATTCTCACAGACAAGAGTATTACAGGCCAGGCCTGGTATGCATCTTGAAATGAGCCTCCCCCATGCCCATGATCACGTAGGTCCTAGATTTTGTGGGAAGTTTGTTCATCAACTGGAGTCTGTGGATCAGTGCTTGAAGGACTCCTAAAAGGGTTATATTTGAGAGAAAACATAACTAGTAGTCACCTAACTGACCAAGACAAGGGGAGAAATTCTATCTGTAACATGGAGTCTTCTTTTCAGATTTCTCTTGACCCAGTACTCATTGGATTTGATATGAAGCAGAGATCTGAGTGGATTTTGCCAGTGATTTAAAGGACAATTATTTAGGACTTATTATTTATTGTTAATGTATTAGTTTGTCTTAATAAAACTTATAAAGCACTGGATGTTGTGCAATATAAAGAGACACTTAATATGGTCCTTTAAGGCAGAATTTGCAAAAACTAAACCTGGAAAGTGTGTAATCACAGCAATTAGCAAAGAATCTCTAATGAAAATTCGCATTTTCTCACTATGGACTAAAGCAATAATCCCACTTTTGAAACCAGGAACTTAAAAATTCGTCTGCATAGCCATCTGTTTCTTTGTAAGCAGACTAATCTTCAAAATATTGCCATTCCATCCTTAAGGCAATCATTTGATAGTATTAGCCCCATTATTCAGTTAGTAAGAGTTTTCACAGGGAATCATGAAGAGAACTTGCTACAAGAAAAAGGGACCATAAGACTTGTCAAAAAGAACTGTCCTGCTCTGCATGGAGCTGGAATTGCAAATTTCTTGATCTTTTGATATGACACATACTTTCTCCATTGACAGAGTGATTTTTTTTTTCTTTATAACTAGGATAAAAAGTGGGTAGTGTATGCCTAGGTACTGCAGTTATCTATCAAGAGGTCAACTCTTTTCTACCACTAGTAATACTGATTGTTTTCAATACTTGTGAATAAAAAGCCACTAACTGGCAAATGCCATTAAGTCTTAAAGAATGCATTACTATAAAGAAAAATACAGCCGAATCTTACTTTATATCACAGACAAGGTTCTGAAAACCTACTACATAAATCAGTTTTTGATAGCAACAAATCATATTTTTAGATATAATGTGGGTTTTTTCTTTATAAGAAATATCACAGTAGATTATTTCTGATGGAGATAAACATTTTTTTGAGAACTAGACACTTTTTATGCCTACTTTTTTTACTGTGGAGTACACAGGATTATTATTAACCTAAATCACTCCATTTCAGTATGCCCATAAACCATTTTTGTTCTTTAAAATAAGTGTTAAAAGTGAAATGTGTACAGTATATTAGCAATATTAGCAATACTTCATTCCTAAGTTCTGTAGAAGCCCATCTGGATATTGTCAACCTAGCTACAAACCCATGTAAAATTTAAAGTGGTGGCATTCTTAGGAGGAGACAAAAAATAGCAATAAACAAAGGCAGTTCAACCCTGTTACAGGGTATCTTTTCTTTATTTTTTAATGTTTATTTTTTTTTGAGAGAGTGTAAGTAGGATAGGGGCAGAAAGAGGAGACAGAGGCTCTGAAGCAGGCTCCAGGCTCTGAGCTGTCAGTGCAGAGCATGACATGGGGCTCAAACCCACAAACCACGAGATCATGATCTGAGCCAAAGTCAGACCCTTATCTGACTGAGCCACCCAGGCACTGGAGCCACCCTATTTCTCTTACTTTAACTGTGTGCACAAATGGAACATGAAACTGAACATGGAGTTAGTTTTTACCATTTTGTCACCTAGATTGATATTGTTAAAGAACAGATATAAGTAGAGTTAACTTTTTGATAAAACACATTCAAAACTCTTGATTGGTTCAAAAACCATGAATTCTGCATTTGTGACCTTGCTTATTCCTTGAAATTTCCTCATGTTCACATGTCATGACTATATCCACCTCTGAAAAAGACAGAATCTTCTTCTGGTTTTTCCGATTCTTCCTCTTATGAATAATCTCTACATTTTGGGTACTGATCTGGCTCTACTTTGGAGTAGAGTTATAAGTTTATTTTTCTGCTTTCTATAAACTAGAAGCTTCTGTCATAGAATTGATGACTACTTATCTTTACATAGTGCAACACTGCACATACTCCTATACATATAGTAACTCTATAATGAAATCAGCACTGATCCTGATGGTAGCCTAGAGGACTGACTTAGCCATGGTCTTGTAAATTTTACTTTTAATCGGGTTGTATCTTTGAGTCTAAAGAGTGTGTCATACAGAGAAGGTTTGGTGGGATCACATGTATTTTTTCTTTTTCTTTTTTTTTTTTTCTTTTTTAAAGAGAGAGAGGCAGAGTGAGAGTTGGGGAAGGGCAGAGAGAGAGGGAATCACAGAATCTGAAGCAGGCTCCAGGCTCTGAGCTGTCAACACAGAGCCTGTCGTGGGCCTTAAACTTGCAAGTGTGAGATCATGACCTGAGCTGAAGTCGGACGCTCAACCGACTGAGCCACCCAGGTGCCCTGTGTCACATGTTTTTTTAATCTAGTCTGACAATCTCTGTCTGGATTGTTTGACCCATGATATAATTGATTTATAGCTTTCATTTACATTTCTTTGCTATATGTCTCATGTGTGTTTCTTCTGTTGCTCGTTTAACTGATTTATTTTGCAGTAAGTGAATATTCTATAATGTAGATTTAAATTTTATCAATGATTTTTTAACTATTATTTTTTACTTATGTTTTAGCAGCTATTCTAGGATTTCCCACATATATCATTACTTACCAGGATAAATACTTGTTTCAGATATATGCTAATTCAATTCTAGTAAGATATATAAATGTTATTTCTATACAGTTCTAGTCCTTTTCCCCCCTTTCTGTGGTTATCTTGTTATACATATTACATCTCTTAATGTTACAAGCCCACCACTACACAGTTATAATTATTACTTTATCATCTATGGCTATCTTCTTAGTCTAATACAGCTCTGCTGCCACTCATCTCCTTTGTGCTGTTTTGCCAACTATATATGTATATTATATATATATATATGATAAAGGCCCAATGTGACATTGTCTACATATTATATTATGCAATTATTTTTAAAATCAATTATGAGAAAAACAGAAAAATATATACTACTACTGTTTTTTATGATTACATAATTATCTTTACCTGTGCTTTTTGTTTTTCCTTGTGGATTCAAACTACTGTCTGGAGTTAGCATTACTTGTTTTCAGCCTGAAGAACTGGTATTTTTTACTTAGTATATTTTTCTAGGGCAAGTCAAGTAGCAATGTATTTAGTGTTTGTTTATCTGGGAAGGCCATTATTTCACCTTCAGTTTTGAAAGAGAGCACTGCTTGATAGAGAGTGTTGGGTTGACAGTTTTGCTTTGATCACATTGAATGCATGTGTCATCTCACTACCTTCTAGACTATATTGCTCTGCTGACAAATCAGTGAGCATCCTATTGCAGTGATCTTATAAGTGAGGAGTTATTTTTCTCTTTGTGCTTTCAAAATTTTCTCCTTGTCTTTGACTTCCAAAGTTTTTACCATGATTTGTTCATTTGTGAATCCCTTTGAGTGTATCCCATGTGGAGCTAGTTGAATCCATTGATTTCCAATAAATCAGGCAAGTTTTCTGCCATTATTCCTTCAAATAGTTTATCTCCTTTTTGTCTCTCTTTTCTTTCTGGCTCTTTTATTAGATGTATGTTTGTGCACCTGATGGCATTTTACATTTCTCTTTGGGCTCTCTTCATTATTTTTTCTCTTTTCATTTTTCAGATTATACAATCTTTATCAAGCTTCTTCAAGTTCACTAATTCTTTCATCTGCCAGTTCAAAGCTACTGTTGAGCCCCTCTAGTGAACATTTGCTATTATATTTTTTAGCTTCAGATAATTTCCATTTGATTATTTTTATACATTCTCTTTATTAATATTTTCTATTTGATAAAACATTGTCATATATCCCTTGACTTTTTGAACGCTGCTTTCCTTTAGTTGCAACATATTTATAATGGCTATTTTGAACTGTGTTAAATCTGACACCTGGTTGAGTTCCCAAGTATTTTGTGATTTTTATTTATTTATTTGGTTTGTTTTTGTTTTTGTTTTCTGGCATAAGGATCATACTTCCCTGTTTTGTTGCATACATGCCCTATATTTTTTTGTTCAAAATTGGACATTTTAGATATTAAGTTGTCTAAACTCTGGATAGTACATCCCTCACCTTTTAGGGTTTATTATTGTTATTTTCTTTTTATTTGTTTAGTAACTGGCTGAATTATTTAGTAGAGTTTATTCTCCATCTCCCAGTAGTCTGAAGCCTCTGAAATTACTCCTTAGTATGTTCAGAGTAACCCTGTAACCCAGTATTATTGGTGGAGTTGGCTTACTATCTTTTCTCAGTTTTTGAACTCCACTAATTGTTGGCTGACTGCTTTGCTGTTTTCAGAAATGCTCTGGGACACAAATTGCTCTGTAAACTAATACAATCAAATTGTGCCACTTTTAAAGGAATAGCTTCTAAGGTTCATGTTTGGAATTTGTTATAACTCTTTCCAATTGTCTTATTCTCTGGTTATGTCTTCTAAAGTAACCAGCATACAGTCTTTCCAATTGCCTTTAACCACAACCTCCCATGTTCTTCAGAGTGCCCTTAGGTTTTAACTTCCCTGTGCTCTTTTGTAAATGAGGTCAGTTCTGTCAGGAGAAGATTGGGAGCTTTCTGTTTTATAGGATGATTCTCCCTGGCCCCCTAGCAAAAATTAATCTGAGCCAAGACTCTGGAGCTGAAGTGGAGACAATGGTGAACTTCTTTCTGGGTTACATTACTGCGTTAGGGGCTGTACAGTCAGTCATGGGAGGAAAGTGCAGCCTGAGGTTCTCTTGACTTGCCTGTCCTGGCATGTAAACATCACCTCACAAGCCTGGGAAAATGCAATTGGGCCCCGATATCTCACTGCATTGTACACAAGGTAGAACCCTTAGTCCAGTGAATGGTGTAAGGAATAAGGGTGCCCTGCACTTTCTCTGGACTGAGACTCAGCAACATGTAACTGGTAGGATGAGGAAAGCTGAAGTCCAGTTCCTTCTGGGGAGAAATCCCTCTGACTTGGATCTGCCAGAAAAGTAAAGTCTGTGTTCTTAGCTGTAGCAGTCTGGGATGAGGTCTCTGTCTAGCTGAGGTAAGAGAAAAGGAGGAAGCAATCTAATACCAAATATCACAAGATGCTTGCCCATTTGTAATAAAAAATATTTATAAATCCTGAAAAAAGAACCATTTTGTTTAAGGTCATAAGTCAGTCTCTATAAGAATCTGTAGTGTGGAGGGGCACCTGAGTGGCTCAGTCGGTTAAGCATCCAACTTTAGCTCAGGTCATGATTTCACAGTTTGTGGGTTCGAGCCCCACATTGGGATCTGTGCTGACAGCTAGCTCAGAGCCTGGAGCCTGCTTCGGATTCTTTGTCTCCCTCTCTTCTCTGGCCCTTCCCTGCTCATACTCTCTCTCTCTCTCTCTCTCTCTCTCTCTCTCAGAAATAAATAAAACATTAAAAATTTAAGAAAAAGAATCTGTAGTGTGAAATAACAGAGGATGTTAGTATGAGAAATTACAAAATAATGAGAATAAGTACAAAAAATAAGTTATGAAAAGCTCACAGTAAGATGTATTGGTCTTAAAGTCTGAACCATATACCATAGTCTGTACTATTAGTTTGGCAACATTGAAAATGATCATCTTGTCAACAATTTATGTGAGCCTGGAGTAAACAAAATTATCAAAGGTACTTAGCATTTCATCAGTGAGGAAGCTCTGCACATTTCTTTGTGCTAATAAGAATGGAAGGATGTCTTTCTAAATCTCATGGACACGTAGAACACAAGAAGGCTCCGTTGATACACTGATCATCAAATCTTTCAAGGTTCATTCAAAATTAAGTGCAATTAAGACCAAATTAATGTTAGTGCTTAATGACAGTAAGAAATTAATTTTCCACAGTCTCCTCCATAGAACAAAATAGAAGTGGCTTTCAAATAAGTATAAGCTCCTTATGAGAGCTTGTTTTAAGAAAGAGATTTAAAATCTCTCACCGAAGGGAAACAAATCTATATCTGTATTTGTTATCCACACAAAGAAAACAAGTGTGTCTACACAAAGAATTAGAGTAATCACATTGAAAATGTGGATTCTAAACTTTAGCTCCCTGTTTCCTTAGATATGTGGGAAATTTTGAGAAAAATACAAATTTGTTTTTATAGAATAATTCAGGCAATTATGTTAGCCACTTTCCTTGTCTGAAGCAACATATAACTGTGTATATAATAATAATAATGTTACTAAATGGATTAAGCATGACACCAAGCCTTAAAGACTATATTTTTCTTAGTCGGTAATGCAAATATATTTAAAATTCAATATTTTCGCAGTCATTGTTCTTCTGTTTCTGAAAAATAAAGCACATTTTTTTAAGTTTTGGAGCAGAAACAAAAGGACACATTTAATCGTAACATTTGTCAAGCTCACTATTTCTTAATCAAAATTCTTGTCTTATATATTTTTTCAGCATCTGATGTGATTGTTGCCAGGAAAATGATAGTAATTATGAGACTATAGAAATGCCTTGCTAAAGAAAATCTTTAGTAATTATTCTCAATACAGCACTTAAAGCAGCTCAGAAATGCTTTTAATTTGAATGCCCAAAGAAGAAATTTAGAAATATCTGTTTTTAGCTTAATGGAAGTGTTAAGTCTCATAATAACCACATTTGTACTCTCAGCCCGTTTCTTCAAAGGAGTGTGAAGAGACATAAATGAACTCCATTAACCCTGAGTAGCAATTTTTGCCCAAATGGTGTTTAGCAAGGTCTACTTTGGTGATCAACAAGCTCAGGTACGGAAAAGTTAAGTGACCTGTTTAAAGTCCACAATGAGTTATAGGAAAGACTGAAACTAGAAGATACACCAGGATTTCAAAACACCTTATCTTAAGGATACAGTTTATCATTCATTTCCCAAAAGCAAATAAAATAAGATTGTTTTACGTGTTTTTAACAAAAATTTAACTCATTTAAAAATAAAAAGCATAGTTATTTAAAGTCTAACAGTGACAGTTAATTATAAACGTGCCAGCACCATGATGTTTCATCAAACAATAGTCTAGATGTTGCCGTGAAGGTGTTTTAAGATTTTGGACATGCCAGCCCCCACAATTGTCTGAGTCATTTCTTAAAATCTCTACTTATCTATATACACACAAATTATATATATGTATATATATAATTATTTATAAAATTAATATGTAATAAAATATATCTTATTAATTCTGTTTCTCTGGACAATCCTGATAATACAGTCACCACTCCCACAACAGGAATAGAAAGAGCTAAGAATGATTGAAGAGTATTTCAAATCTGTTACAAGTGCTGACCCCACTTCTGAGAATGACATATTGGTTTCTCACTACTGTGAAACTTTGTTTTTAACTTTTTTTTAAGTGAAAAGAAATAGTTGAAGCCTAAAAAGGCAAGATTATTGAAGATTAAAAGAAACCAAAAGAAGAGACAGCCAGTTGGCTATGAGGGCAAAAAAAGTAATCAAGAAATAGAGTCTGGTAAAGGGAATGAGAGAATTTTTTAAAAGCAGTCATTGTGGGTTATAGAAACCTATTTGCATAAAATACTCTATTTCCACCTGAAATGGAATGTTTGCCAACCTTTGTGTACTGGTTACCCACAAGGGAAAGGAAATATCTGGTTTATAGCACTTGTCAATTGATGTAGTATAAGTAATTTCGCAAACATCAATTTCAAGCTATTAATTCAAAGTCACTGAACACAGACCGGAGAAGAGATGTACACAATTGACATGCATATTCAATGGCAAACTAAGAGCCAGTTTCAGAAGCCCACTGGGTGCAATCCTCTTTCTGGGCTAACACTATCTGGTTTAGTAGAAAATAGGAGAAAATGCTCATATTTTAAACATTGTCTTATCTCCCATCCTCCAAAGTTGTTGGCTGATTCAGTTTACAATCTCCCACCCCCGTGATAAAGGAAAATATACCCAGTCCTTTTCTCAGGTGTGGACATTGGGGAATAAAACTCAGAAGCAGTGGTCTTAGTTCTACTGTGTTGTATACAGAGGAGAGCAAAAAAAATGCAGTGAAAATTATCTTCTTTTTGTACGACTACAGCAGAAAGTACAGACAGGGGCACCTGGGTGGCTCAGTCAGTTAAGTTTCTGACTTTGTCTCAGGTCATGATCTCATGGTTCATGGGTTTGAGCTCTCATTGGGCTCTGTGCTGACAGCTCAGAGTCTGAGACTGTTTCAGATTCTGTATCTCCCTCTCTCTTTGACCTTCTCCTGCTCATGCTGTCTCTCTCTCTGAAATAAATAAAACATTAAAAATTGTTTAAATTTAAAAAAAGAAAGTACAGACAACTTCCTTGAAGTTGTGTTCAAATGCAAAACAAAAAACAATAAAAAACAACAACAAGAAAGAGTAAATGTAATAAGCCATGACTAATGCCAACTATCGAGGCAGTTACGAGCATTTCTTGCAGGGTGTTGTGGGGGAGTACGGCATTAAAAGCATAATTTCCGGGGCGCCTGGGTGGCTTAGTCGGTTAAGCGTCCGACTTTCGCTTGGGTCATGATCTCGCGGTTCGTGGGTTCGAGCCCCGCGTCGGGCTCTGTGCTGACTGCCAGCTCAGAGCTTGGAGCCTGTGACTCCCTCTCTCTCTGACCCTCCCCTGCTCACGCTGTCTCTCTCTCGCTCTCTCTCCTAGAAATTAAAAAAAAAAAATTAAAAAAAATAAATAAAATAAAAGCATAATTTCCTAATTTGCTATCACTTTTTGCTTCTAGAATTTTCTCTATCTATTTAACATGTCATTATTCAAATAGAGAACTTCTTCATATGGATAAAACCATTTTTTCCTGGTGAATGATGTTCTATAGTGAAATACTGTAATGGATTTACTCTGTTGAGCAGGCTGTTCACAACATGGAGGTAATTTTTATTTTCGTTTTTCAAAAACCGTTTTGTGTCTTACAAATAATTTCTGAAATAGAACAAATCAGGGCATAGTCATGAAGTATGGTCACAGACTTTAAGTACTTTATTTTAGTTTCCCTTTGAAGAAATCAAATCTTTTGATGCTTTTGAAGACACAGAAATGGGAAAATATCACCTTTCAGTGCTTTCCAGTGAGGGGAAACAAAGATTGATTTTACCACTGTATTTACACTGATCATGCACAGGGTGTTTATTTATAATAAACGTTCTTCCTCTCACCACATAAACTTCCACTCTCCTCCCACCTCAGTCACCTTCTCTCCTCCTAACAGCTGTTTTCCCACCTGCTACGCCATCAATGAACTGTTTCTCGCCTCCACAGGGGAAAAGTCAGAGTCTCAGATAGCTGGCTGGACATTTCAGATACCAACTTTAGAGTTAAAAAGCATAGAGATAAAAGAAAGGTTGTCATTTAACTCAGAGAAAGTAAGAAGACTCCAGGACATGATGTACTTTAAAGCAGGAGAAGATTTCAATTGAAACAGGGCATTTAGTGAATTATCAGCCTGATTTTATGGACTTCTCAGAAAAAGAAATGTCTTGCATAAAAGGTAAGAATGGCTTCTTATGCTCTAGGCTTTTACATCAAGAGGAACACTTTAAACTTCCTATTGGCACATCTGACTTAAAAAAAGAAAAGAAAAGAAAAGAAAAATGAAACCAACCAGCCATGAAAATACATCTCACCATTTCTTCTTGGCTCAAAGCCTCAAGGTATTAAAGTCTATTTCTGTTAGAGTGCTTGCTTCATTAAGAAACTTTTCTCTAACATCGTTTTTTAAAAATCCTGCCTAACCTTTCTTGTTGAAGTAGCAGAAGGGTGGGGACAAGGGACTAAACCACTCCACTGCAAAACTGAGAAAGAGTAGAAGGGAAACACTTGCCTCTCCCTAAAAGCAGCAAGGACAGACCAGGAATAATGGTACTTCTACCTAATATGTATGCAGGCTTTTCCCTAGCAATTAACAAATGTAAATGTGGTGTGTTTGTGGGGAGGATTGGAATTGATTTTTTTTCCAGCCACCCTTAGCCCTTTTATAGAAAGAACACTTCGTGCAGGTTTCTATCTTCATTTCAGTTGTTTAGTTAGACTTGAAGGAAATCAGTTTCAGTAATTACCAGCCTGTTAACAAAGATACATTATCAGATATTTCCTTAAATCTAGCTCTTAATTTGCATTCTCGTCATTGTTTCCCATAAAAAATCTGCCTTGCAATTCAATTCCTGTCAGTCATGCAGCAAGCTGTGACTCGACCACATATATCAAATTCCCAGATTTCATTGACTTCTCCAAGGTGTTCAGATATCTCCAAGGTGGCTTCTCTCTCAAGGAACAATAATAAATTTCAAATATGCAAAACAGGGGTAATTAAATGTATTTAAGTATAAATAGAGCATAGTGAAGTCTACCTGTTTACCCCAAAAGGAAATTTGATAAGCTCTCCTCTCCAAATAAGAAAGATAACTGTCACAAATTCATGGGCTTTAATGTAAAGAAAGACCTAGGTCCAACAGTTAAAATTTGGAGCAAAATGAGGTTGTGTTTAGAGACAGAAATTATTCAGGGTGGTAAGAGGGAGCAAGAGAACTCACATCAGAGTGGGGATTTTATAAAATCTCTGTTTAAAACGCACAAGTTAGACTATATTTTGTTAAAGAACAATTTTCAAAAAGAAGTAAAGTCACAACTCTCATACAAAATGAACAAATGTTAGAGATTTTATTTGATTCAATATTGAGGGAATTGATCAGATATTGTACCCAGTTGGAAGGTTACATCATAAGGAGGATCATAAGGGAAAATGCAGTAAATGTTGAAATAAATTTACAAATAGACACAAAAATGGCTTTTTCATGATGGGAAGGGAAAGAAAAATGAATTTATATGTCTATAGACAAGACTTTGCATTATTGTCAGTCATCTATAACTTGCAGAGTTGTAGAATGGTTCAGAGGCTAGAATCAGAAAGCCCGATACTGGTTTTTGGTAGGTTATTAACTACATTACCAAATTGCTAAAATACTGAGAAAATTTTCATGAAATATATAGCATAGATTCTCTAATGTAGTAAGAGTTTTATAAGTATATGATGGCAATTTTTATCAATAAGTGGAAAAGTGTTTTTTAAAAGCACAAACAAATGTCTAATAAATGTATGTCCTTTTTGGTGTGGTGTTTTGGCTATGCTAACATTTAATTTCTGTTTAATTTGTACTTGCAAAAAGTGTTCAACGTAGTAGAGATGAAAGTACATGATCTCTCTGAATATATTAAGTATGCAGGTATATTCTCATATGCTGTTAAGAAAGCAAAAAAGCATAATGATAAATAATATAATAAATATAATACCAACAAAAGTTATCAAAATACAATGAGTTCATTCATACCAATTTTAGTGTTAAGGCTTTATAGACTGAATGTTTGAGTCCCTGCGAAATTATATGTTGAAATTTTGTGTTCTCCAAAATGATGGTATTTAGAGGTGGAGATTTTATAAGTAATCAGGTTATAAGAGAGAAGCGTCCTTATGAATGAGATTAATGCTGATTTTTAATTTTTATTAAAAATTTTTAATTCCAGTATAGCTAACATAGAATGTTATATCAGTTTCAGGTGTGCAATATAGTCATTCAACAACTCTACACATTACTCAGTGCTCATCATGATAACTGTACTCTTAATCTCCTTCACTTATTTCACCCATTCCCCAACCCATCATTTCATGTGTTTGTTGGCCATCTGGATGTCCCCTTTGGAGAAGTGTCTGTTCATATCTTCTGCCCATTTCTTCACTGGGTTGTTTGTTTTTCGTGAGTTCGTTATAGATTCTGGATATTAACCCTTTATCTGATATGTCATTTGCAACTATCTTTTCCCATTCCGTTGGTTGCCTATTAATTTTCTGGGTTGTTTCCTTGGCTGTGCAGAAGCTTTTAATCTTGATGAGGTCCCAACAGTTTATTTTTGCTCTTGATTCCCTTGCTTTTGGGGATGTGTCCAGTAAGAAGTTGCTGCGGTGGAGGTCAAGGAGGTTGTTTCCTGCTTTCTCCTCTAGGGTGTTGATAGTTTCCTGTCTCACGTTCAGGTCCTTTATCCATTTGGAGTTTATTTTTGTGCATGGTGTGAAGAAAATGATCTAGTTTCATTCTTCTGCATGTTGCTGTCCAATTCTCCCAACACCATCTGTTAAAAAGGCTGTCTTTTTTCCATTCAGACTGGTTTTTCTATACAAAGGGATGCTTAATACTTAACAATAAAAATGGAATAAACTTTCAATACATGGGGCTACATGGATGATTCTTAAAATAATTGTATTGAGTTAAAGAACTCAGATAAAAACACATATCATATGGTTCTATTTATATAAAACTGTACAGGGTACAAACTTAAGTCACAAAAAGCTGATAGTGATTGTGGAGGGGCCTCAGAATCATGTGTGGGATTACAATCAAGGAAGAGAATACTTTTGAGTATGATAGATATGTTCACTACCTTGACTATTGTGATGGATTCCCATGTTTATATATGTGTCAAAACTTATTAAATTCTTTTTTTAAATATGCAGTTTTTTAAATGTCAGTTATGCCACAGTAAAACTTTAAAAAATGTTTGGCCTGCTTGCTAAAGGAGGAAGGGAATTTTACACCAAAGACATTGTAGTACTTGGGTAACATGTTCTAGAAAAAAACAGGAAGCAGTGTCTGGATATAGATGCTATTTCAGAGGAGACCAAATGGAAATCTGGATGAGTACAAGTGTGTTGATATGGGGGCACCACACTATGACATAGGGTTTAACACCCTGTCTGGTTCCCCGGGTAAAGGATTTCATACATAACTGGGATGTCTCTTAGAAGCTTGGAAGAAGCAACGTCCCACATTACTAGACTGTGGCAGATTGTGGAGGAAGGAATCAAAATAATTCAATAGGTAAGCATGCTATAATGGATCTAGAATATACGTTTAGAGAACCTACCAGGTGACTCTCTTCTTAAATAGTTACCAGAGATACTCTGTGTACCAAGGCAATAACAAATGTGCGGGTGAATGTGTCCCCATCGTTCACTGGCATTGTTCAATGGCAGTTATTCTCTATGGGACATGGAAGATGGTGGGAGATGCTGTGACAGAACTGGGCTCCTCATTAAAAGTGAAGATAATATATTGATTGTTCCACATCTTCTATCACCATAAATGGGCAAATAAAAGAACCATGACTGGTAAGGGCAAGGATGATCAAATCTCAGGCCTCTCAGAAATAAAGGATTGGGTCACTCCATAAGACACGACAACCTGACAAGTAGCCATAGTGAAAGGGAATTTAGGATGGGTGAAAGCGGAGTTTGGTAAAGAGTAGCCATTATGGCCTCAGAAATGCAGTGCTTGGATTTTGTCCCAGTAACACTTGTCCTGCAAGTTTCCTAGAAACTATGACCAACTAGGATTCTGAAGAACCAGGGACTGGATGAAATAAATTCAATGTAAGAAAAAGGTGGATCTAAGTGATGCAAATTTTGGATTATAGTAGTTGCTGTTGGTGCTCTGACCTGATAAGCTGTTGAGTGTTGGCTGCTAATAGCTCTGAAGCCCTTCTCTCCAGAGAACCATCTTTTCTGAATAGGAACTACCTCACTGGCAATGCTATCCTCCCCTCATTCACCCCTAAGAAACCACTTGCCAATGATTGGTTGACTTGGGAATATGAAGGTTCCTAGACTCATGGTTGAAACAATTTAATAAGATGAGATGGAAACTTGTCACTAGCTGAGAGCATATCCTCACTCACTTTCTTCCTCCCATCTTGTTTCCCTCACTCTGCCTCTCCAAAATTACTTACTCAAGAATCCCTGCCTCAGACTCTGTTTTCAGAAAAATAGTTAAGACAATGGGTTTCTGCATTTTAGCTATGCCTCAATTCTCAATTTCTTTAGAAGTGTTTTAGTTCTGTCAGTCAGTCTTCTGAAGGGTTATGTGATCATGTGTGGGTTAGCAAGGGCTGGACCTCAAGCAGACATTAAGGAAGTCCTAAAGGCAAATAATAGTTTTAGCACTTTGTCCATTAAAACTTCTATGCAGTGTTAAACCAGGGGAATCATAATTTAGTAGGAAACTGTTTTCATTGGTGATAATATAGTTTCCTGAAAATTAGATAAAAATAACATATATAAAAATCCTTTTATACAGCAAATGTTTTTTGTAAATGCTAAATACATAAGATATAAAATAATAGCAATGAACTTTTCATTTGTAAATATCAGCTCCTTCCAAGGGAGCACCAAGGCTATTGCCTGGTAGTGTGAAGTGCTCTCCTGTTATCCCTTGATGGGTCAACTGCACACAGTCTGGTGTGTCTTAAGGGAGCCAAATTTCATAACACATTTATGTGTTATTCAAAAGAATTATTAATTGTTCAAATAACTTGCTAAAAATATTAATGGGGAATAAAAAATACTTTGTTACATATACTTGGGCAATACAGTTTGAAAATGATACTATATATTATATATAGTATATAGTACATAGTATATAGTATATAGTATATATCACAAGATTTCTGGGTGAATAAAGATATCCATAAAGTCTATCAATTTTTACCTTTGCTTAAAAAGTAAAAATTAAGGATAAACCATAGAACCAGTTAAAGTACCTTTGTTTAATAAATTATTGAAAATTCAGTCCAATAAAGTATCTCAAGGCCATTAAAAATCAAGTTATGGAGGGGTGCCAGGGTGGCTCAGTAGGTTAAGGGTCTGGCTCTTGGTTTGGCCTCAGGTCATGATCTCATGGCTATGTGAGTTTGAGTTCCATGCTGGGCTCTCCACTGACAGTGCAGGCCGACTTGATATTCTCTCTTTCTTTCTGCACACCCCCCAACTCTCACTGTCTCTGTCTCTCTCAAAATAAATAAATGAACTTAAAAAATGAAAATAAAAATAAAAAATCAAGTTATGGAAAAATACATGATAGCATAAGAATACTGTGTATTGACTGGGAAAATCAGGCTACAGAATAATATGTAAACCTTGACCTCTTTTACATATCAAAGTAAATTATAAGACATGCCTACATGTGTATGTGTATATATTATGTGTGTATATATGCACAAATATATATATATTAAATAATATTAAATAATATTAAATATATATTTATAAACATAAGTATATACTCAACAGATTCCTGCATTTTTAAGAGCTTTTTATTTCTTCTTGTTCCTTTCTTTCCCATCACAACTGGTACAAGCCTCTATCTTTCTTTAGCACCAACTTGTGTTTAATTAAGTCATAAAATATTATATTGGGAAAATTCCTGGTTATTAACTAGGGTCAGTCACTAGTCAAGACCACATATGCGATGTGGACAATTTGATGTTCAGTGACAGTTCCAGAAGTAGTGAGTACAAAACTTCACTTGGTGGCAAAATTAGATTCTTGTGAATTCTTCCTTGGGTAGTTTCTTTTCTCTTAACCGCCATGATGATGATAATGATGATGATGACGATGATGATTACCAGAAATATTACTTCTTATGATTGCCTTCAATTAGTCTTCAAATTTTGCACTCAGAAGTACAACAGCCTCCAAAACCATTTCTTAAAATGTTGGAAGATATACAACATTGAAACATCTTTTCTTTCAGCTACAAATCCTCCTTTTCTTCAACATTTCCTAACAAACCTTGTTTCTTCTGCTAAACTAAAAAATAAAGCTGTATTTGAAGACTTGTGGGGACACTGGACATAAGCTAACCACCAGGAGGATCATTAGGAAGTTATTTCATATATGTTTTCTATGATAAAAAGCCAGAACTGACATGGATGCTGTAGAAAGCTGGAAAGGAGAGAAAAAAACAAAAAATATCTATGAGCCTAAACTTAATTTGTATTTTTAGTAATAAAAAAACCCATTATTAATGGGTGCCCTGAATACTTAAAAGAAAGTTATATTTAGAGGAAAACCTTCATAACTAGGCTAATAATACCCTGAAGTTATTTGACTAGTCAGCACTCAGAAATCTGTTCCACTTAGCTTAAGAAAAAATAATTGTTTGTGGAGGATCCCACTTCGGGGTGTGATAGAGTTGATTGCATCAGGCAAAGTCTCCTCTGTAAACTTTAGGGAAAATTTTATAGAAACTTTCTAGTTTTAAAGGTTTCAGATAGTTAGGGAACCAATGAACACTAGATGAAATAAATTCTAGGGAAGGGAGAAGAATCCTTACCAGGTGAGCTGTGAGGAAGAAGTTGCTAGTTCTCTTCCTGCCGAGGGCCACTTGCTAGTTATGTGCCTGAGCAGCAGGAACCGGGATGGTCCTGAAAAGCCCTAGGTGTGGGAAAAAGGAAGCAAACAAAACGTTGAGCAGTCCAATGAGAATGTAGGGGAAGAATGGGAAATCTGAGAAGCCTCAAATACATGTTTTATTTTATTCACTTGCTGAGGTCTGTGCTTACCCTGAAGGCTAGAGAGGGATGGTGGGCAGATTCCAAAGACCTCCATAGCTCCCAAATTCCATCTCTTGGTTATTCAATCAAATCCCAATTTAGGTGCTGCTGTAAGGAAACTTGGTATGTATAATTAAGGTTAACATAAATTGACTTCGTAGAAGGGAGATTATCTTGAATTATCCAAATGATTGAAGTGCAATTACCTAAACCCACAATATTAGAAGAGGAAGATGGAAGACCCTGTCAGAGAAATGTGGCAGAAGAGGAATGCAGAGGGTAGATGAAGCAGAAGGGAGATAAGAGAGTGTCAAAACATGCAAAGACTTGAGCCGTCATTGCTGTCTTTAAAGACAGAGGAAGAGAACTACTAGCCAAGGAGTGCAGCACCTTTTCTAAACTGAGAGCACCCC
Source organism: Proteles cristata cristata (assembly GCA_017311185.1). NCBI lineage: Eukaryota > Metazoa > Chordata > Mammalia > Carnivora > Hyaenidae > Proteles > Proteles cristata. The sequence continues at coordinate 702,609 of JAESUZ010005027.1, forward strand.
CCCTACTGCCAGCAAGCAAGGACACAGAGACCTGAGATCTATAGCTGCAAGGGACTGAATTCTGTCACCAACCTGAATGTATTTGGAAATGAATTCTTCCCCAGAGCCTCCAAAAGGGACCAAAGTCTGCAGGCTCCTTAATTTTGGCCCAAGGGAAGGAACTACCTGTGCCATGCCAGGCCTACACTTGTGACCTATATAACTGTGAGGTAATATATGGGTATTATTTTCAGTTTTTAAATTGTGTGTTTTTTTAATGACAGAAATAGAAACTGAATACAAATTTTGGTGCCATGGATGGGGTTCTGCTGAAACAAATGTCTAAAACTGTGGAAGTGGATTTGAAACTGGGGATGGGGAAGGCTGTATGAATTTGGGGATCCCAAGTTTATACTGCCTTGGATAGAAATATATGCAGAAATATGGGCTCTAAAGATGCTTCTTGTTAAGAGCTGAACAGAAAGTGAGGCATATGTTATTAGAAATAGGGATCTTTATTACATACCAGTGGAATGCTTAAAGGAATCATGTCCTGCAGTTATAGGAAAAGCAGAGTTTGCAAATGATGAAATTGGACATTTAGCTAAGGAGATTTCCAGCAAAATATAGTAGGGGTACTTTGGTTTCTCTTTGTCACTTATAATAAAATGCAAGAAGAAAACAAAAGGAAGATCCACCAAGAAAATTTCATCAGGACTTGGTAATTTAGAAAATTCTTAACTTTGTCAGATGACAAAGATGCTAAAGTTAAGAGATGCATTGTCTGGAAAGTATGCTCTAAGGAGAAAGTTGAGGGTGTGACCCTACAATCCTTCCCTGAATACTCAAAGATCAAAAGGTAAGAGAGAAGCATGGAAGAAGAATAAAGGGAGATCAGTGGAAGTCAGAGAGATTTGAAGTGTGAGGACTCCAACCACAGACTCTGGCTTTGAAGATGGAGAAATAAGGCTATAAACCAGGGCCTGTGGGTAGCCTCAAGAAACTGAGAACAACCCCCGGCCAAGAGCCAGCAAGAAGACCTCAGTCCTAAAACCACAAGGAGCTGAATTCTGCCAATAATTTGAATAATCTTGGAAGTGAATTATCCCTGTGGCTAGGCCAATTCTTTATTTTGCTTTTATGGGATCTGGACAACAGAAACAAGAGAGCCCTGCTAGATTTCTGAGCTGTAGAACTGTTATTTCCAGTAATAGTAAATAGTTAATTTCCATTGTTTTTAGCTGCAAAGGTGGTAATATGCTACACCAGCATTGGGAAACTAATATATTCCTGGGAGGCAGATTAAAAGCCCCAATGGTCTTGCAAAACTAGGATACAGAGGCCAAACCAGAGGAAGAGCTTTGCTTCAAACATATGGCACTGATCTCCCAGAATATATCTGCCAATTTGCAAGGTTGTGCAGAATAGAGACCTAAGATCCATGCTGAGAGCACCTAGAGAGGAAGGTTGGATCTCCTACAGGCTTTGAGGGCTTCATAAACAGAGAAATCCCAGAGCCTTAGTCACAAGTCCTTGCAGCAGAGGTACCAGAAGCTGACTGAATCTGATTCAAGCTGTAATTCAGCTCCAGCTTTTCTCAATTACTGAGTAGGTAAGCATACTCTCTGTGCTTACTAGGAAGGGAGGGACCCTCCGTGTTGTAAGACAGCACCAACAGGAACCTCTGCAGTTTTATATGCAAAAATGTCTGCTGCGAAAATGTTACTAGACATTTAGAAATGTATAAAAATATAATCATGAATCAAGAAAAAAAACAGGCAATAAAAACAAATCTACAATTGCTCCAGGTGACGCAATAGCATCCAAGGAGTTTAAAATAACTATGATCACTCTATTAAAGGAATGAAGGGAAAAAATGGACAAAATAGATGAAAAGAGAAAGAAGTTTTACAAAGCACTAGAAAACATAATAATCAAAAACATATTCTAGAAATGAAAATTAAGAATCCAGTGGATTGTTTTCAAAGGCAGACTGAGTAAATTACAGGATCAGTAAAGTAAATGAATCATGGAGAATATCCAAACCAAAGAATAGAGAGAAAAACAGCTTTATATATCCTAAATTCATGTTAAATAAACCGAAAAATTATAACATACATACATGTAGAGGTTTCAAGATAAGAGGAGAATGAAGACAGAAAAATTATTATTCAAAAATGGTAGCTAAGAATTTCAGACATTTATGAAAGATGTTGTCCCACAGATTCATTAAGCTTGGGAAACATCAAGAAACATAAATATTAACACACTTATACACACACATTTAACACATCTAAGTCAAAATGCCAAATACTGAAGTAAAAGCAATCAGGTTAAAAGGATACAGTGTTTTCAATGAAGAAATAATAAAGTGAACAACTGACTTCTGAGAAGAAATGATAGAAGCCAGGAGACAATTTATAAATTAAAAACAAAAAAGTACTAGGGCAGAAAAAAAAAAAAACTAATAACCTAAAATTAGCTACCCAGAAAAAATAACCTTCAAAAATAAAAATGAAATAGTGCTAACTTCAGCAGCACATATACTAAAAACAAAAATGAAATAAAATATTTCACACAAACAAAAGCTGAAAGAATTAGAACCCAGGAGACTTGAACTACAAGAATATCAAAGGAAATTCTTTAGACTATAGGAAAAAGATACCACATGAAAGCACACCTCAAGAAAGAATACGACGTGCAATACTGGACAAAATATATGTAAATATAATTAATATTGACTTTCCAGAGTAATAGTGGTAACACCTTGTGTAACTAAAAATATGAATAAGCTAAAATGCCTGCCAAAGATGACATAACAACATTAGGGTAAATGAAATTAAAGGTTCTGAGGTTCTGGTGATGCAGAAATAGAGGAAAAAGTAAAAATGTATATTATACTGTAAAAAGTCAAGGATGTATGAGGCAATATATATCACAACCAGGAAAATAATAGTAAAATAATGGATTTACAACAAGATAATAATAGAAGAAAATGGAATTATAATAAATAGATGATAATCCTTAAAAAGGCAAGAACTAAAAAAATGAAGAATATAAAAATGCCAATTTCAAAAGAAATTTTAACAAGTGTAAACCTAAATGATGACTCATTGGATCCCCTATTACAGACCTACTCTTCCAGCTCCATGCAGTTTGGTTACTCATCTACAATCGGGTGGTTTATGGAAAGAAAAGCCCAGAAGAGCCAGAAAGTATTTGCAGCTTCCAGAACAGTGGAACTCTTACTGTGTTCTTTCACGATATGCACACCTTCCAAATCTGCTGCTGCAGGAAGTAAGGCTTCTAACCAAGCCTAAAGGTTTTTGTTATTTTTTTTAATAAACTTTTCCTCTTGGAAGAATTTTATAAAATTCCAGAAAACTGTAAAAATAGGACTGAGAATCTCCATACAGTTTCCCTACATATTGCATAAGGGTGATTTGCTACAATGATAAACCAGCGTTGATGCACTATTATCAACTAAAGCTCATAGTTTAGTTTTTACCTAGTGTCCATTTTCTGTCCCAGGATCCCAGTCAGGACACCACATTGCATGTAGTCATCACGTCTCCTTTAGCAACTTTGATTTGACAGCTTGACTTTTCTGGTTATTGAAACAGTTTTGATGAAGACTGGTCAGGTATTTTATGGAAAATCCCACAAGCAGGTTGTGTTAGCTGTTGTTATCATGATTACATTGGGGTAATATGGAGGACCAGAGAGGTAAATTGCCATTCTCATATTGTCATATTAAATGTACCTACTATCAACATGACTTATCACTGTTTATGTTGATATTAGGCACCACACTAAACTTACTCTTTGTCCCCCACCCCTTTCCATACTGTGCTGTTTGAAATAACATCACTGTGTATAGCCCACACTCAAGGGTTGAAGAGTAAGTTTAGTGTGAACACTAAACTTGCTTGAGGTCAGAGAACCTCCATACATTATTTGACATTCTTCTGCATGGAAGACTTATCTCTCCCCTTTTTATTCATTTATTCCGTTATTATATTAGGATGGATTCAAGGATATTTATTTTCAACATTGGGCTATAATACAGTAAGTTTTTATATATTATTTGTGTAAATGATTTTCCAGTTTTGACCACTAGGAGCTCTTTCAGTTGGATCCTGTATCTCTTTGACATACTCCCATCACTGTGAGTTTGGGTATTTGTTTATTTTATTATTATTACTTTAATTTTAAGGACTTCTCATATTTTAGGGACTAAAACCTGCTCAAAGCTCATTTTGTATATTTCTTGCCTTTGTCCTAGAATCTGCTATGTCTTCAAGAAGCTCTGCTCTTTTGGTCTTTGTTTTATTTTATTTTGTTTCTGATATAGAATCATATTAAAAACCAAGATATGGGTGAAATATGCTCATTGCTACTGAGATGTTGCTGTTTCTAGACCTTCTCAACTGACAGAGCAAAGAACTCCAGCATACAGAATTATTTATAATGATTTCTGTCTGTAACCAAGTGTATCCATGGCAAGCTAAACTTGAGTTCATACTGATATCTTGAACTATAATGTATTATCATGTGGATCATCCTAGACTATTTAACCTGTTTTTCTGTGATCTTCCACCCCAACAGTATAAAACCTGGAACCCACTTACGCACTTATTCATTTGATTCTATTACACATGTGTAGTGGTATCAGAACTATTCTCTCAAACCTCATAGGAAATGGGGATGTTGTGCTATGTCCAGTTTATTGTATTTATGTCTTATAAAGTCCACTCATTTGCAAAGTTTTTCAAGTAAAAAATGCTTCCCCTACCCCCTTGACTGAGATTATCTCCTATATTTTAAATATATATAAATAAAGCTATGTATGTGTATATATATGTTATGTCCTATATTTTAAATATATATAAATATATAAATAAAGCTATATATATATAAATATAAATATATATAAAAAATAAATATATTTATAAATATAAATAAATATATACATATATATATTGTTTTGCCACATTCTACATTCATTTACTCCTGGGAATCCCAAATCTCCTAAATAATTTTTAATTTGAATGTACTGAGTTTCATTCTTTTTGGGCTATAAAGTACACATTTGAAAACTGCACTCCCTTGTCCTGTACTCATGGCAATTAGTGATCTTTCTAACATCTCTATGGTGTTGCCTTTATTGGAATGTCATATAGTTGGATTGCTATAGAATTTTCAGACTTCTTAATTGTAGCAATATACATTTAATATATGTCCATGTCTTTTTATGGCTTGATAGCTAATTTATTTTTTAATTAATTAATTTATCTTGAAAGAGAGAGAATGTGCATGCAAGCGGGGAAGGGGCAGAGAGAGAGAGACAGAAGATCCCAAGCAGGCTCTGTGCTGACAGTTCAGGGCTCCAAGCAGGGCTCAAACCCATGAACGATGAGATCATGACCTGAGCCAAAACCAAGAGTATAAGACGCTTAACCCACTGAGCCACCCAGGCACTCAGAGAGTTAATTTCTTTTAAGCATTGCATAATATTCCATTGGATAGATGTATAATACTTTGTCTATAACCTATTAAAGAGTATGTGGGGTTTTTTTTTTCAATGTTGGGAGATGAAGAATAAAGCTGCTATACAAATTCACGTTTAAGTTTTTATGTGAACATACATTTTTATGAGCTGCCTGGGTGGCTCAGTTGGTTAAGCTTCCAACTTTGGCTCATGTCGTGATCTCACAGTCTGTGAGTTGCGTTCCGTGTTGACAGCTCAGAGCCTGAAGCCTGCTTCAGATTGTGTGTCTCCCTCTGTCTCTGCCCCTCCCCCGCTAGTGCCCCGTCTCTCCCTCCCTTTCTCTCTGTCTGTCTTTCTCTCTCTGTCTCAAAATTAAATAAACATTAAAAAGCTTTTTAAATCCCTTGGATAAATATCTAGAAGTATGATTGCAGGGTAATATAAGACTATGTTTATCTTTGTAAAATACTGCAAAACTGTCTTTCAAAGTGGCTCTATCATTTCACGTTCCCATCAGGAATGAATGAGAATTCCTGTTGCTTTTTATCTTTTCCACCAATTGTTATTGTCAATTTGTTAGGTATTATCCATTTTGATAGTATCTTAGTACTTTAATAGCATAATATCACATTTTGTTTAATTTCCAATTGCCTAATGACAAATATATTGAACATTCTTGCTTTTAAGTTATATGCCATCTGTATAACTTCTTTGGAGAAGTGTCTGTTCAGAGATTCACCTATTTTTTGAGCATGTTGTTTGTTTTCTTATTATTGAGTTTTAAGAGATTTCTTTGCATATTTTGGGTATAAACCTTCTGTCAGGTATGTGCCTTCCAAATATTTTATTCCAATCTATGGCTTACTTCTTCAATTTTTAATTAGCATCTTTCAGAGTGAATATTTTCATTTTAATAAAGTTTAACATATCAATTTTTATTGAATTCTTCTTTTTGTATTGTTCCTAAAAATTTATTACCAAACCCAAGGCCACCCAAGGACTTTCCTCTATGCTTTCCTCTAGAAGTTTTACAGTTTTGCATCTCACATTTAGGTCTAGGATTCATTTTGAGTTGACACTTGTGAGAGGTGTAAGGTCTGCAAAGGGTTTTTGTTTGGTGTTTGTTTCTTTCTTTCTCTCTCTCTCTCTGTCTATCTCGTTTCTCTTTCTTTCTTACCTTTTAGTTTCTGAGAGAGAGAGACAGTGTGAGCAGGGGAGGTCAGCGAGAGAGGGAGACACAAAATCTGAAACAGGCTTCAGGCTCTGAGCTAGCTGTCAGCACAGAGCCCGACGCGAGGCTCGAATCCACTAATCGTGAGATTATGACCTGAGCCGAAGTCGGCTGCCCAACCGAGTGAGCCACCCAGGCACCTCTGGTTTTGTTTTTTTTGTTTTTTTTGTTTTTTTAACATAAGTATGTCCAATCTGTTCATAACCTTTGCTGAAAGGACTGACTTTTTCCCATTGAATTGTTTTTGCTCCTCTGTCATAAAAAAGCATTTGACTATCTTTGTATGGATCTGTTTATGGGATCTCTATTTTGTTTCAGTGATCTTTGTTTCTGTTCTTTCATTCAATCCATACTGGCTTGCTCACTATAGCTCTATAGAAGTCTTGAAATCAAGGACTATGAATTTTCCAAATATGCTCATATTTGGTATTGTGCTGGCTATTTTAGGTCCTTTGCCTTTCTCTATGACCTTTAGAATTATTTCTTATTTTATTTTCCTGTCTTACTGCACTAGTCAGGACTTACAGTCATATATTCAATATGAGTGACACAGAGGACATCTTTGTCTTCTACCTAATCATAGGGTAAAAGTACTTAATTTGTCACCATTAAGTACAATGTCAATTATTGTTTTTTTTAGACAATCTTTATCAAGTTGATCAAGTCCCCCTCTATTCCTACTTTGCAAAGAGTTTTCTTGGCATTGATATATATTACACTTTGTCAAAATTTTACTACACCAATTGATATAATTATATTCATTTTTTTTCTTTAGCTTGTTGATGTGGAGAACTATAATAATTGATTATTTAATTTAAATTCATGTTAGTTAACATTTGGTGTAGTATTGGTTTCAGAAGTAGAATTTAGTGATTCAGCACTTACATATGACACCCATTGCTCATCCCAACAAGTGCCCTTTTTAATACCCGTCACCCATTTAGCCCATCCCCCTACTCAATTGCCCTGTAGCAACCCTCAGTTGGTTCTCTATATTTAAGAGTCTCTTACTGTTTGTCTTTCTCTCTGTTTTTATCTTATTTTTCCTTCCCTTCCCCTTGTCCATCTGTTTTGTTTCTTAAATTCCACATATTATTGAAATTATATGATATTTGTCTCTCTCTGGTTGACTTATTTCACTTAGTATAATACACTCCAGTTCCATCCACGTTATTGCAAACGGTAAGATTTCATTCTTTTTGATCACCAAGTAATATTCCATACAATGATTGATTTCCAAATGCTAAGCCAGACTTGTATATCTGAAATGAATTCCACATGGTTGTGGTACATAATTCTTTTTATACTTGGTTAGATTAGATGTGACAATAATTTGTCAAGAAATTATACATTTATGTTATGATGGAGAGCTATCTGTAGCTTACTTTCTTAAGTTTCTATCTGGTGTTCATATTAAGATAATGATAGACCCACTGAATGCATTAGAAAGGGTTATCTTTTCTTCTATTTTCTGGAACAGTTTGCAGAGATTTTGTATTATTTCTTCTTTAAATGTTTGGTAAAATTCAGCCACGAATTTATCTGAACTTATTTTGGAAAGGTTACAAGTTAGAGATTAAATGTTGAAAATAGATAAAGATCTGTATTAGTTTCCTAGGATCACCATAACAAAATACTACAACAGGGTGATTTGAAAAACAGAAATATATTCTCTAATTTATGAAAGGTAGAAGTCAGAAATTAAGGCATTAATGGATCAGTGCTCCCTTTGAAGAATCTAAGATCCCTTCTTGACACTTCCAGCTCCTGATACCCCCAGGCTTTCCTTGGCCATGATGCTGTAAGTCCAGTCTCTGCTTCCAGCTTCACATGGTCTTCTTCCCTCTCTGTCTGTTTCTCCAAATGGCTTTCATCTCTCTGTGGGGATGGCTAAATTTCCCTTTTCATAAGGACACCAGTCCTTTTGGACTAGCCCTTTTTAATGACCTCAACTTAACTTGATAACATATGCAAAGATCCTATGTCCAAAGAAGATCACACTCACAGATGCCAGGGTTTAGGATTTCAACATATCTTTTTTGGGAACACAGTTCAATCCAAAAGAGGTCAACTGGATTATCCATTTCTTCATGTGTAAATGTTGGTACTTTGTGTTTTTCGAGTATGTGACCTTCCTCCAACTAAGTTATGAAATATCTGAGCATAAAACTGTGTATAGTATCCTTTTTTAAAATTCTTTTAACCATAGAATAAGTATTAATGAAACCTCATTCATGGTGATAGTCATAATTTGTATCTTTGCCCTTCTTTCTTGGTTAGCTTGACTAGAGGTTTTTTTATTTTATTGATCTTCGAAAGGTCCAGCTTTTAAGTTTGTTAATTATTTCTATTGCTTTCCTGTTTTAAATTTTATTGATTTTTACTGTAATAATTATCTTCTTATGTACAAGTTGCTGTTCTTTCTCTAATTTCCTACATTAAAAGAGTAGAGCACTGATTCTAGATCTTTCAACTTTTCTAATGTGTTCATGCTATAAATTTCTCTCATGCACTGCTTTCACTGCATTCCACAAGTTTTGATAAGTTGTATTTAATTTGCCTTTAGTTCAATTTATTTTAAAATTTATCTTGAGAACTCTTTGACTCATGTGTTACTTAGAAAAGTGGTGGTTAGTCTTCAAATATTTCAGAGTTTCCATCTCTTTCTGTTATTGGTTTATACTTATTTTCCCTGTGCCCTGAGAACATACTTTTGAAGATTTTTATTTTACAAATTGTTAAGGTATTTTTATGGCTGGAATATGGTCTATTTAGTGAATGGTTCGTACAAGCTTGAGAAGAATGTGTATTTGACTGTTGCTGCATGAAGTATCGATAAATGTCAAAAAGATTAACAAGGCTGCTAAGGTCAACTATTGTACTTATTTATTTTCTGCTTGCTTAATCTATCACATACTGACTTAGAGGTATTGAAGTCTCCAGGTATAATAGTGGATTTGTCTATTTATCCCCTCAGTTATCTCAGTTTTTGTTTCAGGCATTTTAGTGCTTTGTTGTTAAATGCATACATGTCTATAATTATTGTATCCTTTTTGAGAATTGAGTCCTTTATCATTGTCATGCTCTTTTTATCCCTGTTAAAGTGTCCTGCTCTAAAATCTACTTTGTTTGATACTGATATAGCTTCTTCAGGTTCTTTCTGATTAGTGGTAGAATTCTTTTAGTTTTAATTTTCCTTGGTCTTTATTTTAAAGTGAGTTTCTTATAGACAACATATAATTGGTTCTAACTGTTTAGTCCATATGTCTTTAATTAGTGTAGTTAGACAACTTCTACTTATTAAGTATTGAAATAATTGGATATTATTTACCATATTTGTAACTATTTTCTATTCATTGCATGTATTCTTTCTTTCCCTTTTTTGTCTATCTTCTTTGGTTTTATATTAATTAATTTGTTTTGTTTTTTCTTCAGACAAGTAGGTTTTGCCCTGCTTATATTTTTTAAATTCATGATTATTTCTTTAATTTATATCCAAGTTAGTTAACATATAGTGCAATAATGTTTTCAGGAATAGAATCCAGTGATTCTACATATAACATTCAGTGCTCATTCCAATAAGTGTCCTCCTTAATGCCTTTGCCCAATTAACCCATTCCCCCCACCTCAAATGCCTCCAGCAACCCATAGTTTGTTCTCTGTATTTAAAACGCTCTTATGGTTTGTTTCCTTTTTATTTTTATATTATGTTTGCTTCCCTTCCCTTATGTCCATTTGTTTCATATCTTAAATTCCCAAACTTTGCAATTTGCAAAAACATGGATGGAACCAGAGTATATTATGCTAAGCAAAATTAGTCAGTGAGAGAAAGACAAATATCAACCTCACTCTGGCTTTATTTGAACATTTTATATTATTCCACTTACTGCCATTTCATTTTTCTCTGAGGAATTTTTTTCCCCCAAAGAACTTGGTTTTAACATTTCTTGCAGGTCAAATCAGTTCTAAGGGAATTAACTTTTTTTAAAATTTCTCTTTCTAGGGTATTTTGTTGAATATAGAACTTTAGTTCTGTAAGAGGTCTTTCTTTCAATAATTTTATTATTTTATTTCATTTCCTTCTTGTTTGCTTTGTTTCTGATGAGGTGTCCAAAGTAATTATTATCCTTGTTAAAGATAGGTACATAGGTAATATGTTTTCCCTCCTTCTGCCTTCTTTCATGATTTTCTCTCTGCCTTTGTTTTCTGTGGTTTGAATATTGTATTATTGTATTAGTCAGAGTACTCATGAGAAATGGAACCAATAGATATAGATATAGATGATATAGATATAGATATGGATATAGATATAGATGATATAGATATACATACACAATATTATAAGATATGAGAAATTGTTTTATGAAATTATGGAGACTAACAAGTAAAAAGTATACTAGTTCAAGTCCAAAGGCCATCAGTTGTTGTAGAAATAAGAAAAGCCAATGTTTTAGTTCAAAGGCCTTCAGGAAGAATTCTCTTTTACTTAGATGAGTGTCATGCTTTTGTATTATTCAGGCCTTCAGCTGATGGGATGAGGCCTACCTACATTATGGGGTGCAATCTACTTTACTCAGTCTATCAACCTATATGTCAATTTTATCTAAAAATTCTCTCACGAAAGAATCCAGAATAGTGGTTGACCAAGTATCTGGGTACCCCTGTGGCTCAGTCAAATTACCACATAAAATTAACCATCACAAATACTTCTTGGCAACAAATTTAATTAAATATTAAACAATATTTAATCTCCATTAAATACAATTTTAAGGCCATAATTCTTCCTGCCATCATACAGCTATCCTGCATGCAATAAAAATTTATTAACCGCTTTCTCAGAAGAGGAGGTAAATTCTGTGAGTGTTGTTTACTCTTCTCCTTGTATCTCATAACTTAAATATGGTGATAAACAGTTAACAACACTTAAATATTGATACAATATTAATACATCTTATATTACATGACAAGGGGATTAGATAGAAGAAAAAGATATTTGTTATATATATGCACAAACATTTTCATAACAAAATAAAGAAGAAATACTCATGACAATCTGAGAAGCACCTTAGCAGGTTGTGGTTTTTTACCTGATGAGGTAACCCAAACCTTCATTCCTGAAGGATCTGGGTCATTAATAGTTCTGCCTGAGTTAGATTATTGTAATTTTCCATCATCCTTAATCACAGAGCATGGTAATACTGAGACACCCTAAGCGATTTCCTGTATTACAGACATACTATTCCTCACCTACATTGTAGCATAGTAGTCTCACTTTTCCTCCATAGCCAGTACCATAACTCCTTTCCAGCCAGCACCATAACTTCCTTCTTTTCTGTGACTCAGAGGCATAAAGAAATCATATATGCTAGCTGACCATCCTAGGTCAATGGAATCTTTATTGAATTTCCTGGTGGAAACATTCCTCCCTTTGGAATTAAGACATCTTGGCCACCAAGTATACACTCGCAGGTGCAGGAAACACAAATTTTGCTAATGGGTCACTAGTAGTAATAGTGAGTATGTCACACCCATATTTCCCTTTATTCCTACACTTATGAAGAAATAGTATAGTATTCTGGATGCTGATTCAGAGAATATGCACCCTCCTGGAGAGCCCTGCAAGTTATTGCTGCCCATCTGGTGCTGAGTCTTTCCACCACTCTCTTAAGCAAGCTGCTTCAGGATGGTGGGAAACATGAAAAGTTGAATGAATTACATGATTATTGGTTCACAGTCACACTTTATTTGCTATGAAGTGAGTTTATCCAGATGAAATCCTGTCTAAAATACAACAATAGTGGATAAGGCATCTATAATTCACAGATAGTAGATTTGGTAGAAGCATTGCTTGAAAGGAAGAAAAATTTACATCCAGACTGTGTCTGTTTCAGTAAAAACAAAACACTGCCCCTTCCATGATGAAAGTAGTCCAATGTAATCAACCTGCCACCAGCTAGCTGGCTGATTACCCCCAAGGAATGGTGCCATATTGCAGACTCAATATTGATCTCTGCTGCAGGCAAATTGAATCTTTGAATATCCTCATTTACCTTAAGCCAAAGCATTACCAGCATTTCTGATTTACCCATTGTGAATTGAAGACATCTTTTGGTCTATTGTTGAGTCAACTAAACAAATTGTTAGAGTTCTTTCTTTTCTAACACCCCAAATGTCAGAATATCAGCTCATATCAGTAAGGTCAGCGTGATTCAAATTTATGTGCCTCTTACAATTAAACCATGCTCTTAATATCCATTTTCACACGTGTTCCCCAGATTTCTGGCTGCAGAAATTAGAAAACACATGCAGTTATTTTGATGTGCAGTTCACCTTCTCATGGGACAAACTTTGTATGTCACCTTTAAAGGTCGGCTGGATCTTGAGATATTTATAGATTGAGAGGCAAAGAGGGGTGTTGGACTGGATCCTGAGGAGAATCATCTGTGTCTTGCAAGGCAAATGCCAGTAAATTTTCCTCAAGGAATGCAAGGTTAATCCCTTCAGATGGAAGTGGAGATTTCTACTGCGAGTGGAAAGACTCCTTCCACTGGCAAGGAAAACTCACAAGAATTCTGGGGCTCAATGTCCTCAGCCCCATCAGGGTCTTTACAAAAACCCAACTCTTAGGATCTCATTCCATCGTCAGTACCCTCTTTATAACAATATATATTCTGAGAGGTTGGGAGTTCATGTTGCCATGCAATTCAGCCAATTGCAGAATAAGTTTCTGGGTTTGATTGTCAAGAATCTCAGCCTAGCAGCTTCAGGAGATAAGGGTCTCTTTCAAGGTATATATAGAAATGTTCAGGTCAGTTACGTGGTACTTGACCTGAGTATTCAAATCTCTGTTCTCATCCCTTTCTTTTTCCACTTCATCCAGGGACATTAGGAGCAACCAACCAATCTCACTATACTGGTTAATTTAGTAAAAATGTTCGCTGAAACCCTTACTTAATTTTAACTGATACTCTTGTATCTAATAGTGATGTTTTGTGTAACTCTACTGCCAGATAATTTGATGGATTATCTGTGCTCTCTTTACTACTGGAAATAGAGTCATGAAGGTCTTTAAACTTAATCAGATTAGAGAACCAATTTCCAGAAATCTCAGAACCAATTTAGAAAATGTATTCTTAATGTTCTATTCATATATATATATATATATATGAACACACTCATCTGATTCCACAAATAGATATATAGTATATACCTGTATCTCTGCAGTCACCAAGCCAGAGATTCAGGAGATCTGATGGTGTAGTTTCAGTCTAAGTGTTGACAGGCCAGAGATCCAGGAAAAATCAATGTTTCATTTCTAGTCGGAAAGCAGGAAAAACTGATGTCTAGCACTACCGGCAGACAAGGGAGAATTCCCTTATGGGAGAGTTGACCTTCAGTGGATTGGATGAGGCCCACCTATATTGCTGAGGACACTGCTTTACTTAGTATGCCAGTTAAAATATTAATCTCATGCAAAAAAAACACCCTCATAGACACCTTTAGAATAATGTTAGACCAAGTATTTAGATACTCCTCATCTGAGTCAAGTTAACACATAAAATTTATCATCGTGTAACATGACTTTACCATCCCATCCTGAGGTTTTCCTTTCCAAGACCAATCCTCTAGCCTGTCTGCTCAGAAATCACAAAAGTCTGTATGCTACTAATATGCTGTGAACTGAAATCATGGGAAGATTGCAATGACAGTAAAGCTGAGGGATGCAGAGAAGGAGAGAAAGGAACTACTGAGCTGACTATCACTTCATACCCAAAGTAACTGATTGTTAAACCTTGTGGGACAATCTTATAAAACACCTTGTACATTTCTGCATTGCAGTATAATCAATCTAGTGAGAAGAGGAAAGAAGTTTCATCTCCTGGCCTAGGTTCCCCTTAATCAAAGATGTGCCCCTAGTTTTAGCAGGAACTCCTAAGGAAAGACATCATTAGATACATCATTATAATACACATGATGTAATGTCTTCCCACCTAAAGTAAGATTTATAGAATATGATAGATTTGCTAACATGTTTTTGTTTCTCCAAATAAGTTAACACAATTGAAAGAAAAGCCCATTGCAGAAAATGCAGTCAAATGCAGTCAAGATGCAAAATAAATCTGCAAATGACCTGTCATATCATTACCAATATGAGTAAAAAGTAAAATAGGGGGGAAAACAACTTACAAATGAAATGAGAGTAATGATAGATTTCCATTTGTGTACAGATGAAGTATATATTTTATTCACATTATTTTGACATTTTCCATCACTGAACACCAAAATGTTCCTTTTCTAAATGAGTTTCTAATTAAAAACTATTTACAGAACTCTATGTAAAAACAAAACTTAACATATTTAGAACTACTCAGTAGGGAGGCTCAAGCAATTGAAAAAGAGAAGTTACAAAAACATTCTAATTACAATAACACAAATCACTACAAGATTCATACTAAGCTTTTTAAAATTTCTTTCAACGTTTATTTATTTTTGAGAGAGAGAGAGGCAGAATGTGAACGGGGGAGGGACAGAGAGAGAGGGAGACACAGAATCTGAAGGAGGTTCCAGGCTCTGAGCTGTCAGCACAGAGACCGATGCAAGATTCAAACCCACGAACTGTGAGATCATGACCTCAGCTGAAGTTGGGCACTTAACCTACTGAGCCACCCAAGGGCCCCACCTAAGCTTACTTTTAATAATACATTTGTTTTGGTAGAGTATTATCTTTATTAACTAGATATGTTTACCTCTGGATTGAGCTTAAAACATCTTTGTAGATGAAATACTGTTTATTAAATAGTTTTACTTATTAATAAAATAATGTTATGTACCCATAGATAAGAAAATAAAACCTTTGTATTATTTCATCCTAGGTTTCAACATTAGGTTTCACAGAAGGATTAGTTTTGTTAATTAGGTGACGGGTCCACAATTTTGCAGGGTCACTCTTGACTGAGTTGATATCAAATCCACAAAGTAAGACAAACCCAGACACCAACATTTGGTTGTGCTAAGGCTATCAAGGGACTTATTTTCTGGCTCAGGGATTGTCTGGAACTTGAACATGAAAGACATCAGTGACTTCAGCCAAGAAGCACTACATGGATGGTGACAAACCGAGCTATTAAAACAAACAACATATTCCTAAGTGTGATGAGACTAGAAAGTCTAGCCTTCTAAAGACTGAGCAAGAATAAACAGTTTTCCAGGGACTAAAATCTATATCCTAAAATGTTGTCCACCTTCATTTGTCAGATCCCTAGCTCCAAGGTCAGATACTCTAGCCTACCTGACCTGAACCGACACTCATTCTTTTCAGCAAGTCAGAAATCCTTGTCTAGTATTCCACATCAGATCTCTCACATACTGACTATTTTTCTAAATGCATTCTACCTAGAGTTTCGATCACATTAGAATAAATAGTTGAAGATTTATTTTTACCTTGAAAGTTAATGACAATTTTTACTAAATCATTCTAATGTAGAAAAGTTTTAAAAAATGGACTCTGCTATATCTATACTGCTTCCTTCCAAATTCAATGATATTATCAAAAACTATAAACCTCACTCTAATATTGCAATATATCTGTTCAAACCACCCACTAGCACCTACTATGTGTTGAGCAGATTGCTGCTTAGGATTATTTGTAGTATTTCATTCACTTTTCACAAATATTTATGATAGGATATGATCTCCAACTTGCATATTAGGAAACTAAAGTTACCTGATGACAAGCATCAGATTTAGTACTCTACATATTTTTGGAGCTTTTTCATAGGCGAAGCTATGTTTTTATAAAGTATCATAATCAAATAAATGACCAGTATTTCAACATCCCACAGAGGAAAAAAAATCTATTTTTGAACACTCCTGACTGGCTATAGGAATAATTACATTTCACCCTGATTTAGATAACTGTCCTTAGAATATAAGCTTGAAAGGTGTGGTTCTTGTGTAATGATTTAGTGAAAGTTCTCATGAGGAACTTGCAAAACAAGTAGAAAATCAAGGTACAACAGTGAAAGACACTAAGAAAAAACATGGAATTAGCTGAAATTTGCCCTTAGCCAGATCCTACATGGAATCCTGGAGCTGGAAAAAATATAATAGAGTTGTCCTGCCTTGAGGCCAGGACACCAGGGCTTTAAAGTCTTGTTTGGATAATTCTTGGGTGTTTCTGGCCAAGAAAACCTTCATAATTTAAGGAAATTATTGAGAGAAGAATGCAATCACTTGCTGTTAATCGTCCAGTGCCCATGGCTGGCAGAGATGGATATACTGGCTCCTGGGGTATCTGAAAGTACATCAATAGTGTCCACTATTTATTTGAATGACAAACTATCAACAAGTTTCACGAAGCTAAGAGGCGAACTGTTGAAGAGTAAGGCATGACAATTTGTCAGACAGACTGTTAGATGATGGATTAAATGTTAGGTAAATCTGTCCAAACAATTCCACACTCAGATCTTAGGAATGCTACAGTAACAAGCCGATTAGCAAGTCCCCATGATGCCCCTTTTTCACATTATAAAGGTCAGCTTTTCTTAGTCTCAGCACACATACCATCACCCATTATTGTTGAGGATAGCACATGAGAGAAGTCTTGTGAACCGTGTCGGCAAAAGTGTGGGCAAGCCAGACAGAACAGAAGCCCTGGCTGGTTTAATTCCTACTCTTGTGCTGCTTGCTATGAGTCAGAGAAGACATCATTTGCTGAGAATCACCTATATGGTGATCCTTTTGTTTAATTTCCTTGTCTATGCCTGCACACTTATTTCCAATTCAACAAAGTGGTTTATATATGAAGAAGTCTTGGAGGGACTAGTCAAGAAAGCATGAAACTTTATGGGTTCTAGAGAGAATTTAAATAGGAAATTGGTGGGACACCTGGGAGGCTCAGTCAGTGGGGCATCTGACTCTTGATTTTGGCTAAAATCACGATCCCAGGATCATGGGATTGAGCTCCACGTTAAGATTCTCTCTCTCCTTCCGCCTCTCTCTCTCTCTCTTTCTCTCTCTCTCCCTCTTAAATAAATAAGTAAGTAAGTAAGTAAGTAAATAGGAAATTCGTGATGAGACAGCTATGAGCATGAAGGGAGGATAACGAGGAATCTTAGAGATTGTTAGCAGCAAGAGGATGTCCCCTACTCTGACTGAAGGGCCAAGAAAAGTGGTGGCTTTTCAGTTTCCAGAAATCCTAATTGTCTGAGTAAACTAACGCCACAGAAAGATGGGCTGTCTGAGAGTAACTCAGATTATAAAGAGGATGCAGCCACTGTGGAGATAGCATCTGCATGAAAGAGGGGTAAAAACTTCAGTGTATCCAAAAGAAAAACATTTTAAAGAAGATCAGTGTGGCAGAATGGCATCAGGTGCTTCAGAGGAGCAAGTAAAGGTAAGTTATATAAGAATTGTAATATGAGGGCATATGAGTGACTCAATTGGCTAAGTGCCCAACTTTTGATTTCAGCTCAGGTAACATTCCCAAGGTTGTGGGATTGAGCTCTGTGTGGCTTTTTGTGCTGAACATGGAGCTTGGTCGGTCAATATTCTCTCTCTCTTCCCCTGTTCCACTCTTCCAGTCACATTCTCTCTATCTATCTAAAAATAAAATAACTCAAAAAAGTATTATAATATGAATATTTTCTGTAGCAAGACAGAATATGAACATACTAACTAAGACCTCTTACTTCTTTTGCTATAGTGCTCTTCCTCCTGTCATGGATTCAAGAGTTTCCTTGCCTCTGTGGGCATTCATTTGCCACAAGGGGTAATACAATAGGGAAAAGAGGAAGCAATGACATCAATTAACTTTTAAATATAACCTTTAAAACTTTCCTAGCAGAGCCATAAATTGAAATCTATTATCTGACAAAGAGAGATTTTGAGTTTCAACTTTTTTTAATAAAAAGACTCGAAACCTAAGTAGTCTTCATATACAGTTCCTTTTGAAGACTTTTTGAAGATAATTATCATTAAATGTCCTTAACTGCACTTGCCCAAATACCTCCCCCCACTCCATACACATATCTTACTAAGAGATTAACAATTCCTAGTGGATAGAGGGAAGATCTTTCAGTAATGACAGCAGATGGGACATGTAAGACCCCCTGCGGATAATTATTAGAACATTTGGATGAAATATTAACAATTGACCAGTAAGGTGAAAAGTCAGATAGAATCTGAAGGAAATGTTACTTTTAAAAAGTTGCCACTGCAACAGATAAGAATCGTAGCTTCTATCGCCTTTACCTGAGGGCATTCTACAATCCCCATAACTATAGTTGCAGAAAACTACACAATTGTCAACTTGAGGTGGCAGAGGACAAAATCAGGGCTGGAATAAAAAACAATTAGGAATTTTATGGAAAGTACTGAAAATAATATTACTGCAGAAGTGGTGAGATCCATAATATGAGTAGAAACTTCACCCACGTCCCCATCTAACTGCTAAAAATGCTTGGGGCCAAAATGGCAGAGAAGTAGGGGGATTTGAACTTCCTGTGACTCTCAAACAAGGAAGGGTTGAAGCTGAAGGACTTTGAACCCCAAGAGTCTGTGAAGAAAAGAGACTGTGTTGCTACTAGGGATACACCAGGACAACCTGAAGGGCCATAGGCGCGTGACTGTGAACTAGGAGAGATAAAATGGGCTGCCTAGATATGGAAAGGAAGGATTCCCTTCTGTGGAGAGACAAGGGAAGGGAAAGAGTAGCCTGGGAAGCATAGGACTGTATCTGGACAAGAGAGAAACTCCAGACCAGGATAGGGAAAGATCCATTCTCTAACTGAGGGGCTTTCTCTGCATTGGGACCAGCTGCCCTGTGTGTACACGTGGGGAAGAGGGGAGCCAGCCCTGGGCTTGGTGGCTAGGTCAGGGGAGCAGTCTCAGTAGGAAAAAGTGATTCCCTCCATGGAGTGCTACAAAACAGGAAACAGATATCAGGCAGCGTGGAGCTGTGCTTCCCCAGTACCAGGGCACATGGAGTTTGAATTCCAGCCAAGCACTGATACATGGGAGTCAGTGGACTGAGACAGACCACCTCACCCACGCCTGTGGCACAGTTAGGACAGCTCGAACAGAGTGATTGGGATACCTGGTCCATGGAGGAGAGACTGGGGAGTTGTCATTTTTCTCCCACCCCCCCCAACAAAATGGGGCCTCACGATCAGACCACAGGACCCACAGTGGAGGCAGGACTTGCCTACACCAAACCACACTCCTCCACACCTGGTAACTGAGTATCTACTGATGCTGGATGGATGCTGAGGAACCAGATGGCCCCTTCCTCCAGACTAGCTCTGCTGCATTGCCTGAATTAATTCTCAGACAACTCTTGTTGTACAGATATATTCTCCCTTCCTTTTCTCCTTATCACTTCTCTCCTCTAGTCCTCCTCTAGTCTGGTTACTCTGGTTGTGGTTTGTTTAAGCACACATATGTAATTCATTCTCTTGATATATGTTCTACACCTCCTTCTTTACTTTCCATTCTTTCTCTCTGGAATAATTAAGCCCTATATTCTCTGTCTGGGCAACTTTATTTTCATTTCTTTTTCCTCACCTCCTTTCTCTCTCTCTCTCTCTCTCTCTCTCTCTCCCTCTGGATTAAGCCATTTAGTTTCTCTGCCTGGTCAATGTGTATTTTTTCCTTTACCAAGCCCCTCTCATTTCTCTTTTTATATGTGCTCTTCCATCAGTACCACTTCCACCCTGTACTTTACTTGTAGCTGGTGTTTCTGATTTTTTGCTTTTGGATTGTTTGTTTGTTTTATTTTTTGTGTATTTACATGTTTTTGGTTTCTGTTTGTCTGTTTGTTTTCCTTTCCAGGGCTACTTCAAGGAACAAATCAAAGTATACCTGGTAGTAGGTTCAAAGCATCACTATGAGTAGGGAAATAAAATAACCAAAGTCACAATGACAGACATCAAGTAACACTCTCAGGAAAACACCTCTTGAAGTGCCAGGCCATGGACAGTTTATGACATTCTTTTAATATAGCAGTGCTCATAGGTGCAGAGCACATAACGAGCTTTGAAAGCTCATAAAGGACAGAAAACTAGCCAAAATGATGATATGGAAGAATTCTCCTCAAAAGAAATTCCAGGAAGAAAGGACAGCTAAAGAATTGCTCAGAACAAATATAAATAATATAACTGAACAAGAATTTAGAATAATAGTCATAAGATTAGTCGCTGGACTTGAAAAAAGCATAGACAGCAGCAGAGAATCTATTGCTGCAGAGATCAAGGAACTAAAATATAGTCATGATGAATTTTAAAATTCTATAAACGAGGTGCAAAATAATATGCAGGTGGCCACATCACGGATTGAAGAGTTGGAGTGGGAGAATAGGTGAATTAGAAGATCAAATTATGGAAAAAAGATTAAGCTGAGAAAAAGAGATAAAAAGTATTCTGGATCATGAGGGAAGAATTAGAGAACTAAGTGATTCAGTCCAACAGAAAAATATCTGTATCATAGGAACTACAGAAGAAGAAGAAGAAAGAGAAAGGAGCTGAAGGTTACTGGAACAATTCAAAGCAGAGAACTGTCAGGAACCGTTTCTGAACTCCCAAATTGAGAAAAACTCCTTGTGAGGTTAAGGCAAGTTTGCACAGACTCTTACCATCAGATGGCAAACGATATCCACCGCTACTCAATTGTTTCCGCTTGAGCACCGACCCCCAAACACCTTGTTTATTTATTGGGAGTGACTTATTCTGGCCTTGATATGCTGATTACACTTTGTGAAGGAACTTACTGTAAGAACTTCTTCTTTTGTGGTTATGGGAGCAACATTACATTCCTGAAAAACCTCTTTTTCTTAATATCTCCCATTAAGTGATAAACTTATTGACCCCTGCTCACAAAGAAATAACTTTTGCCTTTACTATGCTAAAAACATCCTGTTTATATTTGAATGCCACTTCTGGGCTGTTCCCCATACACTTATGCATATCAATGTTCTGGAATTTTTTTTTAATTTTTTATACTTTATTTTTGAGACAGAGACAGAGCATGAGCAGGGGAGGGTCAGAGGGAAAGGGAGACACAGAATCTGAAGCAGGCTCCAGGCTCTGAGTTAGCTGTCAGCACAGAGCCCGACACGGGGCTTGAACCCACGAACCGTGAGATCATGACCTGAGCTGAAATCGGACACTCAACCGACTGAGACACCCAGGCACCCCAGGAAAGTATTTTACTGATCAAAGAATTTATCATCAGAATGCCGCTTCTGGGCTGTTCTCCATACACCTATACATATCAATGCTCTGGAAAGTTTTTAATGATTAAAGAATTTATCATCAGAATGTCACTTTTGTGCCATCCCCCAAACACTTAATCATAAAATGAAATTGAGTCTCAGACAATGCAAAGAGACCTGGCTGGTGATCTCTCTCATCCCTCCCTTGCCGATGCCATCCTTCAGGAACCCTTGGACCAGCAAGAGCTGGACTCTGGCAGAGAACTTCCCCAATCTGTTTCAATGGAAACAGACATTGAAACTCAGGAGGCAGAGAGAATTCCCTTCAGATGTAACTTGACATATCATAGTTAACCTGGCAAAATACAAGGATAAAGAGAGAATTCTGAAAGCAGCTAGGGATAAATGGGCCCTAACATACAAAGGCAGACACATAAAGGTAGTAGCAGACCTATCTACTGAAACTTGGCAGGCCAGAGAGTAATGGCAGAAAATCTTCACTGTGATGGACAGGAAAAGTATGCAGCCAAGAATCCCTTATTAGGCAAACCTGTCATTCAGAATAGAAGGAGAAAAAAAGGTTTTCCCAAATAAACAAAAACTAAAGAAACCCATTACAGCTAAACCAGCTCTGCAAGAGATCCTAAGAGGGACTCTGTGAATGAAATGTTGCAAGGACCACAAAGGACCAGAGATATCACTATAAGCATGAAACCTACAGATAACACAATGACTCTAAACCCACATCTTTCAGTAATAACACTGAATGTAAATGGACTAAATGCTCCAATCAAAAAACATGAGGTATCAGAACGGATAAAATAATAAGACCCATCTATTTGCTGTCTACATGAGACCTATTTTAGACCTGAGGATACCTTCAGATTGAAAGTGAGGGGATGGAGAATTATCTATTATGCTACTGGAAGTCAAAAGAAAGCTGGAGTAGTCATACTTATTTCAGATAAACTACTCTTTAAGTAACAAAGAATGAAAAAGAGAATTATATAATAATTACGGAGTCTATCCATCAGGAAATGCTAACAATTATAAAAGTCTATACAGCGAATTTGGGAGCACCCAATTAATAACAATTAATCACCTATTGGTAATATGAATGTGGTAATTGCAGGGTGGTTAATACTTCACTTATACCAATGGATAGATCATCTAGACAGAAAATCAATAAAGAAAAATGGCCCTGAATGAGACACCAGACCAGATGGGCTTGAGAGATATATTTAGAACTTTCCTTTCTAAAGGATTAGAATATACCTTTGTCTCAAGTACACATGGAATATTCTCCAAGTTAGATCATGTACTAAGTCATAAAACAACCCTCAATAAATATCAAAGAATTATGAACATACAAATGCACACTTTTGGATCACAATGCTTTGAAACTTGAAATCAACCACAAGAAAAAGTTTGGAAAAACACCAAATGCATGGAGGTTAAAGAACATCCTACTAAAGAATGAAAGGGTCAACCAGGCATTTAAAGAAGAAATTAATATATATATTATATTAGATATATAATCATCCCCATACTATATAATATATATAAACAAATGAAAATAAAAACACAATAATCCAAACCCTTTTGGGATGCATCAAAGACAGTCCTAAGAGGAAAATGCATTGTAATCCAGATCTATCTCAAGAAACAAGAAAAATTCCAAATACAAAATCTAACAGCTCACCTAAAGGACCTTGAAGCAGAACAGAAAAGAAGCTCCAAAGTCAGTTGAAGAAGAGAAATAATAAAGACCAGAGCAGAAATAAACAATACAGAATACACCAGAATACACACACACACACACACACACACACACACACACACACACACACACCACCACCACCACCAATAGAATAGACAAATAAAACTAAAAGTTGGTTTTTTGAGACTATAAACAAAATTGATTAACCTCTATCCAGACTTCTCAAAAAGAAAAGAAGACCCTAATAGATAAAACACAAATGAAAATGGATTTATTAAAAGCAATCCCTCAGAAATATAAGCAATTATCAGGGAATACTATGAAAAATTATATACCAACAACCTGGACAACCTAGAAGAAATGAACAAATTTCTACACACCCACACACTACCAAAATGCAAATGGGAAGAAATAGAAAATGTGATCAGTTCAATAACTAGTGAAGAAATGTAATCAGTTATCAAAAACTTCCAAACAAACAAGAGTCTTGGACCAGAAGGCTTCCCTGGGGAATTCTACTAGATATTTAAAACAGAGTTAATACCTATCTTTCTCAGACTTTTCCAAAAAAATAAAATGGAAGGAAAACTTCCAGACTCATTCTACAAAGCCTGCATTATTTTCGTTACCAAACCAGACAGAGACCCAAAAACACAAGCGAACTACAGGAAATATCCCTCATGAACATGAATGCAGAAATTCTCAACAAAATACTGACAAATCGAATTCAACAGCATATAAAAAGAATTATCCACCATGAGCAAGTGGGATCCATTTCTGGGCTGCCAGTCTGGTTCAGAATTTGCAAATCAATCAATGTGATACATCACATTAATAAAAGAAAGGATAAGAACCAGATGATCCTGTCAATAGATGCAGGAAAAGCATTTGACAAAATACAATATCCTTTCCTAAGAAAAACCCTCAAGAAA
This sequence comes from Proteles cristata cristata, assembly GCA_017311185.1. Classification (NCBI taxonomy): domain Eukaryota; kingdom Metazoa; phylum Chordata; class Mammalia; order Carnivora; family Hyaenidae; genus Proteles; species Proteles cristata. The sequence continues at coordinate 727,170 of JAESUZ010005027.1, forward strand.
GCTGAGATACAAGGAACATACTTCACATCATAAAAGCCATTTATGAAAAGCCACAGCGAATATCCTCAATGAGAAAAAACTGAGAGCTTATAGGAGCACATGTGCCCCAATGTTCATAGCAGCACTCTCCACAATAGCTAAAACATGGAAAGAGCCTAAGTGTCCATCAACGGATGAATGGATCAAGAAGATGTGGTTTATCTATACGATGGAATACTCCATGGCAATGAGAAAGAATGAAATCTGGCCATGTGTAGCAACATGGATGGACCTTGAGGGTGTTATGCTGAGTGAAAGAAGTCAGGCAGAGAAGGACAAATACTATATGTTTGTTGGTATAAGAGGATTAGCAGGAACTTAACGGAGGACCATGAGGGAGAAGAAGGGGGGAAATGGTGGGGGAAAGGGAAAGAGGCAAACCATGAGAAACTCTTGAATGCTGAGAACAAACTGAGGGCTGATGGGTGTGGGGGGTAGGGGGGAGATGGGCATGGAGGACGGCACTTGTTGGGATGAGCACTGGGTGTTATATGAAAACAAACTTGACAATAAACTATTTGTAAAAAAAAAAAAGAAAGAAAGAAAGAAAGAAAAAAGAAAAAAAGAAAAGAAAAAGAAAAAACTGAGAGCTTTCCCAGTGAGTTAAGAATATGATGGATATCCACCCTTACCACTGTTATTTAACATGGTGTTGGAAGTCCTAGCCTCAGTAATAAGACAACAAAATTAAATAAAAGACATCCAACTTGGCAAACAAGGAGTCAAACTTTCACTTTTCGCAGGTGAAATGATGCTTTGCATGGAAAACCCGAAAGACTCCACAAAAACTCCGCTAGAACTGGTACATGAATTATGCCATGTTGCAGGGTACGAAATCAATGTACAGAAATAGGTTACAGTTTTATATAGCAATAGTGAAGTAGCAGAAAGAGAAATCAAGAACCTCATCCCATTCACAATTGTGCGCACACACACACACAAACATCAAATATCTAGGAATAAGCCTAATCAAAGATGTAAAAGATCTGTATGCTGAAAAGTATAGAAAGCTTATGAAAGAAATTGAAGAAGACAAAGAATGGAAAAGCATCCCATGCTCATGGATTGGAAGAATAAATATTCTTAAAATGTCAATACTACCCAAAGCAATCTACACATTCAACGCAATCCCAATCAAAATTGCACCAGCATTCTTCTCAAAGCTAGAACAAACAATCCTAAAATTTGTGTGGAACCACAAAAGACCCTGAATAGTCAAAGTAATATTGAAGAAGAAAACCAAAGTGGGAGGCACCGCAATCCCAGACTTTAGCTTCTACTACAAAGCTGTAATCTAACAGCTAATTTGTTTCTAGACAAATTTGTGTAACAAGTTATCACATACTTAGTGGCTTAAAACACACACACACACACACACACACACACACACACAAACACACACACACATTTACTACCTCCCAGTTCAAGAGATCCTAAGTCTGTAGGTCTCACTGAGCTAAAATCAAGGTCTCAAAGCTAAATTCCTCTGGAGGCAATAGCGGAGGACATTTCCCTGCCTTTGTAGCTTCTGGAAATTGCCTACAAGAATGGGCTTCTGGTCCTGCATCACTTTAACCTCTGCTTATGTCATCACACCTCTTTTAATTGACTCTAATCTTGTTGCCTGTCTCTCACAAAAGACCTTTGTGATCATATTGGGCTTACCTGGTTAACCCAGAGCAATCTCTCCACCTCAGAATCATTAACTTAATCACATCTGTAAAATCTCTTGCCATCTGAGTTCATGAATTCACAGGTACTGGGGATTAAGACATGAACATCTTTGGAGGTGTATTATTCGGCCACAGGTGTTTTCTTACAATTTAACTCCTAGGTTTATATCCCCAAACCAATTAAAACACATGTCCACAAAAAGCTTACATGCATAATTTTTATTTGTAGTAGCCAAAACTGGTAACAATCAGCACTGGATCCATCAAAGGGAAATGAATAACCAAATAGTGGTACATCCATATGATGCAATATACCTCTGTGATGAACAAACAAAAATCTCTGATATCCATAACATGGATAGGGCTTAAAACTATTATGTTGCATGAAAAAGACAGACAACAAAAAATAAACAGAAATTCTGTATGATTCCATGTCAAGGAATTTCTAGAGAACAGAAACTTATATCTGTAGTGTCCCTCCACAAAAAAAATTAGTGGTTACCTGTGGCCAGAGGTAGAAAGTGATGCACTGCCAGAGGCACAAGGGAGCTCCTCAGAATGAAGCTAGCATCTTGTGTCTTGACTGTTGTTATGGTTAGACAGGTGTGTGTTTGTCAAAATCATCAACTTAACTTACAGACTTAAAATAGGTACATTCATTGCATGCGAGTTGTTTTTTTTTTTCAATAAAATTAATTTCTTTTAAGTATTGATGCCTGTGAACAAACTTATGATGTGACTGGAGCAATAGACAGCCACTCTTTGGGGGAGGGTTTTCAGAAAAGATCCTCTCACCTGACACTCCCCGTGCTAAGGGCTGGAGTATCTGGAGCCACCAACAGCCTCTGTAATCTTGTGGCAAAACCCTACCTACATCTGCATCTCTCTTCCATCCCAGCTATGGATTAAGGAAATGGCAAGTGTCTCCAAGAAACCCTCTATCCAGTGTGGGTTGAAACAGTGGATAGCAATGGATGAAAGCATCAGCAGTGTGGAGGGGCTGAGAGTGTGTACCCTAATCCATGTGAGTGAAGTGGCTTGGAGTTCCCCATTCCCAGTGGGGGACCCAGAAGGTAGGAGAGAGCTAGGGGATATGAAAGATCCTGGCAGTTGAGGCCACGATGAGGCTATGGACATTGACAGTGATGAGAGTGGTGATAGATGCCAACTACTGCAAAGAAGAGATGGAAGGACGACACCAGATATGTGTCAAGAGAAGGCTGCGCATGACTAAGCTTCCAAAACCACCTGTATATTTTATATATACTATTAGTAAATATTAATAAACACAATTGCAAGCCCTTGGAAGAATACAAATAAATTGTATGACAGCCAGTTAATTTGCATAAACCATATCAAGTTAGTTTGTACAACTAACAACAAGTCAACAGGCTTGACTGAATGACAATATAACATACATGTGGTCAGAATACAGACATATTATTCCTATTTTTATGATTTTATAAATCAAAGTATTGCAACAACAAAATAGAAAACATTTGTGATAAATTGAAGTAAATTGTTGAGTATTTTATTACATATAAAATGTTCTGCCATAGGTGGTAGGTAGATTCATTAATTATTCACACAACAAATATGTGTGTCCCTGTTACATGCCAAGGACTGGAAGATGTAAGCATGTTCTTGGCAAAGCAAAAGGTGCGAGAGTAAGAAAGAGAACCAGGAGAGTAGTAGTTCATCCAAAACTAGAGAATTAATAAGACAGTCATGTTTCCTGAAATATACTGCCTTTTTTACCTGCTAGGAAAGGATAACATTGATGGCTCCTTCCTTATCCATTCTTCCTCTTTGCTGTTTTCAATGGTTTTAAAGGCTAATTCTTATTTGGGCTACAGTCATTTCAAAACAATACTTTCAGACAAACTCTCACTCAGGTTGTGCTTTTATGTAGCCATTAATTATCACTCAGTGTGCTGATTTAGAAATAGGCTGCATAAAGATAGAAGAGAAGAAATCAGCTCAGTTAAACAGACTTACAAGGAAACCTAAGAGCTATGAAATTCTGAAATACTTTCCTGGGGAAGAGTTGCCTATTAAGGAAAAGGGAAGCAACACTTTTTCTGTGTTCTTTCTCCATTTTCTTGAAACATACTGACCTAAGCACAGTAAGCTCCAAGCTGCTTCTCAGTACTGCAGTAAGTCAGCAAGGGAAAGAGAAAAAGAAAAGTACTCATTATTTGTTTGTAATTCTTGAGAATGACATTTACCTGCTTATACATAACAGGAAGTCTTTTCACAGAGTATGTTTATGCTATTTTTAGTGTAGAAACACAGTTAATTAAGCATCAGCTTATATTCTACTACACAATGATTTAAAAACCTACATTCGATCCATTCAAAATACAGAATCAAGTGGTGTGGTGTACAGCTTCTCAGATGGTACCAATGAATCATCCTCCTGATAGGGCTGCCTTGTATAATCCTCTTTTCTTGAATACCTTGCTTTTTGCTCATACTGAGTATTGAGGAGACATTACTTGCATGATTACGAGAGTCTGACCTCCATCTTGCTAGCAGACTCTCTTCCTTGTTGGTTTTCATGAGGCAAGTCACCATGTATAGGAGGCCCAGGTAACTAGTAACTGGGGTGGGGGGTGCTTCTGGCCAACAGCTGGGAAGGAATTGAGACCTTAGGTTCAACAACATAAAAGCAACTGAATGCTGCCAGCAATTGTGTAAGTGAGCTTGGAAATGGATCCTTGTCCAGTTGAGTCTTCATAAAAGATCTCAACCCTGACTATCACCTTGGTAGCAGCCTGCAGCCTCCTGAGAGATCTTCAAGCAGAGAACTCAACTGAGCTAGAGCTGGATTTCTGACCCAAAAATAGTGAGACAATAAGGGGATGTTTTGTTTTGTTTTTTAAGTAGGCTCCATGCCCAAAGCAAGGCTTGAACTCAAGACTCTGAGATCAAGACTCAAGTGCTCTACCAACTGAGACAGCCAGACCCTCAGGGGGTATGTTGGTTTTAAGCCATTAAGTTCATGGTGATAATGTTACAGCAAACAAACATGTTATTTACTTCTATTAATTTTTACTAGAGTTTTTATTTAGAAAGTCCATATATTTATGCAAAAATAGAGTTAACAGCACTATTCTTCCTTGACAAATAACCCATTTTATCTAATTAAATTTGCATTTCACTAATTACTTATCTTCTGGGACGTGAAGTACATTATTTTTCAAATTAGAATTGATCAGTGTGAAACAATCCAGAAAGAAAGAATAAAGTATGAAGATAACATTTTCAACCAAATATGGTAACCAAATATGACAGACTGACAAAAATAAGTTATTGGTAATGCAGAGGTAACAGGAACATGGTAGATGATCAGATGTAGACCTGATAAGAAACTGAGCCCCGGAGAAACTATTTTGTGTACCCACAAGCTAAGAATATTTTCTTTTCACATCTTAAAAAATTTGTAAACAAAGAAGAACATGTGACAGAGTCTGTATGTGACCTATAATACTTAAAAAATATACTTTCTGGACTTTTAAGGAAAAGGATACCTACTCCTGATTTATCATGAGATTTGTTTGAGTTAATCTGGTGTATACATTTTCAAAACTCAGAAATTGTATACCCAACAGGTTTACATTTCATTTTATGCATATTTGGCATCAAAATAAATTTAAAACTCCAAACAAATTTTAGACTGTAATCAATAATAAAACGCATGTTGAAAGAAATATTTAGAAGGGAGGAGCCAACATGAGAGAAGTAGTGGAAGCCAAAATTCCCTCTTCCCTCAAACACAGAAATATTAAGTCCAACAGACTCGGAGTTCCAGGAATCTTGGCTACATAGTGACAGAAACCTCTCCAGAGGTTCATGGGAACAATTTGGTGGGCCGTAAGTGGACGATTGCAAACTTGAGAGAGAGAAAACAGGAGACATAGACACAGAGGGGAGGTGTTCCCTTCTGTGAAGACATAAAAGGAAGTGAAAGAGAGGATGTGGACATGTAGGATTATATTTGCACAAGAGAAAAATCACAGACCAGGGAATGGGAAAACAACAACAACAACAGAGAAAGAACCAATTTTCAACATAATCCAAAGTTGCAAGATGTTCTCTGGACTGGAGCTTGCCCTCCTGTTTGCACACCTGGGGAGGGAGGTAGCCAGTCCCAGACTCAGTAGAGAGCTCAGAGGTGTTGTTAGAGCGACCAGTCCTCCCCCAGGATGCGTGGAGCAGGATCCTTTAAGACACAGGGTTTTGAATCCCAGCCAAGTACTGGAGGGTGTGAGAGATCATGGAATGGGACAAATTGGCCCTCTTGTGCCCGCAGGACATTGTGAGGAAAGCCACTGAACAGGCTGGCCTGGTACATCAGAGCTGTCTGGTCCAGGGAGGAGAGACTGGATTGTCCTGTTTTTCTCCTGATCACCAACAAGGCGGGCCTTCAGGAAATGGACAAGGGGCCTACAGTGGAGGTGGGACCACCTATACCAAACCAGACCCTTCTATGCCTGTTAACTGTGTAGCTACTGGAGCGAGATTGACAGTGACTGAACCAGATATCCCTCCTACAGACCAGCTCAGCCACAGGTTCCAAGGCACCATCATATATCTATCCAGCATTTTTGCATTTTCTAATTTGATTCTTAGTCAATTCTTATTATATTTTTTCCTTTTCTTTTCTTCCTCTAATTTCTTCCCTTCTCTATTTCTATTGTTGGTTTGTTTAATCAGACATTTTTAATCTAGTTTTTATACATCTCTTCTGTATCTCCTCTCTCTCTCATAAACCATATAATTTCTCTGATTTGATGCCTGGTCAATTTTTTTCCTTCTTTTCTTTTTCACTGCCCCTGTCATTTCTCTCTTTGTAAGGGATAAGACATCTTACACCACCACCTCGTCTTTTTTCTTTTTTCCAGGGTTACGTTAATGAATAATTCAAAGCACGTCTGATTGAAGGTCCAAACCACCACTACAGGCAAGGAGATAAAGCAACCAGAATCACAAGAGAGAGAAAGCAACATACTTTAAAAGCACCTCGTGAATGGCCAGGCCCTGGACAGTGTATGCCCTCTTTTTAATATAGTAGTGCTCATAGGTGCAGGACACATAACAAGCTATTAAAACACATTAAGGGCGAGAGACCAGCAAGATGGAGGAGAAGTACGGAGCTCTGTGCATTTCGCTTGTACCCATCTCTCAAACAGAGAAGGCATGAAGTCATAGGACACTAGGCCACAGGAGTTTGGGAAGAGAATGAGAGAGAATACACTGGGAAGGAAACCTCTTAAGTGCATGAGTGAGAACTGGGGATGATTAAAGCGGGATGGGGCCCAGAGATATGGAGGGAGGGGAGGGAACCTGGCTTGTATGCAGCTGCGGTGAGTGATAAATGGCAAGGGGTGCTGAGCTGCCAGGAGTCCAGAGGAAAGGAAAGAGAAACTGAGATTGCTCATAGAACTGTCCCTGGAGAAGAGAAAAACCTCAGATTGTCAAGAGTGTTTTCTAGTTCTGCCTGGGGTGTTGACTTTGAACTAGGTGCCCCGGGTCCCAGAAGGTGCCAGAAAAAACTGCACTGCAGCACTCCCAGCACCATCCCTGGCGGCGGCGGCGGCCCAGTGATGCGGGGGCATTGCCCGCAGCGCTCATTGGCGGTGTAGACTCTGTGAACCTGAAGTTACTACCTTCCCTGCATGCACTCGGGTTGTATTGCTGCTTGACCCCAGTGGATCTGAGGCTGAGGCACTTCCCCCACCCCCCACTCAACCCCCAGCAGCATGGAAGCGGAAACCTGTGGGACTGTTTAGGGCAGTATAAACAAAGCCCGGGGACTGGGTCTATAAACAAGGCAGGGCGTGGGGATAGAACTCAGCCCACCTTGGCTACATCCTCAGCACAGGGACATCAGTCCCAAAGGAATGATTGACAATGCTTGGTTGAGAAGGAACTGGGGCCACACCATTCTTCTCCCCACAACCACCAAGGCAAGGACTCAGGGAGCAGCCAGTGGACACAGTAGAGGTGAGACCTGCCAACACCAAACTATACCCATCCCTCCAGAGAGCTGTTTGTTGTGGTGGTTGTTGTTGTTGTTGTTGTTGTTTTTACATGAGCCTGGGTTTGCATCATTATTGGTTTTGACTTTGCATTTGTGTACCTTGGTTCCCTCTGTGGTTGTCTGTTTTCTTTTTCAAGGGCTACTTCAAGAAACAAGCCAAACTACACATGGTGGGGAGTCCCAAATACTGCTACGAGTAACAAAATAACCAAATGCTCAACAAGGGAAACCAAGAGACACCATTCAAAGAACACTTCTTTAAAAAAAAATAATGTTTTTTTAAATTTATTTCTGAGAGAAAGAGAGAGAGAGAGAGAGAGACAGTGTGAGCAGGGGAGGCTCAGAGAGAGAAGGAGACACAGAATCTGAAACAGGTTCCAGGATCTGAGATAGCTGTCAGCACAGAACCCAATGCGGGGCTCAAACTCATGAACTGTGAGATCACGACCTTAGCTGAAGTCGGACGCTTAATCGACTGAGCCACCCAGGCACCCCTCAAAGAAAATTTCTTAAACAGACAAAGAGCCTTCTCTAATACAGCAGAACTCACAGGGGCAGAGCGTACAACAAGCTTTTAAAATTAACAGGAGATAGAAAGCTAACCAAAATGATGAAATGGAAGAAGTCTCCTCCAAAGAAATTCCAGGAAGAAATGACAACTAAACAACTGCTCAAAACAGATATAAGCAACATAACTGAACAAGAATTTAGAACAATAATCATAAAATTAACCGCTGGGCTTGGAAAAAGCATGGAGGACATCAGAGAAACTATAGCTACAAACACTATGGAGCTTAAAAAAGTTATGATGAATTTTAAAATGCGATAAATGAGATAGATAATAAACTGGAGGCGTCCAATGCACGGATTGAAGAGGTAGAAAGGAGAATAAGTGATTTAGAAGAAACAATGAGAGAAAAAGAAGAAACTGAGGAAAAGAGAGAAATTGATCCAGGAACATGAAAGAAGAGTTCTAGAGTTCAGCAATACAATCAAACGCAACAATATCCGTATCATAGGAATCCCAGAAGAGGAAGAGAGAGGGAAAGGTGCTGAAGGAGACCTGGAACAAATTATAGCAGAGAACTTCCCCAAACAGGGGAAGGAAGTAAATGTTGAAATCCTAAATGTTGAAATCCAAGAGCACAGAGAACTCCCCTCAGCCGTAACTTGAATCCATCTTCTGCACGATAATCATAGTGAAACTGGCAAAATATAAGGACAAAAAGAGAATTTTGAAAGCAGCTAGGGAGAAAAGGGCCCTAATATACAAAGGGAAACCTATCAGAGTGGCGACAGACCTATCTAATGAAAATTTGAAGGCAAGAAAGGAATGGCAAGAAATCTTCAATGTGATGAACAGAAAAAATATGCAGCCAAGAATCCTCTAGCCAGCAAGCCTGTCATTCAGATTAGGAGAGATAAAAGCCTTTCCAAATAAACAAAAATTGAAAGAATTTGTCACCACTAAACCAGTCCTACAAGAAATCCTGAGCGGGACTCTCTGAGGGAAACGTTGCAAGGAATGCAAGATGCTAGAGACACACCACAAGCATGAATCCCACAAACGACACAATGACTCTAAACCCATATATTTCAAAAATAACACCGAATGTAAATGGGCTGAAGGCTCCAATCAAAAGACATAGGGTAGCAAAATGGATAAAAAACCAAAATCCATCTATTTGCTGTCTACAAGAAACATTTTTTACACAAGAAGTTACCTTCAGTTTAAAAGTAAGGGGATGGAGAAATATCTATCATGCTACAGGAAGTCAAAAGAAAGCTGGAGTAGCTATACTTATATCAGACAATCTGGACTTTAAATTAAATACAATAACAAGAGATGAAGAAGAGCATTATATAATAATTACAGGGTCTATCCATCAGGAAGAGATAACAATTATAAATGTCTACTCACCGAATATGACATCACCTAAATATTTAAAACAATTAATCACAAACAATCTTATAGATAAGAATGTGCTAATAGTAGGGGACTTTAATACTCCACTTACAGCAATGGATAGATCTACCAGACAGAAAATCACTAAAGAAACAATGGACTTGAATGACACATTGGACCAGATGGATCTGACAGATGTATTTAAAAGTCTACATCCAGAGGCCATGGAATTCGCTTTCTTCTCAAGTGCACATGGCACATTCTACAAGATAGATCACATACTGGGACATAAAACAGTCCTTAATAAATATAAAAGCATTGAGATCATACCATGCACACTTTCAGATCACAATGCTATGAAACTTGAAATCAATCACAAGAAGAAGTATGGAAAACCTCCAAAAACATGGAGGTTAAAGAACACCCAAAAGAGCAAATGAGCCAATCAGGCATTTAGAAAAGAAATTTAAAAATACATGGAAGCAAATGAAAATGAAAATACAACAATTCAAAATCTATGGGATGCGGCAAAGGCAGTCCTAAGAGGAAAGTACATTGCACTCCAGGCCTATTTAAAGAAATTAGAAAAAGTGCAAGTGCAACATCTAACAGCTCACCTAAAGGAACTAGAGGGAGAGCAGCAAGAGCACCCCAAACCCAGCAGGAGAACAGAAATAGTAAAAACCAGAGCAGAAGCAAACAACATAGACACTAAAGAAACAGTTGAAGAGATAAATGAAGCAAGAGGTGTTTTTCTGAAAAAATAAACAAAATTGACAAACTTCTGGCCAGGCTTCTCAAAAAGAAAAGAGAGAGCACTCCAACAAACAAAATCAGGAGTGCAGATGGACTTAGTACAACCAACCCCTCAGTAATGTAAGCAATTTTCAAGGAATACTATGAAAAATTATATGCCAACAAATTAGACAACTTAGAAGAAATGGACAAATACCTAAACACACATTCACTACCAAAATTCACATGAGAAGAGATAGAAAATCTGAACATACCCATAACTAGTGAAGAAATCGAATCAGGTATCCAAAATCCCCCAACAAATAAAAGCCTTGGGAGAGATGGCTTCCTTGGGGAATTCTACCAGACATATAAAGCAGATATAATACCGATTTTTCTCAAGCTAGTCCAAAAAATAGAAATCGAAGGAAAATTTCCGGACTAATTTTATGTAGCCAACATCACTCCGATTCCCAAGCCAGACAGAGATCCATCGAAAAAAGAAAACTACAGGCCAATATCCTTCATGAATACAGTGCAAAATTTCCCAACAAAATACTTGCAAATAGAATCCAAAAGCACATTAAAAGAATTATCCACCATGATCAAGTGGGATTCACTCCTGTGTTACAAGGCTGGTTCAATGTTCGCAAATCAATCAATGTGATACTTCACATCAACAAAAGAAAAGATAAAAACCATATGATATTGTCGACAGAAGCAGAAAAAGCATTGACAAAATACAGCATACCTTCTTAATAAACACCCTTGAGAAAGTCTGGATAGAAGGAACTTACTTAAACATCATAAAAGCCATCTATAAGGAGTCCTCAGCTAACATCATCCTCAACGAGGAAAAACTGAGAGCTTTCCCCCTGAAATCAGGAACATGACAGGGATGTCCACTGTTGTTTAACCTAGTGCGGGAAGCCCTAGCATCAGCCATCAGACAACAAAAGGAAGTAAAAGGCATCAGAATTAGCAAAGAAGAAGTCAAACTCTCACCTTTCACAGACGACATGATATCCTACGCAGAAAATCTGACAGACTCCACTAAAAGCCTAGTAGAGCTGATCCATGAATTCAGCAAAGGTGCAGGGTACAAAATCAATGTACAGAAATCGTTTGCATTTGTATACACCAACAATGAAGCAAGAGAAAGAGAAATCAGGAAGCTGATTCCATTCCAATTACACAAAAAAACATAAAATACCTAGGAATAAAACTAACCAAAGATATAGGAGATCTGTATGATGAAAACTATAGAAAACTTATGAAGGAAATTGAAGAAGACACAAAGAAATGGAAAAACATTCCATGCTCATGGATTGAAAGAATAAATATAGTTAAAATGTCATTACTACCCAAAGCAATCTACACATTCAGTGCAATTCTAATCAAAATTGCATCAGCATTCTTCTCAAAACAAGAACAAATTATCCTCAAATTTATATAGAACCACAAAAGACCCCAAATAGACAAAGAAATATTGAAGAAGAAAACCAAAATGGGAGGCATCATCATCCCAGACTTTAGCCTCTACTCCAAAGCTGTCATCATCAAGACATTATGGTAGTGGCAGAAAAACAGACCAATGGAATAGAATTGAGAACTCAGATTTGGACCCAATAGTGTACAGCTAACTAAATTTTGACAAAGAAGGAAAGAGTATCCAACAGAAAAAAAGAGAGCCTCTTTAACAGATGGTGCTGGGAGAACTGGACAGCAACATGCAGAAGAATGAAACTAGATCCCTGTTTCACACCATACACAAAAATAAACTCAAAATGGATAAAGGACCTGAATGTGAGACAGGAAACCATCAAAACCCTAGAGGAGAAAGCAGGAAACAACCTCCTTGACCTCAAACACAGCAATTTCTTACTTGACACATCCCCAAACATAAGGAAATCAAGAGCAAAAATGAACTGTTGGGAGCTCATCAAGATTAAAAGCTTCTGCACGGCAAAGGAAACAATTTGTAAATCTAATAGGCAACCGATGGAATGGGAAAAGATAGTTGCAAATGACATATCAGATAAAGGGCTAGTATCCAAAATCTATAAGCAACTCACCAAACTCCACATCTGAAAACAAACAATCCAGTGAAGAAATGGGCAGAAGACATGAAGAGACACTTCTCCAAAGAGGACATCCAGATGGCCAACAGACACATGAAATGATGCTCAGCATCCCTCCTCATCAGGGAATTACAAATCAAAACCACACTGAGATACCACCTCAAGCCAGAGTGCCTAAAATGAGCACATCAGAGGACTCTAGATGCTGGCAAGGATGTGGAGAAATAGGCACCCTCCTACACTCTTGGTGGAAATGTTAACTGGTGCAGCCCCTCTGAAAACAGTATGGAGGTTCCTCAAAAAGTTAACAAAAGAACTCCCCTATGACCCGGCAATAGCACTGCTAGGAAATAACCTAAGGGATACAGGAGTGCTGATGTATAGGAACACAGGTGCCCCAATGTGCACAGCAGCCCTGTCAACAATAGCCAAAACATAGAAAGAGCTTAAGTGTCCATCAACTGACGAATGAATGAAGAAGAAGTGGTTTATCTATACAATGGAATACTCCACGGCAATGAGAAACAATGAAATCTGGCCATGCGTAGCAACCTGGATGGACCTTGAGGGTGTTATGCTGAGCGAAATAAGTCAGGCAGAGAAGGACAAATACCATATGTTTGCTTGTATAGGAGGGTTAGGAGGAGCTTAACAAAGATTCATGGGGAAGAAGAAGGGGAAAAATAGTGGGGGAAAGGGAGGGAGGCAAACCATGAGAGACTCTTGAATGCCGAGAACAAACTGAGGGCAGATGGGTTGGGGGGAATGGAAGAGGGGTGATGGGTATGGATGAGGACACTTGTGGGGATGAGCACTGCATGTTATATGGAAACCAACTTGACAAAAAACTATTTTTAAAAAATACAGGGTAATATTTTGAGACTGTGTGATTGTCTCAATACGTTTTCAACCAATGGTTTAACATTCATTGGTAATCCTTAACTGAATCAATTATTGTATTTTGCAAAATGAATTTTATTAAAAATGCCTTTCCTTGGCAACATAAAAAAACACACACATTAAGGGCAGAAAACTAGCCAAAATGACAAAACAGAAGAATATTCTTCAGTTGAAGTTCTAGAAAGAAATAACAGTGAGAGAACTGTTCAAATCAGATATAAGTAATATATCTGATCAAGAATTCAGAATTAGTCATTAGATTAAGAGCCCAATTTGCATTCCCACCAACAGTGCAAGAGGGTTCCCATTTTTCCACATTCTTGCCAGCATCTGTAATTTCCTGATTTGTTCATTTTAGCCACCCTAACAGGCATGGGGTGGTGTCTCAGTGTGGCTTTTATGAGTATTTCCATGATGATGAGTGACGTTAGCACCTTTTCATGTGTCCGTCATCTGGATGTCTTTGGAAAAGTGTCTGTTCATGATTTCTGCCCATTTCTTCACTGGATTATTTCTTTTCGGGTGTTGAGTTTGGTTCATTCTTTATAGATTTTAGATACTAATCCTTTATCTGATATGTCATTTGCAAATATCTTTTCTCATTCTGTAGGTTTCCTTTTTGTTTTTTTGATTGTTACCTTGGCAGTGCAGAAGCTTTTTATCTTGCTGAGGTCCCAGTAGTTCATTTTTGCTTTTAATTCCTTTGCCTTTGGAGATGCGTCAAGTAAGAAATTGCTGTGGCTGAGGTCAAAGGGGTTGTTACCTGCTTTCTCCTCTAGGGTTTTGATGGTTTCCTGTCTTATATGTAGGCCTTTCATTCATTTTGAGTTTATTTTTGTGTGTGGTATTAATAAAGTGGTCCAGTTACACTTTTCTGCATGTTGCTATCAAGTTTTCCCAGTACCATTTGCTAAACAGACTTTTTCCCCATTGGATACTCTTTCCTGCTTTGTAAAAAATTTAGTTGACCATACATTTGTGGGTCCAATTCTGGGCTCTCTATTTTAGTCCATTGGTCTATGCATATGTTTTTGTATCAGTACCATACTGCTTTGTTGATTAACAGCTTTGTAGTAGAGGCTAAAATCTGAGATTGTGATGCCTCCCAGTTTGTTTTTTTATTTTTTAAATATTTTATTTATTTCAGAGAGAGAGAGAGTATAGGAGAGGGTCAGAGAGAGAGGGAGACACAGAATCCGAAGTAGTCTCCAGTCTCTGAGCTAGCTGTCAGCACAGAGCTCAATGCAGGGCTCGAACCCAGGAACTGTGAGATCATGACCTGAGCTGAAGTCGGATGCTTAACCAGCTGAGCCACCGAGGAGCCCCTGCATTTCTTTTTTAACATCACTTTGGATATTCGGGGTCTTTCGTGGTTCCATTCAAATTTTAGGATTGTTTGTTCTAGCCCTGAGAAGAATGCCAGTGCAATTTTATTTGGAATTGCATTGAATGTGTAGATTGCTTTGGGTAGTATTGACATTTTAAGAATATTTATTCTTCAAATCCATGAGCATGGGATGCGTTTCCATTTCTTTGTGTCTTCTTCAATTTCTTTCATACGTTTTCTATAGTTTTTGGCATATAGATCTTTTAAATCTTTGGTTAGTTTTCTTCCTAGGTATTTTATGTTTCTTAGTGCAATTATAAATGAGATCAATTCCTGAATTATCTTTCCATTGCTTCATTATTGGTGTATAAAAATGCAACCAATTTCTGCACATTGATTTTATACCCTGAACTTTGCTGAATATATGTATTGGTTCTAGGAGTCTTTGTGTGCAGTTTTTCCATGTAGAGTATCATGTTGTCTGCCATAAGTGAAAGTTCGACTTCTTTGCTAAGTTGGATGCCTTTTATTTCATTTTGTTTTCTTATGGCTAAGGCTAGGACTTCCAACACTATGTTAAACAACAGTCGTGAGAGTGGATATCCCAGTAGTGTTCCTGATCTCAGGGGGAAAGCTCTCAGTTTTTCCCCATTGAGGATATTAGCGGTGGGGTTTTCCCATATGGCTTTTATGATGTTTAAGTCTGTTCCTTCTATTCCTACTTTCTTGAGGGTTTTTCTTAGGAAAGGATGTTGTATTTTGTCAAATGCCTTTTCTTCATCTATTGATGGGATCATGTGGTTCTTATCCTTTCTTCTATTAATGTGATGTATCACATTGATTGATTTGTGAATATTGAACTATCCCTGCAGCCCAGGAATGAATCCCAGTTGATCATGGTGAATAATTCTTTTAATATACTGTTGAATTTGATTTGCTAGTATCTCATTGAGAATTTTTGCATCCGTGTTCATCAGGGATATTGGCTTAAATGTAGTTCTCCTTTTTTTGTGGGATCTCTGTCTGGTTTCAGAATCAAGGTAATGCTGCCTTCATAAAATTAGTCTGGAAGTTTTCCTTCCATTTCTATTTTTTGGAACAGCTTGAGAAGTATAGGTATGAACTCTGCTTTAAATGTCTGGTAGATTTCTCCTGGGAAGCCATCTGGCCTATGACTATTATTTGTTGGGAGATTTTTGGTAACTGATTCAATTTCTTCACTTAGTTATGGGTCTGCTCAAATTTTCTATTTTTTTCCCATTTGAGTTTTGGTAGTTTGTGTCTAGGAATTTGTCTATTTCTTCCTGGTTGTCTAGGATGTTGGTGTTTAATTTTTCATAGTATTCTCCAGTAATTATTTGTGTTTCTGTGGTGTTGGTTGTGATCTCTCCTTTTTCATCCATGATGTTATCTATTTGGGTTCTCTCTGGGTTTGTTTGTTTGTTTTTTTTTCTTTCAGAAGTCTGGCTAGAGGCTGATCAATTTTGTTTATATTTTCAGAAAATCAACTCTTAGATTCATTGATCTGTTCACTGATTTATTTTTTTTAATTCTATATATTTCTTTCTGCTCTTGTCTTTATTATTCCTCTTCTTCTACTGGCTTTGGGGTTTCTTTGCTCTTCTGCTTCTAATTCCTTTAGGTGTGTGGTTAGATTTTACTTCTCATTTTTCTTGTTTCTTGAGATAGATCTGGATTGCAATGTATTTTCCTCTTACTACTATCTTTGCTGCATCCCAAAACATTTTGACTGTTATGATTTCATTTTCATTTGTTTCCATGTGTTTTTAAATTTCTCCTTTAATTGGCTGGTTGACCCTTTAATTCTTTAGCAGTATGTTCTTTAACTTGCATGCATTTGGAAGTTTTCGAAACTTTTTCCTGTGGTTGATTTCAAGTTTCAAAGCATTGTGATCTGAAAGTGTGCACAGTATGATCTCAATTCCTTTATATTTATTGAGGACTGTTTTGTGACCCAGCATGTGATCTATCTTGGAGAATGTTCCATGTGCACTTGAGAAGAATGTGTATTCTGCTGCTTTTGGATGAAAAGTTCTGAATATATCTGTCAAGTCCATCTGGTCCAGTGAATCAGTCAGGGCCATTGTTTCTTTATTGATTTTCTTCCTAGATAATCTGTCCTTTGCTGTAAGTGAGTATTAAATTCCCCTGCAATTACCACAATCTTATCAATAAGATTGCTTATGTTAGCGATTGTTTTATATATTTGGGTGCTCCCAAGTTCTAGGCATAAACATTTATATTTATTAGCTCTTCTTGATGGATAGACCCTGTAATTATGATATAATGCCCTTCTTCATCCCTTGTTAAAGCCTTTAGTTTAATATGTAGTTTGTCTGATATAAGTATGGCTACCTCAGGTTTCTTTTGACTTTCAGTAGCATGATAGATGGTTCTCCATCCCCTCACTTTCAGTCTGAAAGTGCCTTTATGTCTAAAATGGGTGTCTTGTAGACAGTAAATAGATGAGTCTTGTTTTTGTATTTGTTTTATCCATTCTGATACCCCATATCTTTTTATTGTAGCATTTTGTCCTTTACATTTAGTGTTATTACTGAAAGATATGGATTTAGTGCCCTTGTGTTATCTGTAAGTTTCATGCTTGTAGTGTTGTCCCTGGTCCTTTGTAATCCTTGCAACATTTCAGTCATAGAGTACCCTTTAGGATCTCTTGTAGGACTGTTTTAGTGGTGATGAATTCCTTCAGTTTTTGTTCATTTGGGAAAACCTTTAATTCTCCTTCTCTTCTCAGTGACAGCCTTGCTGGATAAAGGATTTTTGGCTGCGCATTTTTCCTGTTCATCATATTGAAATTTTCCTGCAAGTCCTTTCTGGCTTGCCAAGTTTCAGTAGATGTGTCTGTTACTACCCTTATGTGTCTTCCCTTATATGTTAAGGCCCGTTTATCCAGGGTTGATTTCAGAATTCTCTCTTTGTCTTTGTCTTTTGCAAGTTTCACTATGATATGTCGTGTAGAAGATCAATTCAAGTTATGTCTCAAGGGGTTCTATGTGCATCCTGGATTTCAATGTCTATTTCCTTCCCCAGATTGGGGAACTTCTCAGTTCTGATTTTTTTCAAGTACACCTTCAGCCCCTTTTTCTCTCTCTTCTTCTGGAACTCCTATGATATGGATATTGTTCCATTTCATTGAGTCACCTAATTCTCTAATTTTCCCCTCATAATCCAGAATTTTTACCTCTCTTTTTCCCTGAATGATTTTTTCCATAATTTTATCTTCTATTTCACCTATTTTCCCCTCTGCTTCTTCAATCCTGAGCGTCACACCCTCTTGTTTATTTTAAACCTCTTTTATAGCAGTTTTTAATTCATCACGGCTATTTTTTATTCCTTGGTCTCTGCAACAATAGATTCTCTGCTGTATTCTATGCTTTTTGCAAGTCCAGTGATTAATTGTATGACTACTATTCTAAATTCTTGTTCAGTTATATTGTTTATATCTGTTTTGAGCAATTCTTTAGCTACCATTTCTTCATGGAATTTCTTCTGAGGAGCATTCTTCAGTTTCATCATTTTGGCTAGTTTTCTGTCTTTTGTATGTTTTAAAAGCTTGTTATGTGCCCTGCACCTGCTATCACTACTATATTAAAGAGGGATCATACACTCTGCAGCATCTGGTCTTTCAGGAGATATTTTTTGGAGATTGTTACTTGCTCTCTGTTGTTGTGATTTTGATTACTTTATCTCCCTATGGGTAGTGATGTTTTGGACCGTCCACCAGGTGTACTTTGATTTGTTCATTGAAGTAGCTGTGGAAAGGAAAACAAACAGACAAACAAAAAATGCAAACACACAAACAAACAAACAAACCCAAAAACAAAACACCAGAAACATCAGCCAAGTAAGCCACAGGGTGGAGGTGGTGCTGATGGACAGTCTTATCCCATACAAAAAGGGAGAGACAAAGGAAAGGAAAAAGAAAAAAGAAAATTGTTGAGGGAGAGAAACTATATGGCTTAATCCAGAGAGAGAGAAAGGAAAATAAAGGAGGTAGAGAAAAATTAAGTTAAATTAAATAGACCAGACAGAAGAACTGTATGTCTTAATCCAGAAAGAGGGGGGGAAAAAAGGAAAATAAAGTAGAAGGTGTAAAACATGTATCAAGAGAATAGATTAAATTCTGCTTAAGTGGCGTCTGGGCGGCTCAGTCGGTTAAGTGTCCAACTTCGGCTCAGGTCATGATCTTACAGTTTGTGGGTTCGAGCCCCACGTCAAGCTCTGTGCTGACTGCCAGCTCAGAGCCTGGAGCCTGTTTCAGATTCTGTATCTACCTCTCTCTCTGACCCTCCCCTGCTCATGCTGTCTCTTTCTCTCTCTCAGAAAAAAATAAAACATTAAAAACATTTTAAAAAAATGTCTGTTTATACAAATCAACAATTAGAGTAAAAACACTAGAGGAGGGAAGAGATAAGAAGGAGAAAAGGAAGTAAGACTATATCTGTATAATAAGAATTGTCTATGAATTAAACCAGGTAATTTTTAAATTTCTGATCCACACTCAATCAATACAGTTTATCAAAACTACCACTTAAGGATTATCAGTTTATGGATCCAACAGTTTCTCTTCCAGGTAAGTAGGTCTTGGCTTTGACTCTGGATTCACCCATCTCTCCAGATTTGGGGGGAGGGGTGGTTTGCTCTAAGATTTCAGTTCTTGTTGGCACCAAGAAAAAGTCATTGTTTTCTAATTGGTTTTACTTTTTCTTATTTTAAGAGTAAGAGTGATAACTTCTAAGAGTTTTATAGGTCAATTGAAATAGGAAATTGATTTTTTTTAAATTTTCAGTGTATTTCTCTCTTGGCTAATTTTCAATAAAACATAAATGCTTTCAAGTTTCTTTCAACTTACAACAAAGTAACACACATTTTCTTCAGTTCATAACTTCTTTAATTACTTCATTTTTTTCTCCTCTTTTCTGTCAAATCTCTTGAAAGCGTTGTTTAAAATTTGTCTCCACTTGTTCCCAGACTCAGATCACTTCATTCTTATTTCTGCCTTCCTCATATTACCAAAGTTGCCAATAGATGACTTGTTAATAACACAAAGGACCATAAATATGCAATGTTACATTAGTTTCAGGTGTTCAACACAGGGATTTAACTTCTCTATACATTATGCATGTGTAGCTACCATCTGTCACCATACAACACTATTATAATATCAATGGTTATCTTCCTATGCTGTGCCTTTTATTCTTGTGGTTTATTCAAACCATAACTTGGAACTCATATCTCCCTTTATTCTTCATCCATTTTGCCCATTTGCCCACCCTTCCTTCCCTCTGGACAACATCAATTTTTCTCTTTATTTATAGTTCTGGTCCCTTTTATTTGTTTGTCTATTCATTTGTTTTGTTTTTAGATTCCACATATGAGTGAAATAATATGGTATTTGTCTTTCTCTGTATGACTTATTTCACCTAGCATAATACCTTCTAGTTCCATGTTATAAATAGTGAGATCTTATCCTTTTTCTGTGATTGCATGATATGCCATTGTATATATTACCATACTTTCCTTATCCATTCATCTTATTTATGGACACTAGGATTGCTTCCATATCTTGGATATTGTAGATAATATAGAATAAACATAGAGATGCATATATCTTATGGAATTAGTATTTTTGTTTTCTTTGGGAAAGAGTCAGTGGTGAAATTATTGATTCATATGCTATTTCTGCTTTTAAATTTTGAATTATTGATTATTTATCCCCTTATTGAAATGTTTTCTTACCATAACTTTTACCACTATTTCAAAATTTCCACTTATTTATTTGATTATCTGCATCTCAGTTTTAAGAAGAATTTTTATTTGGGCCAAATATTTTAATGTCTCAGTTTTATCAGAGGCCCTTTATCTTATTCTGCATACTCTCTTACACAATTCCATCCATTCTCATTGCTACAGCTGCCATCTATATGATATTTGTTCCTGAATATTGATGTCTATTACAAAATGTTCTTATGAGTTTCTATTCCACTTCTCCTTGATTATCTAACTGAATGTCCAAAAAACATTATAAAGTCATCATGCCCAATGAAGTACCATGTTTTGTTACTTCCTTTTTTCAGTTAATGGCGCTACCATGCACTCTCTTGCATGCAGATAGATAAATAGATGTAGATAGATATAGATATAGATGACATAGATATAGATAGTTATGAGAAATGCTATGATATGAGACACCTATGGTGTGCATCACTGGCAGTTCAACTGGCCCTGGAACGATACCTGGATTTGGGTGTAATCTTGGAGGCAGTAGTTTCCAAAGCAGTTTTATGATCCCTAGATTCCAGCTTGTGATGGAGATAGAGGCTCACTTGGCACGGAAGTTTGGGAATATTATTCTAGTAGTAAACTTTGGATACTCTGTCTAGAACCCTGTGCTTTCACCATTTCAACTATTATGCAAGTATCTAATTTATGTATTAAATCTCTTCCTTGGAGCGCCTGGGTGGCTCAGTCGGTTAAGCATCCGACTTCGGCTCAGGTCATGATCTCACGGTTTGTGGGTTCGAGCCCTCGTCGGGATCTGTGCTGACAGCTCAGAGCCTGGAATCTGTCTTTGGAGTCTGTGACTCTGACCCTCCCCTGCTCACACTGTCTCAATATGTCTCTCAAAAATAAATAAAACATTAATTTTTTTTAATTAAAAAAAATCTCTTCCTGCTTACATAGCTGTTTTATCCATTTGAGAGGTCTTCAAACATCCTCATCCTATTCATCTCATAGATGATACATAGATAGAGATATAGAAAGATAGATATAGAAAGACATAGATATAGATGTTATTATCATTCTCTGAATTATTTCTTGAGATTTTTTTTTCAACAGTTCAATTAAGTAAAAAAATCTTAGAATAAATGTGATAATCATATCTAATGATAGACAGAATAATTAGTCTCATTACA
Source organism: Proteles cristata cristata (assembly GCA_017311185.1). NCBI lineage: Eukaryota > Metazoa > Chordata > Mammalia > Carnivora > Hyaenidae > Proteles > Proteles cristata. The sequence continues at coordinate 748,833 of JAESUZ010005027.1, forward strand.
TAAATAAAAATCATGACAGGAAAAGAACACTAGACTTATTCTTTTTTTTTTTTAATTTTTTTTAATTTACTATTTCTAAGAGAGAGAGAGAGACAGCGTGAGCAGGGGAGGGCCAGAGAGAGGGAGTCACAGACTGAAACAGGCTCCAGGCTCTGAGCTGGCAGTCAGCACAGAGCCCGACGCAGGGCCCGAACCCACGAACCCCGAGATCATGACCTAAGCGAAAGTCGGACGCTTAACCGACTAAGCCACCCAGGCGCCCCTCACTAGACTTATTCTATAGGAGACTATGTATTCATAAAGTCAGTGCACACATTGGTTATTTTGGAAACACATCTTAATAGTTCTGTATGTACTCATTTCTATCGAAAGTTAAAGCCCCACATTTTCCATTATGTATACTCTGGAATATTTAAAATACTTGAAAAAATGATATTCAATTTATTAGATTTTTTCAATAAAAAGCTATCTTTACCATTTTTACTTGTTAATCTAAGTATATAAATCTATGAGAGATGACAAATAAACCCCCCTCAGGACAAGCATTAAATTCTCCTAGAGTAAGGTACAGGAAAGAATATATGAAAATCTCAAACAACATGCCTATGAAAGCAAAATGTTGACAGAAACCACATAAACAGGTCATCTTTTATCTAGGTTCCACCCAATCCAATCCGGCATTAGTTTCTCAGCCAAGAATCAGATGCTCAATCACATAACTATGTGACCACAAGCATTGGCTTTTAATATCTTTAGGTTAATTGTATTTCAGTAAAAAGAAAGAATAGTTGAGCAATAGACTAAACTACCCAGAGGAGACTCTGAGATAACATTAATTAGAAGTATTGAAGGAAGGCAAGTGCTCTTTGATGGAAAGTGTGAGCAGAGGGAGAAAAGGTAAGCTTCTGTGTGGAAGAGATGGGAGCAATTACTTCTCAGAGCACCATCCATTGCAGTGGACTGGTTAGTAACTGTTGTTTATTTTAAAGTTTAAACACAAACTTTTGCCAGATAGAAATTGTTTTCAACTGTGACAGGTCATAAGTCCTGGGAAATATCCAACATTTAACATCTGTTCTCAATTCAACAGATACAAATGTCACTATTACTTCTCTGACACACTCTCTCATCCTCCACTGCTCTATCTCTTGAGCAGTGGAAACTGGACCCCTCCATGCCACTTTTATTAGTTAGTATCAACTATACAGTTCTGATGAATAGATCCGAAGTGCAAATGGCTCAAATTCAATAGAAATTTCATAGGATTTTATTTCTCATGTATCTAACACTGACAGGCTGGTGACTTTGGTGGGCAGCAGGTTCTCCTCCAGGTGTTCAGGCAGTGCCCAATAATGGCTGCACTCTCAGTCCTTTGCATCCAGCTAGCAGAAGGGAAAAGAACACGGGGGAGGGTCTCCTGTTCCCTCCGAAGTGCCCTTCATAGTGAATGTTCTTTGACATCCTAGACAAAACCAGTTGTATCAGTTCAGGTTCTCCAGAGTATTTTTTTTTATAAGACCCCTTTTTAAGTGAAAATGACATCACTTTTTTAAATTCTGAAAATAAACTACAACTATAAACTAAAATAAAATAACGGTCATTTAAAATCTTCACAGGGGCACACTCTAGTTTTCTTAGTCAGTAAGCAAAGACTAGTAGGTTATGTGGTGCTTTTACAGTCATTCAAGCTAGAGCAAATCTGCTGTAGTATTTCTCTTATTTACAAAATAAAAAAATATTTTCATTTATACTCATGTACCTGCATATGGTTCTCCTATTTTTAATATTTTTCCTTTGGTGTGGTTTTTTACAATTTATGAATATGTATCGATACATTATTAACTAAAGTCCCTAGTTTACACTGGAGTTGGCTCTATGTGTTATATGTTCTATGGATTTTGACAAACACATAATAATCATAAATCTGTCATTACAACATCATACAGAATAAATTTACTGTCCTAAAAACACTTTGCACCATATTTATATATCTCTCCTGCCCTTCTTTCCTAAACCCTGACAACCACTGAACTTTTCATTGTTTCCATAATTCTGTCTTTTCCAGTTGCCATATAGTTGGTATGTAGTATATAATCTTCCAGTTTGGGGCAATTATGAATAAAGCTGCAATAAACATGCAAGTTAGGATGGATGCATGTGGACAGAAGTTTTCGACTCATTTGACTGATTACTAAGAAGTAGCACTGCAGGATTTTATGGTAAGACCATGTTTACTTTTGTAAGAAACCACTCATATTTCCCAAAGTCATTGTACTACTTTACATTCCCTGAAACAGTTAATGAGAGTTCTTGTAGTTCCACAACCTTGTAAGCTTTTGCTAACTGTCAATTTTTTTCATTTCAAACTATATTACTAGTTATAGTAAACAAAACAGTATTGTACTGGCCAAAAAAAAAAAAAAAAAAAAACAGACACACATATCTGTGTATCAGATATAAACCCATATATACATGATTAGTTAATTTATGTCTCCTTTGGGAGACAATAATATATAATGAAGAAGGGACAGACTCCTTAGTAAATGATGTTTTGAAAATTGAAAAGTCACACACACAAAAAAATATAATAAAACTAGACTACTATCATATACCATGTGCAAAAATTAACTCAAAATGGATTAAACTTGAAGGTAAGACCTGAAACCATTAGACTCCCAGAAGAAAACATAGGCAGTAAGCTCCTTGATATTAGTCTTAGCAATGACTTTTTGGATATGGCGCCAAAAACAAAAATAAACAAATAGGGCTACATGAAACCAAAAAGTTTCTGCACAGCAAAGGAAACTATCAACAAAATAAGAAGGCAACCTACTTAATGGGATAAAATATTTGCAAATCATAGATCTGATAAGGTGTTTATACCCAAACAACATAAGGAATTTATACAACTCAAAAGCAGAAAAGCAAATAATCATATTTAAAAAGTGAGCAGATGATATGAACAGATATTTCTCCAAAGAAGACATCCAGATGGCCAACAGACAGATGAAACAATGCTCAACATCACTAGTCATCAGGGAAATGCAAATCAAAACCACAATGGAAAATCACTGCATACCCGTCAGAATGGCTATTATAAAAAAGACAAGAAATAAGAGTTGGCAAACACAGAAACACTTGATCACTGTTGGGAAGAATATAAATTGGTGCAGCCACTGTGGAAAACAGTATGGTTTTTCATAAAAAATTAAAAACAAAATTATCATATGATTCAGTATTACGCTTCTGAATATTCAGTGAAAGAAAATGACAACACTTATTTAAAAAGATATATGCATACTTATGTTCATTGTAGCATTATGTACAATAGCCTATGTATGGAAATAAATATCCATCAATCAATAAATAAAGTATACATACAATGAAATATTACTCAGGCATAAAAATGAATGAAATCTTGCTATTTGGGACAACAAGAATGGACTTAGGTTGTATTGTGAAATAAGTGAAGTGAAATAAGTAGACAAATATTATATGATCTCACTTGTATGTGGAATCTAAAGAACAAAACAAAACAAATGGACAAAGGAAAATAAATTCATAGATACCAATAACAAAATGTTTGCCAAGGGGAAGGGTCTTTGGGGAGTGTTCAAAATAGATGGGGGGGGCAAGAAGTACAAACTTCTACTTATAAAATAACTAAGTAATGGCAAGGTAATATACAGCATGGTTAGTATAGTTAATAATATTGTAGTACATATTTAAATGTTGCTAAGAGAGTTGATCTTAACAGTTCTCATCACAAGAAAAGATAATTTTTGTGACTTTGTGTGGTGATCGATTGTAACTAGACTTACTGTAGTAATCATTTTATGGTGTACCCAAGTATCAAATCATTTATACTTAAAACTAACATAGTATGTCAATTATACTTCAATTGAAAAAGATCTTATATCTAAAGAGATTGGAAGAGGTTAAGTTTGCACATAAAATGAGAAAAAATTTGAACAAACTGAAAACCAACAACTTTTCTTGAACTCATCAGGAACTGAGCTTACAGGGCATACCACTACCCCTAAATCTTCAAAAACTGAAGAATGTAGAGTTACTGCTGAGATCTACTTTCTCTGAGCAGGAGCAGCAGATGTTACAAGCTTCAAGCAATGCAAGCAAGGTAATTTTGTTGAACTACAGGAGGCTGAATGTGGGCCAGTATGAGAGTGTTGGAGCCACAGTCTTTGAGAGGCTCCCCATACTTTCTTGGGTTTTATTCCCAGCAAGCCCCAGTTCTCACAATGAATAGTTAAGAAAGATTACTCCTTATCTTCCTCCAAATAGAGGAAGAACAACGTTGCAAAATAAAATTAGAAAATTCTCAATAAGAAAAATTGCTCTGTCGGAGAAAAGAACTTACCATTTTCTCATTTCACCTGGAAAAGGGACTTTCCCTGATTCTAGCCCCTTTTAGACTTCCAGTCTCACCTAGTAGGGAAAAAGGCTAAGAAACACTTGTGAAGGTCGCAGCATCACTAAACCTGATATTTAGCCACGATGCTATATAAATCCTTCACATTTCCCACATATTGTCTCCATGACAGAAGACTCTAGTATACCAATGACAGATGACAACCAAAAGAGCTGCAAATTGCAGGGGCGTCTGGGTGGCTCAGGTGGTTAAGCGTCCGACTTCGGCTCAGGTCATGATCTCACGGTTCGTGGGTTCAAGCCCGTGTCAAGCTCTGTGTTGACAGCTCAGAGCCTGGAGCCTGTTTCAGATTCTGTATCTCCTTGTCTCTCTGACCCTCGCCTGCTCACGCTGTCTCTCTCTCTCCCTCTCTCCCTCTCTCTCTCTCTCTCTCTCCCTCCCTCTCCCTCTCCCTCTCTCAGATATAAATAAGACATAAAAAGAAAAGAGCTGCAAATTGCAAACGTCTTAACTAAAGAGGATTTCCTGGGAAAGACCTAGGATAACATGGGGACACAAACAAGGTCACTACAAGAATCTTAAGCCTCTGACACCTACAGCTACTACAACATGACAGAGGCCTATTTACCAAAGATGCTCTTACCTGACATATCATGCCTAGCTTTCAAGAAGAACAAAAAATTACAAGTTATGGAAAAGCACAGCATAAAGAGGCAAACAAGCATTAGAACCAGATTCAGGTATGAAAGGAAAAAGAAACCCAACCTGTGGGGGTTTATATGGGAAATTTAAAATAACTATGATTAGTTAAGGGCTCTAATAGACTCTTTAGACAACTTACAAAACTGATGTTGGATATAAGTAGAGATAAGGAAACCCTAAAAAAAAGAATCAAAAGGAAATGTTAGAATAAAAGGTGTTGCAGCAGAAATGATACTGTCTTTTATTGTTAGACTGAACATAGCTGATGAACTCATCAGTGAACTTGAAGTTGGGACAATAGAAACATACCACTGAGAGATCAAGGGAAAAAATAGTGAATAAAAGCAGAACAAAGCATCCAAGAACTGTGGGTGTATAATATGCACATAATTAGAATGCCAGACAGAAGAGAGAACGGAGAACAAGAAATTTCAAAAGTAATAATGGATAAGAATTATCCTAAACTTATACTTTAAACTAATATAACATTGTGTGTCAATTCTACTTCACTTAAAAAAAAAATTTTTCCTAACTTAGTGTCAAACTCTTAACCACAGATCCAGAAAGCTCTGACAAAAAGGAGCAGGATACATAGGAAAAAGTCTATACCTAAACATTTCCTATTCAACCTGCAGAAAACCAAAGACAGAAAATCTTGAAGAGGTAAGGGAAAACATCTTTCTTATAGTGAACAAGGATCAGACCTCCCATCAGAAACCATGCAAGCAAGATGAACATTCAGTGAAACATTCAATTTAAATATTTTATTGTTAAAAATCTCTCTGACTTATATTTCTATGAAAATACAATTATTCTTCAAAATTGGAGGAGAAATAAAGACTTTTTTTGGACAAGAAAATCCAAGGGAATTTATCAATAGCAGGGCAAGAAATGTTAAAAGAAATGTTTCAGGTGAAGAAAAATAATGTACATTTGTAACTTAGATCTACATAAAGAAATGAAGATCAGAGAAGGAATAAATGGCAAGAATATAAAATAGTTTCTTCTTTGTTCTTAATTGACTTAAAAGATATTTTTTAAAAGTAAGAACAGTAACAATGCATTTGGTAATTAGAAAATATGAAAAAGTGAAATAGATGACAACAACCTAATATGAGTTGGGAGGGAATTGGAAATACCCATAGAAGATCACAGTATTAAAAATAAAATGTATATTGTTATTTTAAGGAGGATCTAGGTTACCTTAAAGTGTATATTTTGAGGAGGCTTAGTCGGTTAAGCGTCCGACTTTCGCTTAGGTCATGATCTCGCAGTTCGTGGGTTCGAGCCCGCGTCGGGCTCTGTGCTGACTGCCAGCTAAGAGCCTGGAGCCTGTTTCAGAGTCTGTGACTCCCTCTCTCTCTGACCCTCCCCTGCTCACGCTGTCTCTCTCTCTCTCCTAGAAATAAATAAAGTATTAAAAAAAATTTTTTTTAAATGTATATTTGAAACTCTAAGAAAACTGCTTGAAGAAGTATTCTTAGAGAACTACAATAAGTATGTTGAAAGGGGATATAAAATGAAATAAAATTAATGTTTAATCAAAATCAGAAAAGACAAAGAATGAAGGAATAAAACAAAACAAAAATGCATCAGATAGAAAGCTTTTAAAATATAGTAGATTCTAATTCAACCTCATCAATAATCACTTTAAACATCAGTGGTCTAAATGTACCAATTAAAAGCCATAAATTATCAGAATGGATGAAAATGAGATCTAACTATAGATGTCCCCCCAAAAACCTCACTAAATATAAAGACAGGTTAAAGTAGTGAAATGGAGAAAGATCCACCATGCTAACACTAATAAAAATAACACTGAAGTATTTCAGCATAAATTTCAGTATTTGCTTCAAACTAAGGTGAATTGAGAAAAAGAAATTATCGGGAATAAAAAGCAACATTACATAATAAAATTCACCAAGAATACATAACAATTGTTTTTGTTTTCATTTTTAAATGTTTATTTTTGAAAGAGAGAGAGGGAGGGAGGGAGAGCACGAGCTATGAAGAATCACAGAAAGAGGAGAACAGAAGATCCAAAGCAGGCTCTATGCTTACAGTAGACAGCCTGATGCAGGGCTCAAACTCACAAACTGTGAGATCATGACCTGAGCTGAAGTCAGACACTTAATTGACTGAGCCACCCAGGTGCCCCTAAACACAACAGTTCTTAAAATGTGTAAGTCAACAACAAAGTATCACTTTTTAAAGTTTTATTTAAATCCAACTTAGTTAGCATATGTGTAATAATAATTTTAAGAGTAGAATTTAGTGATCCATCACTTACATACAACATCTAGTGCTCGTCCCAACGAGTGCCCTCCTTAATGCCCATCACCCATTTAACCCATTTCCCCACCCTCCATCAATTTTCAATTTGTTCTCTCTATTTAAGAGTCTCTTATGATTTGCCTCCCTCTCTGTTTTTATCTTATTTTTGCTTCCTTTCCCTTATGTTCATCTGTTCCTTTTCTTAAATTCCACATATGATTGAAATAATATATTTGTCTTTCTCTGACTGATTTATTTCATTTACCATAATACCTGTAGTTCCATCCACATTGTTGCTTTGGGCTCTTTCCATACTTTGGCTATTATTGATAGTGCTGCTAAAAACATTGGGATGCATGTGCCCCTTTGAATCAGCATTTTGGTATTCTTTGGATAAATATGTAATAGTGCAATTGCTGGGTCATAGATTAGTTCTAGTTTTAATTTTTTTCAGGAACCTCCATTGTGTTTTCCAGAATGGTTGCACCAGTTTGCATTCACACCAGCAGTGCAAAAAGTTTCCCCTTTCTCCGTATCTTCACCAACACCTCTTGTTGCCTGAGTTGTCAGTTTTAGCCATTCTGACAGATGTAAAGTGCTTTCTCACTGTGTTTGATTTGATGATGAGTGACTTTTAACATCTTTTCATGTGTCTGTTAGCCATCTGGATGTCTTCTTTGGAAAAATGTTTGTTCATGAATCCTGTACATTTCTTCACTGGATCATTTGATTTTTGCGTGTTGGGTTTGATAAGTTTTTATAGATTTTGGATACTAACCCTTTATCAGATATGTCATTTGCAAATATCTTCTCCCATTCCATTGGTTGCCTTTTAGCTTTGCTGATTGTTTCTTTTGTTTTACAGAAACTCTTAGTCTTGATGAGGTCCCAATAGTTCATTTTTACTTTTGTTTCCTTTGTCTCTGGAGACATGTCAATTAAGAAGTTGCTCCAGCCGAGTAAGAGGCTGTTACTTGTTTTCTCTTCTAGGATTTTGATGGTTTCTTGTCTTACATTTAGGTCTTTCATCCATTTTGAGTTTAATTTTGTGTATGGTGTCAGACAGTGGTCCAGGTTCTTTCTTCCGCATGTTGCTGTCCAGCTTTCCCAATACCATTTGCCAAAGAGACTTGTCTTTTTGTTCATTGAATATTCTTTCCTGCTTTGACAAAAAATTAGTTGGTCACACATTTGTAGGTCTATTTCTGGGTTCTCTATTCTGTTTCATTGATCTATGTATTTTTGTGCCAGTACCATACCATTTCGATGATTACAGCTTTGTAATACAGCTTGAGGTCTGGGATTGTGATACTTCCAGGTTTATTTTTCTTTTCCAACATTACTTTGGCTATTCAAGGTCGGTAAAATTTTAGAATTGTTTGTTGTAGCTCTGTGAAGAATGCTGGTATTATTTTGATAGGGATTGCATTGAATAAGTAGATTGTTTTGGGTAGTATCGACATTTTAACAATACTTGTTTTCCAATTCATGAGCATGGAATGTTTTTTCATTTCTTTGTGTCTTCTTCAATTCCTTTGTTAACTTTCTATACTTTTCAGTGTATAGATATTTTTCCTCTTTGGTTAGGTTTATTCCAAAATTATCATCTTTGTTTATTTCATTCTACTCTCTTGGTGAAAAGAAGTCCAATGTAATTTTTATTCTTGATTCTCTGTAGGTAAGGCATTCTTTGACCACTCCCAGCTTCCTTCAAGATTTTCTCATTATCTATGATAATCTACAGTTTGAATATTATGTGCCTTGGTATAGGTTTTTGATATCTATTTAATTTTCTCTGAGCTTCCTGGATCTGTGGTTTTGTATCTGTGATTAATTTTAAACAAGTGTGCCATTAATACCTCTAATATTTCTCCAATTCTTTTCACTTTCTTTTCCTCTGATATTTCAATTATGAAAATCTTATACCTTTTGCAATTGCCCAGCCATTTTCTTGGATATTCTTTTGTTTCTTTTCTTGTTCATTATCTTGTTACATTTCATTTTGGGAAGTTTCTATTTTCCTGTCTTTAAGCTCACTGATTCTTTCCTTGGCTGAGTCCAGTCTATTTATAAGCCCATCAAAGGTACTCTGCTTTTATGTTAGTCTTTTAAACATTATTTATTTATTTACTATTTATTATTATTTATACAATTTTCTTTGATTCTTATAATTTCTATCTCTTTATTTACATTAATGATCTCTATTTGCATATTGTCTGCCTTTGTTGTTGGAACCCTTAGCATATTGATTATAGCTATTTTAAATTCTTGGTCTGATAATTTCAGACTCTCTGTATTGTTCTGATATAGTTCTGAATGTAGTTCTGATGCTTTTTCTATCTTCAGGCTGTGTAAAGCACACTGGGCCTTTTGTAAGTGTATCAGTTCATCAGGCTGCTATAACAAAATACCACATACTGGCTAACAGTTAACAATAAACTTTTATTTCTCATAGATCTGGAGACTGGAAGCATAAGATCTGGGTGTCAACATGGTTGCATTCAGATAACCACCCTCTTCTGGATATCAGACTGTCAACTTCTCACTGTGTCATCACAAGGTAGAAAAGGCAGGGGAGCTGTGTGGGTTTCTTGTATAAGGGCAATAATCCCATTCATGAGGGCTCTACCTTCAAGATCAGATTACCTCCCAAAGGCCACATAATTACATTACATTGGGTATTCAGAATTCAATATATGAATTTGAGAAGAACACAGGCATTCAGATCATAAGATCATTCCTTTTAATTCTTTGTTTAAATCCAGACATATTATACTGGGCCAAAGAAACTGAGGTACATAGACATTTAGAAGAAGATTTTATGTTTATCTGGCTGCAAGTTAGGCTGTGCTTATAGTGTGCTGTAGCTGTAGGTGTCAGAGGCTAACATTTCTTCTGATGTTCTTGTGTTTTTCTGTTGTCTTTTATTTTCCTTAGAGATGTCATATTAGGTAAGGCTGAGCCATACTGGTTTTTGGACTGCAATCTCCTGCTACTATGCAAGGACCCTGTTGAGGTGGTGGTAAGTTTGTGAAGGGAAGCTCAGAATTCTATAGATCTGAGATTTTGTCTCAGTATTCTAGTGAGCTGGCTCCCCTAGGCTATAACCTTCACAGGTGTTCCATAGTATCCCCATCTCCACCTTAGGTGAGAAAAAAAAAAAAGACTGATCTTGAGTATTTCCCTTTTCAATTGGGCGCTGGTAAAGCCAAGGTTGTTAGGCTCTGTAAATATAGTTACCCTTGAAGGCAGATTTCTTTTATGAAGAATAGAATATGTGGGGTTTATTTTTAAGTGGTTATTTTCTACACCCCTCTACTCTCACCTTTATGCCTGCCACCCCATTCCCCACCCCCACTTTAAAAAGAATAAGGGGATTTTCTCTGGTCCTCACCCTGAGGATCTGGTATTTCTCACTCCTGTATCAAAGACCTAGAGTGGACTGGAGTTAGATATTTCCTTTTCTTCAGTTTGTTTAGGCTCTAGTAGAACCCCACTTGGCTAGACTTTGCTGAAATAGTTTCATTCAAGGTCGGGCCTTGCTGAGAAAAACAGAATGCTCTTAGGATATTTCAAAATCGCCACCCTTCCTTGAGACAAGGGGATTTTTCTCCAATCCTCACTGAAAACCTAGTAGGGCTTCTGGAGATAAATCTCATGGAAGTGTGAGGGCTTCCATAAGACTGGCCCCCATGGACTTTTAAGTCTCAGGTTTGTTCACATTGAACCCCCATCTACTCAACAATTACAATTAAGCTTCTATCCCCAGTACTGGTTCCAGCAGTAGGTTTCTGCTCCAACAAACCATGATTCTTCTTAATCATTTGCCTCTCCCATTTGTGGGTCAGTAGTCTGCCTTGTGTCCTCAATTTTATGATGGGTCTAATAAGAATTGCTGATTAGCAGTTTCTCTCTTGTTATGAAGATGGGTATGATGACTTCCAACATTATGTCATATCCAAAATAAATTATTTATTTTTCACTTTCTTTTTTTCCCTGCATCTTGTTTATACAATACTAAGAAAATCATTATTATTAAAGAGTGGGGGTGTGTAGGTGGCTCAGTCAGTTGAGTGTCCAGCTTTTGGTTTCAGTTCAGGTCATGATCTTACAGTTCCTGAGTTTGAGCCCCATGCCGGGCTCTGCTGACAATGCAAAGACTGCTTGGGATTCTCTCTCTCCCTCTCTCTCTACCCCTCCCCCACTTACTCTCTAACTCTCTCTCAAAATAAATAAACTTTAAAAAAATAAAAAATATTATAAAATAGTGGTTAGAAATGTACCATTGCTTACTCAGATTACTAACTCCCAATATTAATAAAATCTGAAAGGTTTATGTCAAGTAAAAAATATATATATCATTAATTTTTCATGGTTCAAATTCTCCATTGACTTCTATAAAGATGTCTCTGACATTAATTACTGAAAAAAAATTACATATGCCTTAGGTATTTAACTGGCCAATGAGTTTTTTTAAATTTGTATTCATGTTTCAAATCATGTTATAGATCCCCGTACTTCTAGTGTTCTCCAGTTCAGATTGTTTTTTTTGTTTTATTTTTTTACCATGACCTTACCAATTATTTGAGGTAAGTTGTTATTACCTTATTGATTCATGAAGTAAAGGGCATGTGCACACTGAAATTACATTAGCATTTTATTGCCCTAAAAATTATAAACCTACTTTACAATTTATATTATGGTGTCACTCAGGGTTTTGTATTTTATAAGCAACATAATGGCTTCTCAAGATTCTCTCTTCTAGTGAGTATCTCTAATGGGTAATTTGATTACAGTGTTCTAAGATACATTTTTTAGGTTAAATGAAAATTGGAAATATAAAATCTTATAAAACTCTATTTTCACATTGAGGTCTAAAAGAAGAAGGTGAATGCTGCTTCCCAGCTGTGATATTATCTAAAAATTAATTATTAAGGTTTTTAATCATCTCACCAAATGGCTAGAGGGAAGAGCTAAAGCCACCTTGCTGTACCACAACCATGGATTTGTACCACTCAAACCTACGAAATGCATTTTTGTTATTATTAAAACTACAGATTACTGGGAAGAAGGCAGTCTTTCCTTAAGTCACTGATTGATAGTAATTAAGCATGCTGAAAGTCTTTCCCAATTTAGTATCTCTGTGTTTTCTATACCAACTTATAACTAATATGTCATGGGTCAGTGCTGAGAATAAGACAGCTATAAGAGACTAACCACAAAAACCAAAATGATACCGTCTCTGTTGGAGAAATATTTGCTCCAGAGCCTGTGCCAAGGAACTGTTCCACTTGGTGCTACCATCTGTGACTTTTCAACAGAGAACACGATCTTTAGATTGGGGAAAAGGGCACATTGAAGCAGACTTCTGGTTCATTAATTTATGCATTCAACAACTCTTTCACTACACTGAGTACATACTATGGCTTGGGCTGTTTTATATGCTTGGAATGCTGTGATGGATAGCAATCACTGTGTTTTGCTGGGGAGTAACTTAGAGACTGTGGAGGATACACACAAGGTAGTGTGAATGCTTAGAAAAATTATAGGTGCTGTCATGGAGGTAATAACAAAGGATTATGATAAAATGCAATGGAAGAATATGCCTTTGACAATAACAAGGAGAAAAATAGTCTTTATGTAGGAGATAGCATCTCAGAGTTGCATCTTAAAGATTAATGCAATAACATTCAGATGAGGAAGTGTACTGTGTTTCTAAAAAGGGAGAACATGAGCAAAGGCTGGAAGATTCAAAATAATTTAGGAAAGCTTGAATATGATCTGGGGAATATGGAGAAGGCTGTGTCTAAAATGAAAGACATTTACAATATACTTCCCTCTTATGACTGCCTTTCTTTCATCCCAGAGGTTTTGGCTCTCATGTTTTTATTTTCACTGTTTTCCATATATTTTTAAATTTTCTTTTTAATTTCTTGGTTAATTCATTCGTTCATTAGTAGTATGTTCTTCCCTCTCCAAGTATTAGTGGTTTTTCCAAATTTTTCCTTGTGGTTGATTTCAAATTTCATAGAGTTGTGGTCTGAAAATATTTATGGTATAGTATCAATCTTTTTGTACTTGTTGAGGGCTGAATTGTGACCCCAGTATGTGATCTATTCTGGAGAATATTTCATGTGCACTCGAGAAAAATGAGTATTGTTCTGCTTTAGGATGAAATTTTCTGAGTGTATCTGTTAAGTCCATCCAGTCCAGTGTGTCATTTAAAGCCATTGTTTCCTTGTTGATTTTCTGCTTACACGATCTGTCCATTGCTGTAAGTGGGATGTTAAAGTTTCCTACTTTTATGGTATTATTGTCAATGGGTTTCTTTTGTTCATGATTAATTGATTTATATATTTGGGTGCTTCAAGTTAGAGGTATAAACATTCATAATGGTTAGATCTTGGAGGATAAACCCCTTAAATATGATATAATGCCCTTCTTAACCTCTTGTTACAGTCTTTGTTTTAAAATCTAGTTTTTCTGGTGTAAGTATGGCTACTCCAGCTTTCTTTTGATGTCCACTAGCATTATAAATTGTTCTCCATCTCCTTACTTTCAATCTGCAGGTGTCTTTAGGTCTAAAATGAGTTTCTTGTAGGTAGCTTATAGGTGGGTCTTGTTTTTTAATCCATCCTGATAATCTCTGTCTGTTGATTGGAGCATTTAGTCCACTTACATTTAGAGTAATTATGAAAGATATGAATTTAGTGCCATTGTGTTGCCTGTAGAGCTGGTGTTTCTGGTGATGTTCTCTGGTCCTTTCTAGTCTTTGTTATTTTTTAATTTTTTGGATGTATTTTGTTTTTTCTTCATTTAAGAAGTTCCCCTTAAATTTCTTACAGGGTTGGTTTAGTGGTCACAAACTCTTTTAGTTTTTGTTTGTCTGGGAAAGCCTTTACTTGCTGGATAAAAAATTCTTAGCTGAACTTGAACATACTTACATATGTATGTGGTAAGTAACCAAGGACAAGGGTCAGCAAATAGGGAAGAATCTGATAGAATAGATGGAGTGTCTTAGTGAATTAGAGGCATGTATATTTAACATAAGCTTAAAGTTGATTTTTCCAGCTTTTACTATGAAAGATTTTGCTGGGTTTTCAACTAGTAAAAAAAAGTGATTTTCAGTAAAATAAGATTAGTAGAAAAGTCAAAATTTACCATGCTCAGTATTTAATATTCACATTATAGTAGAACACACAATGCATTTGTGGAAAACCTAATGGATAGTCTAATCCTTTTGACCACCAGTGCCTTGACTTCTAGCATCAAAGAAAGCAGAAAGTGGATATTACATAGAGTTGATGACTGGCAGAGAATAAACACTAGAAAATTGTTAGAGAATTAACAGAGTTACAGAGAATAGAAGTCTGTACATGATCACTGAGTACAGGGCTCACTGTAATCCAGAGGAGGAGGAGACGCAAATGAAAACTGAACAGGGGTTATTGGGTTGGCACACTAAGATTGAATTGGGAAGGGGACGATAAAGGCAGATTTATAAAATAAGAAAATGAAAGATGAAGTCAGGGAAGAAAATTGTGGAAATTACTAATTTGAATATTTGAAAAATTCAATAGCTTGAATAAGTAGTTTTAAAAGATCCAAAATGTGATTAAATTTAAGGTTTTTCAAAGAAGTTTTACCCAAATTACTGAGAATGATGACTCAATGTCAGAGAAAATGTAATGTTTTTAAGATACTAAATATAAAAACAAGACTAATTAAGCCTGTACACTTTGTTCTTGAAATCTAGATATCTGCTTCTAGTTAAAAATAGGTCTCATAATCATCTTCCATGTCTTTCACAAATACTGGTTTCTGAATTAAAATGATAAATAAGAATAAAACCAAAAAATGCAATACTAGTGTTTACATGCCTGTTTCATCTGTTTTCAATGCTATGTTCATACATGCCCCCTAGTACTCAGCCCTCAACCTGCATGCAACACCAAATGTAGACATTATCTCCACCTAAAAATCATTCTTAAACCCATGCTCCCATCCCAGCTAAATTATTCTCTTCTTCTCCTTTCTGCTAAAGCACCTTATTAATACATCTAGCAACCCATGTACCATACAATACCAAATGATGACCATCCTTTATGCAAGGCTTTCTTACATGGATTGCAATTATCTTGAGAAAACAATATTTTATTTACCTTATATCCTTTGTACATGGATGATACTTCGTAAATATTTGTTAAATTGAAATATATGATATGTTCCAATGTTTTGTTTCTATTTTTGGATTTCCATCTTTTTTCCTAAAAAAAAAATTAGTAATACTAGCTAATGTGTATTGACCATTTACATGCCAGACACTCTATATTCAGTGTATCACTTAATAGGGTAATCCTAAGTTGCACATTATTATTTCTATTTTTCTAACAAAGAAAACAACTGTTTTTATATAATATTTACAGTACTAAATTTTTTGTATATTATCACAGTGATTATCACTCTGGAGTTACTTGTGTATATCAGTTACTCATGGGTATAACATGTTAGGGGTACTACTCACCACCAGTAAGCATGGCTCACAAAAATACAGTGATTATTTTCTAGGGTAGGAAAAATGAGATGTATCCTCAAGGAAATATATAAACATTTCAGTGAAAAGGATGTGTAATTTAGTAAAATGCCATTCAGATGATTTTGAAACCTCTTGAATGTAGGAGTGAAGAATTGCTTACTTCCTCATTGAGAATCACTATCTATGCTTAAACTCATATCACCATGTTCTAATATGAGGGGGAGAAAAAAAAAAACCTCATTCATTATGTAAATTTCAAAAGAGTAACTTTGTTGATTGATGCTGGAAGAACAGAAGCCTTAGCTATCTAACTGAAAAATGTCAACCTCTCTTACTATTTCCTGAGTAGGGAAAACTTTTTTTAAAGTTTTGCATCAGGGAGCTGATATGCAAATGTTTGTTGTATTTATCTCCTAAAAAGAGGAGGGAGGTGGACATAGGTAAGGGGCTGAACCCATTGATTTAAAGGTAGACGTATGTGTTGCACATAGAACTCATAACTGACCACCCTTTGTCTTTAAAGTGAGATTGAGCAAGGACCTTGATTTTCAGCCTTAACAATTAACTTGACCACCCCCCACAAGAGAGAAAATCATAAAGTATTCCTGGTATAAAGCTCCTTCCTTTTCTGTAAATACTTTACAGTGTAGTTCTAAAATTATATGGACAGTAAAAATAAGATTTATTGAAGAAAACAGATACTTTATTTGAGGGATATAATTCCAGATTTCTAAGTCAGATAGAGTCAAGATGCCTTAATGAACACCAAGTTAATCTCTCCCCACCCTCGATAAAACACTAATAAATGATGCTAAAGGAGATACACACATACACATAACAAAGGATGAAGGACATCAGTAGAAAAAATATGTAAAACAAACAGACAAACAGCAACAACACCTCTAGAAGACAGAAAACTGATAGAGAAGCAATATAGACGCTGGAGAAGTTCACAGACTGTGTACGCATTATCAGGAAAACTGCAAAAATGTGACTTGATCTTCCTCACAGAAGCTCAGAGACGCTCTGAACTTCAAAATGCCAACATAACTGTGAAAGTTTGGTATAAAATACGAATGATATTTGAAAATCTATATAAAGAAAACCTATCCTTCCACAATTTTCCCTTACCCTCACTCGAGAAAATGTACACCTGCCTGCAAACAAAAAGTGAGAGGTATTTTCAAAGGTTTCAAAGAATCCTTCGAAAAAGACTTCCCTAGGGACACTTAGATAGTTCAGTCTGTTAGGTGTCCCACTTCGGCTCATGACGCGAGCCCCATGTCTCGCGCTCTGTGCTGACACCTAGCTAAGAGCCTGGAGCCTGTCTTCGGATTCTGTATCTCCCTCTCTCTCTGACTCTCCCTGCTCACACTGTCTCTCTCTTTCAAAAATAAATAAAACATTTAAAAATTAAAAAAAAAAAAAAGAAAAGACTTCCCTGCTCACTCTCCTGAAGTAAAGACTCCCGCTTACCGTATTCATGGACACATACTTTCAATACTGCTTAATATTGCCTCTAAAAAACCCACATTTTATTTTACAGTATGTTTTACTTTAGGAAAAATGTAGTGTTATTTCAGAGAAATCACCTATATCCCATACCCAGTTTCCCCTGTTGTTAATATCTTACATTAATATGGTACATGGGTTACAACTATTGAACTAACATCTACACATGTATATATTCTTAATTAAACTAATATCCATCCTGTATTCACATTCCTTACCCAGTTTTATCTTTAACCAGCTTTACTGAATGTCCTCTTTCTGTTTCAGAATACTATCCAACTACCACCTTACAGTTTGTTGTCATGTCTCCCTAGGTTCCTTGTGTCTGGAATAGTTTCTCAGACTTTTGCTTGTTTTTGATGGCCTTGTACTGGTTATTTTGTCAGGTTTGGTATTTTTGTACAATGCCCCTCAGTGGGGATTTTCAGACGTTGTCTTAAGATTAGACTGAAGTGTGATGTTTTTAAAGAAAGACCACCACAGAAACCAAGTGCCATTATATCAAGAATGCATTATCAACATGGCTTATCAGTGTTGATGTTAACCTTGATCTTCTGGCCAAGGTGTCTCTCAGATTTCACCAGTATAAAGTTATTCTTTTCTGCCTCTTCCTATCTCTTTGGAAGGAGTCACTGTACACAGCCCACACTTAAGGGTGGGGAGTTGAGCTCCTATTTCTTGTGAGCAGAAACGGTATGTGAATTATTTCGAATTCTTCTACATGAGAGATTAATCTATTGATTTATACATTCAATAATTTATTTTATATCAGTATAGACTTATGGTAATTTATTTTATACATTGGGTTATAATCCTCTACTGATTTCTGTACTTTGTTGCTCAAAATGTTCCAACCTCAGCCACTGAGAATTATTTCAGTTGGCTTTTATGTCCCTTTGGCATGCACACATTGTTGTGACTATTTTTTGAGCATGTTCTAATTTCTGGCACTACAAGATATTTATATTGTATATTCTCTGTACCAGCTTGGATAGGGTATACCTTCAAGGAGCCCTGGTATTTTTTTATTGAAGAAACCAAGATCTTGGCATTGAGAGATTATTACCTCATTTAATATATGAATGGAAATCAAAGTTCATGAGACATTTGTAAATCTTGAAATATGAAAAAGAAAAATAAACACCCAGAATCATTGTACATCACTGTGATGTTTCAGAACACCAAAGATAAATAGAATATATTAAAATCTTCCAGAGGAGGAAATACCTGGCTTCTTAACAGTAAAATAACATTAGATTGGCATTAGATGCCTCAATCTCAACACAGGAGTCTTAGGAAAATAACAAAACCTTAGAATAAGGCATTTTCAGAAATAGGGCAATGTGAAAAATGCATATTACATCTGCCTTTTTTAGAAAGTTTCTGGATGTTTTTGTTCTAGCAAAATGGAGAAGCACACCTTAAAAAAAGGACTATATTTCCTGAGCAGGGGCAGGGAGGTGGTGGACCAGAGGAAAGGAAATTCTAGGCTGAGACTGTACTTCTCTGGAAAATGGCAAAGCAGCAGTTCTGCTGTATGTCTAATCGAGCATTTGGTCCAGGATGATGCAGGAGGAAAAGTGGCTCCAGGAAGATGTGGGAGGAGAGGAGGTTCCAAGATGGTGCAGGAGGAGAGGGGGCACTGGCAGAGTCATATCCAGGAAAAATGTGACTTAAGAAATTTTATTCATAGCATAATACCCTCGAGTTCCATCCATGTTGCTACAAATGGTCAGATTTCATTCTTTCTCATTGGCATATAGTATTCCATTGTATAAGTCAGGCAGAGAAAGACAGATACCATATGTTTTCACTGATATGTGGAACAGGATAAATTTAACAGAGGACCACAGAAGAGGGGAAGGGGAAAAATAGCTAAGGAGAGGGAGGGAGGCAAACAATAAGAGACTCTCAAATACTGAGAACAAACCAAAGGTTGATGGGGGATGGGGCAAGAGAGGGAAATGGGTGATGGGCATGGAGGAGGGCACTTGTGGGGATGAGCACTGGGTGTTATATGGAAACCAACTTGACAATAAACTTTAAATTAAAAAAAAGAAATTTTGTTCTGGGATGTCTGGGTGGCTCAAGCTTTGGGGCCTTGAATTCAACTCAGGTCATGATCTCAAGCTTTTCTATGTTTGAGTCCTGCTTCGGGCTCTGCGCTGGCAGCATGGAGCTTCCTTGGGATTTCTCTCTCTCCCTCTTTCTCTCTGCCTCTTACCAACTCACACTGTCTCTTTCTCTCTCAAATAAATGAATAAACTTTAAAAAGAGAAAAAAGAATTTTTTTACTCTTTTTGAAAGTCTGAACAACTCAAACAGGTTCAAGATCAGGAAATGAAAGGCAATTAACCAGGTTAGTTGATAGATGTGTTAATTAACCTTATTGTGGTTATACATAACCACATATATGTGCAATTTATAAGTATACAAAATCATGACATTATACACCTTAATTTCACATAATGTTATATGTCAATATCTCTCAACAAATATATCTCAATAAATCTGGGGAAAAATAAAGGTACTTAGAAATGTCAGAAAATAATCAAATTGCTATAAAACCAAACAAAAAATTTGTGAGGGAATGTTGTCAGAAAGCACTACTTGATATTGCCGTAAACAATACCTATACAGTCAAAATGATGTAAATATTGATTATTTAATTAATGATAATTACAGAACTCTGTGAAAAGGCAGGATGAGAAGAAATAGGGTGATTTATCCAGCTAAATCTTCATTAATCAGTCAATATATATTGGTTTGTCAATACATAATAACAAAAACTGATGAATCGAGGAACAACAGAAGTAACAGGCTCTGAAAAAGGTAGAGATAGCTCTTCTTTTATTATAAACTCCATTTTTTTTTCTATTCCAATGATATGTGTTATTTGGGTACAAAATGAAAATGCATTACACTTCAATATATAGATACAACCTTAGGCAACTAGTTAAATGTTCTATGGTAGAAGAAACCAGTTTGTCAGTTCTTTATTTCTCCATTGAGACAGAAAGAAAGAGCATTCTTTATTTGTGAATCATTAGCATATAGATAGAATTGAAGCCATGAAGTTTTCGAGCTTGTCCAAAAAGAGTCTGGGAAGACAAGGAAAGAAAGCCTGAGATGGAACCCAGATATTATCTGAGAGAAAGGTGTCATAAAGGTCAAGGGGAGAAAATTTGGGGATTGATCAGTAATGATAAAGCGGCTAACGTTTTTGAGTTCTTGGTATGTCTCAAGGAATGTTCTTTTGTCTATGTATTAACTCATTCATCCCCCCCCCTTTGAAACTGGCACTGTTATGCATGTTTTCCCAATGGAAAACGTAGGAATTTTGTATAAATTATGTAAATGACCTAAATTCACATAGTTTATAAGTGCAGGATCTGGGATTTAAGCCTGCAGTCTCATGCTCTTAGCAACCAAGTTATCATATCATGACATATACTGCTGAAAAGTCCAGCAAGCTGGGACTGAAGATTCCCCTGGTTTTGGTGTCAACTGCAGTGTCTGTCTTACCTTAAGGAAATACAGTTCCCCTTGGACACAGCTTGGGCATGGACTTATTCCACAAACAATACTCAAGCATGTAATATGCTCACATCTCTGTCTTGGGAAAGGTCCTGTGAATATAGAGACCTGAAACATAGGGCTCCTACATTCAAGGAGCTAATACATAGTTGAACTCCTCAGTCATGACAGCCAAGGTCTGGAGAAGCTTTCAGTTAACACATTCTTCCTCCCACCCCACAAATCCTGTTACAGGCAAATCCCGTTTTGCCTTCACAACATCTTCTCCGATTAAGACAGAAGTCCTGTTTTTATTCCCTTTTTCAAAAACTTTTAAATTTACTTCTGAAAGAGAGAGAGAGAGCGACAGCGTGAGCAGGGGAGGGTCAGAGAGAGAGGGAGACACAGAATCTGAAACAGGCTCCAGGCTCCGAGCTAGCTATCAGCACAGAGCTGGATGCAGGACTCGAACCCATGAACTGTGAGATCATGACCTGAGCCAAAGGCGGACGCTTAACCGACTGAGCCACCCAGGTGCCCCTTTATTCCCCTTTTTAAAGGCTGTATGTGCATAAGGAGAGCTCAAGGTTATGCTAATCAATATTACTCAGTTTCTAGATTAAGCAAGTGTTCTCATTTAAAATCTAGGAATGCTCGGGGCACCTGGGTGGCTTAGTCGGTTAAGCGTCCGACTTTCACTTAGGTCATGATCTCGCGGTTCGTGGGTTCGAGCCCCGCGTCGGGCTCTGTGCTGACTGCCAGCTCGGAGCCTGGAGCCTGTTTCAGTCTGTGACTCCCTCTCACTCTGACCCTCCCCTGCTCACGCTGTCTCTCTCTCTCCTAGAAATAAATAAAACATTAAAAAAAATCTAGGAATGCTAAAATCCATGAAATCGGGTTAATTTGGGATGCTTTTGTTGTGTGTGTGTGTGTGTGTGTATGTATGTGTGTTGTACAGATGTGTGTGCAGGCACACGATGAGAAACAGGATAGTGCCAAGAGAAGCAAACATGTCTAGTACTTTGAAATAACTCTCCCCATCTTGATAAAACATTATTTTGTTCCTTGCTGGTTTGCTATCATTTCCTGAGATCGTTTTATTTTTCCTGTTCTTTTATTTTTATTTCTCTCACATCCTTTCTTTCCTGGCTCTATCAAGAAGTCCCAAAGTTCACAAAAGGTGTAACTTCCACAGTGCAAAAATGTCAGGAGTTTACTTGCTGCTGAACAAATTAAAGGCTGATGCAGAAGGAAACACCTTCACAGAGAATTTCTATTCCGTTCTAGCCTTTGGGCAAATTCATCTTGCTTGCTCTTTTTATTTCATGCATATTGATTTTAGGACTGTTCTGTATAGATATCCAGTACATCTCCTCACAGCAAAGAGTGAGGGCATACAGATGTGCAATTACACTAGTTGAACAACACAGCATGATATACTCAGTGAACAAAACATGTTGCTTCCTCATTGGAGGTTTGGGCTTTCACCAGACTGCCCTAATTTGCCCTAATGCTCTGTCTTCTGAGCTTCAGTGATTAACAGAGGAAGGTGGGGGTGAGAGGGGTGCTCCAGCTGAGCTGAATGGAAGCAGAGCCAGTTCAAAGCACTTAGCTTTAAAGCAAACCCCTCATTAAGAAACATGAAAAGCAATATTGACTATAGTAAAGATGGAGGCAATGAAAAGTGAATACACCCTTGGTAAAAATAGCACGCAGTTACTCTCCACACCTGTATTTAATCTATTATGGAGTCATTTATTTCCCTTTTTCTGCTACAACGTTCCTTTCAAAAGCCTCCTCCCATGCTGGTCAATGAAAGCAGCTGTGATTATCTAAGTAGCAGGATACAGATTCTAAGATGGAAGGCCAGAAGGTTCTTCTGGTGGCAGCCCTGGGGAGCTTGGGGACACATGTCTTAGTGTCACAAGGTGACACTCAGAGGCCTTTTGAGCCCCAGTTCCTCCTAGTATCATATTTTATCTTTATGTGAAATGTTGACTCTCATGTAAATAAATTATAAAATGAGAGGCATAGATAAAGATGGCACCTGTGTCAAGTGGGACTTGAGTGTAGACATTTCTGTAACTATTCTTTATTAATTAAATAGGTTGGAGTCACCCCTGTGGTAACAGAGCCCTCGAGGTTAATGAACTATCACAATGACAACTGGTTATGTGGTATTAATTTTACCCTCTTGAAACATTCTCAGTGAGAAAGTAGTCTAAGTATATAAATAGTTATTTTCTAAATCTCAAACATTAGCCCTAAATTTAAGGTTAGAAAGGCTTTTCCTGGAAAGGATAGAATTGACATGTTTTGGTGACCTCTATTTGACAGTTTCCAAATCGGGTGTCATACTTAATGCAATACATCAGCTGCAGCATCTCACTTTGTCTTTGTTTTTAAATAGTGACTGTTTGGTTTTTTCAAGTGTTATTAAGTCATAATACTTAAATTCGGGACCTGGAATTGTTGATAACTTCGCTTCGAGGGCCCTAATGCCTCTTGCAGCTACTTATGCGTAGGCCTGAAGGTGAGGAAACAAGCTGTCCAGGTGCTATTTGTGTGCCGCAGTAAAGGGCCCCTCACTCTGCATCTCTTCCCTATTGCATGGGGTATGGCTTTATTGTAACCATTTTCACCTTGCTCTGTATTCTCTTCTATTCTTGTTTCTGCCATCAAATGGCTCTTTTCCTGGGAATTTTCCTGCCTTATTTAATTATAAAGCCCCAGCATACAGACAGTACCTGTCACACAATAGGCACTTAATTATTGCTTGTTTTATGAATGCTTAATAAATATCAAGGTTACATTTACAGAACCACTAAAACAGCTGTGAAAAATCTTAATCCAATCTGTACTCACTAATGAGGAATGTAGTCATTGACTAATAAATAAATACTTTACTTGAGTAACAAGCTCAGGACCTGAACTTGGGTCACAGTAACCCTGACTTCTTCCCCATGCTGTCCCTCTCATTCCCCCAAGGCTGCCTCTCATACTTAACTTCACATTTCCTTTAAGTCAGCTCATGTCTGAGCAGGGCTGTGATGTAAAGTGGATCATTCATGTGCTAATTCGGGAAGATGGGTTGGTAGTGATTGCCTGAGCTCCGAGGCATTCTAGAACCATGCCCGGGTTCAGAAAGTCTGGTGTTGGGTGGTGACGACTACCACGTGAAGGTATGAGTGTGTTGGGTGTCATGTTGGAGGGAGTTGAGGTTCAAATGCCACACACGAAATTTAAATAACTACCTATTTCCCAAGCACCTGTTCAGGGTAAGGGTGACATTTAAAAATTAAGGAGGAGTTTGCCTAGGATCAAATATTAACTAAGCAGGAAAACTGATGTGACTTCATAAAAAGGCCAAGGACTCTGAAAAGAGATATAGCATCCAGAGACCTGGGTTTGAGTTAAGAAATAGCCATTTAGCAACTGGGCAATACTGGGCATGTCACTTAACCTCTCTGAGCCTCATATTTTTATCTGCAAAGTTATTAAGGAGAATGCCTTCCATAATCAATAATAAAACACTAAAGATAGCTTAAATAATAATTTTTTGTCTCATTTAATCAGCAGAAATGAGGTGGGTCATTGATGAACTCAGTAGCTTGATGTTGATGTGAGGAAACATTGCCCTCTCTCCTTGAAGATCTGCCATTCTCAGGTGTCAGAAAAGGGTCTCACAGTACTCACAGGATGGCTTCACCAGCTCCAAAATCTCAACCTCACATGACAATGTCCCGGGGGGGTGGGGGGGAGGGGAACAGAAAAACAAAGAAACAAAAAAACAGCAAAACAAAACAAAACAACAACAACCCCAAAAGACTGGGGAGAAGATGGTCATCATTTACCTCTTTGTTTGCATTGGCTGGTACTAGGTCCCAGCACCTGATACCCTTAGATCTACCTCTAATAAAGGGGAAGGGGTCCAGCATGACTGATTCTGATGAGCAGGATTTATTCCCTGGGGCTCAGGCCACATCACCACATACCTGAATGAAATCTGGACTCTGACAGTAAGGAGGAAGGAAGGAATTAGCGCTTGTCAGGAAACAAAGTGCCTGCTATGGAAACAGCTCACAAATCTTTTGTGAGGCTTGAGGTAATGGGAATGAAAGTGCACTTTGTAAACTATAAATCACCGTACATCTTAAGGTTATTATTTCTGTCATAATTATATTTGCTAACATCCAGTGTTCTCACTTGGGGCATTGTGCCTCATTTCTTCACTGTGAGGAACCGATAATGATTGGTTATCCAGTAAAAGGAAAAATATCAACTTATCTCCAAGTTCTTGAACTTAGGTAAATATAACTGGCAGTTACTAAAATTAAAATATCTATGCATTTTCTCCCAGAGAATGAATATTTCATGTTACTTAGAATTTGAGAGAGTAATTGAAATTACGCAGAGGGTTTGTAGTGGACAGATGCCATCTGGGATAGCTGCCTCACTTTTCCCCCTCCCCCAAATTGCTCTTCTCTGGAAGCATCCCCAGATATACCCATTACCACCATGTGGTCCTACCCAACTGGTCAGAATGGATTGGTCCAGAGGAGGACTCTGGACTGGAGCTAGTTTAGTCATGTCCTTTGTGTGTTTGAAATTTGGAATGGAGAGGCGCAAAGCTGTCAGGCTGAATACCCAAAAGGTGGAGTTCTGGTGGGAAGGATGCCTTCCTCCATTTTCTGAAGCCCTTATCACTGCCATGGCCCACCTAAGATCTTAGTACCTTACCTAGGATGATAGCACTTTTGAAGTAAATAAGATGTTCTCTTTCTTCTTGACACTTCCCTTCGATTTTGTCCCATCACTGATCACCAGCCCGCTACTACTCACAGTCAGCTGTTCTCTTCCTACTTTCAGAGTTTCAAAATTTTAGGTCCTCAAGAGGGAAGATAAATTGTTATTCTTCTTAATGAATCATTCCTGTTATTATATAAATGGAATCTTATGCATACCAACTTAAAATAATATCCCATCCTTCACCTATACCACCTTCTGGAAACTGCCCCATTTCTGAGTTCTTATTCACAGCAGAACCCCTCAAAAGGCTTATCTCCACTTCTTGCTTCACTTCCTCTTCTATTCTCTCATGAACTAACCCAGTTAGGCTTTTGTTCTTATCATGAAGTGGAAGGTGGGCTTGTCAAGGTCACAACCAACCATAACTCCATTAAACCTGGTGTCAGTCTTCAGATCTCTGTAAGAACCAGGCAGCAGCATATCTCCACTGTGTTCCAGCCATTCATAATGTTCTCTTCTGACCTCACTGCCTCATTCTTTTCCATCTCCTTTCCTGTTCCTGCTCTCTTTTCTTACCTCCTGTTTTGAAATGGCTCATGCCTCAGCCCTTGAACATCTTCTCTTCTCCACCCATGCCGTCTGTCCAGATGGTCTCATCCAACCATGGCTCAGCCTTTGGACCTCTTCTCTTCTGTATCCACACCCAGTCCTCAGGTAAAGTCTATACTGATACCTCCCTTCACAGCTGTCAATCCAAATCTCCAGGTAAATGTCTAAATGGTGTCTCAGATCTATCATTTTCTCTGATAAACTATTGATAACTATCCCACACAATTGCTTCTCTTAGATATTTTTCCTTTCTTCATAAATATCCAGTTGACTCTGTCAGTTGTTCGGATCAAAAACCTTGAGGGGCACCTGGGTGGCTCACTCAGTCAAGCCTCCGACTTCGACTCAAGTCATGATCTCATGGTTCATGGGTTCGAGCCCCGCATCGGGCTCTGTGCTGACAGCTAACTCAGAACCTGGAGCCTATTTCCAATTCTGTATCTCCCTCTCTCTCTGACCCTCCCCTGCTCACACTGTATTTCTCTCTCTCAGAAATAAATAAATCATTAATTTTTTTAAAAAAACCTTGATACATCTCTGTCATATCTATATCCAGTCCATCTAAAACGAAATTATGTTGGCTTTACTTTCACAAATGTCCAGAATCTTATAATTTCTCATGATTTTTACTACTAACACCTGACTTTAAGCCATTATTTTTTTCATGAATTATTGCAATAGAATCTCCACTGGTCTTTTTTTTTTTTCTAACTTAGGCCCCTTATAATCAACGATAAGCCCCAAAACATTCTTTAAAATTTGTCAAATTATGTTAGTATTTTCTTAAAACACCTAAATTTCATCCCAGATCAGAGTAAACACAGACATTTTTACATGATGTACAAGGCACTACTTGATCTGGTACCCTTTTCTACTTTTTTGTCTTCACCTACTACCATATCCGTAGTACTTATTCATTCTGCTCAGCTAGGCTGGCTTATTTGCCTTTATTCAAATATTCCAGGAATTCTCCAGCCCCAAGGCCTTTGCACAGTTTTTCTTCTTCTACCTAGAACATTCTGCATCAGTTATTGGAATAATCAATCCCATCACTTCTTTCTGATTTCATTCAAATACTTACTATCATATAGGCCTTTCCTTTCAACTTTTGAAAATCTCATGCACCATTAAATGTTAGTATTTAGATATTAAAAGGCAGTCCCTAAAGAATGTTGGGGGGCTGGGAAACTACCCATGTTAGGGTCTCTCCCTGTCCACAGAAACAATTTTACTCACCCAAAATTGGCAGGTCATCTATTTAAAATTTTTTTAGTGTTTATTTTTGAGAGCGAAAAAGAGAGAGCATGAGCAGGCCAGGGGCACATAGAGGGGGAGACAGAGGATCCCAAGCAGACTCCAGGATGTCAGCACAGAGCTCTCTGTGGGGCTCAAACCCACAAATTATAAGATCATGACTTAAGCCAAAATCAAGAGTCAGTCAACCAACTGAGACACCCAGGGGCCCTGGCAAATTAACCATTTTAACAGTCCAATCCCATGCAATCCTATGAAAGATAAACTGCTGTAACCAGTGGCAACAATTTGTTTATCAGGCTACCCTCTTAGAACAAGAATCAAGTCTCTATAAGGCCCTAATGTGGCCTTATAAATAGAAGTCCGAGAATTCTCAGGGCAAGAAAAAATACTCAGAGAGGACCCCAAAGGGGTGAGACAGGGTCAAAATCTCTTTTCATATTTGAAACATCTTACTAGGTGGCTCTGCCAGCCCCAGCTTGTCCCACACACCACAGACAACTTACCAAATTTTAAAAAAGACACTCAAAATGCAGGATTCCCTAAGATGTCTGGTCCAAGTCAGGAATTCCACTTGCCTACTTCTCAATGCAGTTCCCTCCCCCCCACCCAGCCCCATCTCTTTCTCTCATTCTCTCATTCTCTTTCAATCTCTCTCTCTCTCTCTCTCTCTCTCTCTCCCTCTCTCTCTCTCACACACACACATACAAACACACACACCACATATACTCAATATCCCAAAGATTTACTTTCAACTCCTGAAATAGTATACATTTACTCACTTAATTATTTATTTTGGATCCAACCATACCATAATAATTTTGGGCAAGCATCTTGCCTGTTTTACTTTCTGATGTAACCTCACTGTATAATAGTGCCTCAGTTATAGTAAATGTTCAATAAAAATTTATTGAATGTGAAAATTAATGATTGAATGCTATCTCCAAAATACATCTCTTTAACGATATATGTCTCCAATATGGAAAAGGGTTTTACTGAATTTGTCTTGTTTTTATTGTTCACAAACACATCTCAGATCACTTAGAAATGATCCCTCTTCAGTTTGAATTTTACTGCTGACATTAGAATTGTATAATTTTAGATGTGGGAGAAGTAGCTTTGGGCTCAGAAGCAGATTTTTTTGTTGTGGTGATTGGAAATATCATTACAGGTACAGAAAGAAGCAGGGAAACATTCAATAAAGTGGGAACACATTTCAGAATGAGTTATGCATTTGATTTGGAGATTTTGAAGAAGGGACCCTCAGTAGCAGCTCTGATCACTGAATGGAACAAGGTTTGTGAGATATGATTAGCATGCTGAATTGAGTTTTCAAAGCTAGTAATAAAAAGGCAATATTTTCTTGTGTAGATTGTTTTTATTGATCTCCTGGGGTCTGATATTACATTGACATTTCTATTTGAGGAACAGGTTACTGCACACTGAGGACTTTCTGCTTCCCATCGTGCTTACTCTCCTTTCCCAAAATGGACTGACTCTCCCAGAAGCAGATGAAACTAAAGGACAACAAGTGGTCTCCCCCAATCCCTATCACACCCCATGTAGATGGGCAAGGTCCACCCCAGCTTCTCCTGCTATTCTCTCCCTTCAGTCATGCATCCCTTGCCCCATGTGGCATGGCAGAGTGGGAACCTCCCTGTAGCCAACCTGCTCTTCTATCCCTGTAGAAGGTCATTGTCTCCCTGAGGGGCATTTTCATACTGTTTTGGTATCTGCTATATCACAGGTAATTATTGCTGAGCCTTTGGGTAGTACTCATCACATTTCCTTACTTTCTATCATGATTCATATAACTTAAAACAAAAAATGTAGAAAATTTTTAAAAAAGGAAAAGTATAAATACATGAACATCAATATTGTTGTTGATACTCTTTTGATACTCTTTTTCTCACAACTCAGGAAAATATAAAATGTTGAGGCTTTGAGATATAACAACCATTTAATAGAACAGTATTTTCATAGGGTATTCTATGACAAAATAACTCTTCAGAATATTAACAGGTATTAAATAAAGAAAAATACTAATATTAATACTAATACTAATGGGAATTACAGGAAGAATGGGTCAGAGGAATGAAAATCACTGGCATGAAGCAGATTTCTTTTGCATAGGACCTGATACAACCTTACATGTTCTCAAGGACAGTGTGCTTCCAAGAGAGGGATCTTCCTGCAAACATTTTCCAAGCCAATTTGACCACTGAAAGTGACTGACTTCTAAGAGCATTTTGCAGTTTCTGTAACACTCTTTGGTTAGTGCTGTTGCAGAGAGTGATAGTTTGGATAAATTCTACATCAATTAACATAGCATCTAATTTAATAGCAATCTAGAACTGTGTATATCCTTCCTTTGTCTCAACTAATTTGAAAGCATATGCTTAAACATATAGGAAAACAAAGACAAGGGCCAAAAATATTTTTGAAGAGTGATTTAAAATTGTTTTTTTAAAAAAGAGTGATGTCTCTTTACAAGTTTCAGAATGTCAAGGGAAAAAGGTCAATTGGTGTGGCAGTCCCATTTCCTGATTCTTTTTTTCTTGGTGGAGATATCAGCAAACACTAACTAAGCATCATATGCACTGAACTGGTTAAAAAAAGAGAGAGAAAGAGGTAAAATCAGAATGGCAAAGACAAGGCAGTGGCAGAGAAATGAATTGAAAAGAACTTTGACCTTCTGCCTCCATCAGGGTAGTCTGTTGCTCATAATAGCCTGTATTTGCCTTAATAAGACATAATGAGTTTAATGGAGAATCTTGCTACAAGCAGCAGTGAAATTTAAAGAAGAAAAAAAGAAACAACTTGAATTGAATGGACAGATACAAGTAAAACATTTGTCTATACTCTGCTCAAAATATATGGGTGGGCATATGAAATAAAATCAAACCAATAGATCTATCTAAATCATGAAAGTGGTCATTTATTATATTTTATCTTTTATGAGATAAAAGGCATGCTTGTTAAAGAGCCTCTAGGCCTATGTTTATATAAAGAATGAAAACATAAGTTACTTTAATAAAATTACCCAAGTGACATAGATTACATGTCTGAAAATAAACATGATAATCCACAACACAACTAAGAGTGTTTAAAATATCTTAACAATTCTTGAACTTGAGTAAATCAAATTATTAAGTTGTTTGCAGTAAATTTCTTTACCTAAGAATATTTTGCCTTAGTTTTTAGGTTGTGGACACGCGGGAATAGGCAAAAGAATAAAAAGGAATATGAATTTCTCCTAGTAGTTAATTATAACTGAGATCTAGTTAGCTTCCAAAAAAAAAAAAAAAAAAAAAGACTCCACCAAAAAAACTGTTAGAACTAAGAAATGAACTAATAAAGCTTCAAGATATAAAATCAATACACAAACATCAGTTGCACTTCTGGATGCTAACAATAAACTATTAGAAAGTGAAATTAACAAAACAATCCCAGTATGGAATCACAAAATAGCTTAAATAGCTAACACAATCTTGGGGCGCCCGGGTGGCTTAGTCGGTTAAGCGTCCGACTTTCTCTCAGGTCATGACCTCGCGGTTTGTGGGTTCGAGCCCCGCGTCGGGCTCTGTGCTGACTGCCAGCTCAGAGCCTGGAGCCTGTTTCAAAGTCTGTCACTCCCTCTCTCTCTGACCCTCCCCTGCTCATGCTGTCTCTCTCTCTCCTAGAAATAAATAAAATATTAAAAAAAAAATAGCTAACACAATCTTGAGAGAGGGCAAAACTGGAGGTATCACAATTCCAGATTTCAAGATATTCTACAAAGCTGTAGTAATGAAACTACTACTATGGTACTGGCACAGAAACAGACATATAGGTCACTAGAACAAAACAAAGAGCCCAGAAATAAACCCACACTTACATGGTCAATTAATCTATGACAAAGGAGCAAAGAATAGGAGCAATGAAGAAAAGACAGTCTCTTCAATAAATGGTGTTGGGAAAAGTAGGCAGTCACATGCAAAAGAATTAAACTGGACTACTTTCTTAAACCATACACAAATTTTAAGTATATTAAAGACCTAAATGTAAGATCTGAAACCATAAAACTTCCAGAAGACAACATACACAGTAATTTCTTTGACATTGGCCATGGCAATTTTTTTTCTAGATTCCTCAGGCAAGGGAAATAAAAGCAAAACTAAACTGTTGAGACTACACCAAAATAAGGTCATTTGCACAATGAAGGAAACCATTAACAAAAAGAAGAGGCAACCTACTTATTTTGAGAAGATATTTGCAAATTATATACCCAAAATATATAAAGAACTTATCCAACTCAACTCCAAAGAAAATCTGATAAAAAGTAGGCAGAAGACAGGAATAGACATTTTTCCAGAAAAGCCATACAAATGGCCATGAGCACATGAAAAGATGTTCAACATTGATAATCATCCAAGAAATGCTAATCAAAACTAAAATGAGATACCACCTTACACCTGTCAGAATGGCTAGAATCAAAAAAGCAAGAAATAACATGTTGATAAGAATGTGGTGAAAAAGAAATCCTAGTGCATTGTTGATGGGAATGCAAACTGATGTAGCCACTGTGGAAAACAGTATGGAGGTTCCTTAAAAATTAAAAATAGAAATCCACATTATCCAATAATTCCATAACAGATTATTGACCAAAGAAAATAAAAACACTAATATGAAAGGATATATGAACCTTTATGTTTACTACAGCATTACTTACAATAGCCTAGATATGGAAGTAACCCAAGTGTCCATCAGTAGCGAATGGATAAAGAAGACGTGTGAAAAATATTTTATTTCTTTTACATATAAATTAATTTTTATTTATTTTATATAATTATATATGTAATATGTAATTACACATAAAATTAACTTTATAATTATATGTATATATACATATATATGTATGTATGTAAATGTGTGTGTGTGTGTATGTATATATATATACAGCAAGGGAAAGATGTGTACGCTGAAAAGTACAAAACACGGATGAAATAAACTGAAGAAACTAATAAATGGAAAGATATTCTGTGCTTGTGGATTAGAAGAATTAATATTGTTGAAACGCCCAAAGCAATCTGCCGATTCAGTGCAATCCCTATCAAAATCCCAGTGACATTTTCACAGAAAAATGAAAATAGTCCTAAAATTTGTATGGAAACACAAAAGACCCCCAAAGAGCCAAAGCACACTTGAGAAAGAAGAGCAAAGCTGGAGGCATCACATTCCCTGATTCAAACTATATCACAAAACTATAGTAATCAAAACAGTATAGTGTTGGCATAAAATCAGACATTAGATTAATGAAACAGAATAAAGAGCCCAGAAATAAATTCAGGTCTACATGGTCAAATAATTTATGATTTAAAAAAAAGACAAGAATATACAATGGAGAAAAAATCTCTTCAATGAATGGTTTTGGAAAAACTGGACAGCCACATGTAAAAGAATGAAACCAGACCACTCTCTTATACCTTATGCAATGTATCAAAGACTTGAATGTAGGACCTGAAACCATTAAACTCCTAGAAGAAAACACAGGGAGCAAGCTCTGTGAGGTTAGTCTTATAATCATATTTTTAGGTTTGACACCAAAAGAAAAGTAAACAAAACAAAAAATAAACAAATGCGACTGCAGCAAACTTAAAAGCTTCTGCACAGCAAAGGAAACCATCAACAAAATGAAAAAGCAACCTAAAAAATGGTAGAAATTTTTCCTAATCATACATCATACATCCAAAACATACAAAGAACCCATACAACTCAGCGGCAAAATAATAACCCAATTAACAAATGGGGAAAGGATCTGATTAGACATTTTCCCCAAGAAGACATACAAATGACCAAGAGGAACATAAAAAGATGCTCAACATCACTCATCATTAGGGAAATGCAAATCAAAACCACAATGAGATGTCACCTCACACTTGTCGGAATGGCTAAAATCAAAAAGACAAGAAGTAAGGAGTTACTGAGGATATGAAGAAAAGAGAATTCTTCATGCATTGCTGGTGGAAATGCAAACTGGTGCAGCCACTATGCAAAACGGTACAAAGTTTATTCAAAAAATATTGCATTTCTGGGTATATATCCAAAGGAAATGAAAACAGGATACCAAAGAAATATCTATATTCTGTGTTTATTGCAGCATTATTTACAAGAGCCAAGATATGGAATGTGTATATATACACAATAGAACATTATTCAGCCATGAGAAAGAAAGAAATCCTGCCTTTGGGACAACATGGCTCAGCTTTGAGGGCATGACACTAAGTGACAAAGTCAGACAGAAAGACAAATACCATATGGTATCATTTATATGTGAAATTTAAAAAAAAATCTAACTCCTACGAAGAGAAAGTAGAGAAGTGGTTACCAGAGGCTGGAATGGGTGAGGGGTATAAAGAGATTGATACAAAGGGGTACAAATGTCCAGCTATACAATAAGTAACTTCTGAAGATCTAATGCAAGGCACAGTGATAATTGTTGCTAACACTGCATTATAAAATTGAAATCTGCTAAACCAACAAAGAGCAAAGATAAAAAGATAAATAAAAAGATGTGGGGCAATGTCCTTATGTGGGTAACAGCTCTTCAAGTTCTCTATTATTCTTGATACCTCAGTTAATAGCTGTTTATTTCTGAAAGTTGACAGATTCATGGCAATAATGGTTTAGCACATTTTAATGTTATGTCTACTTTACTTTTCTACCTTAGGATGTTCTAAATTATTTTTGTAACAAATCGACCTTTCCCAGTGCCCACACAATAATATTACAGATTTTTACCTCAGAATCATAGAGCCAAATGTTTAGAACATTAGAACATGAGGATTCTTAAAGATAATCATATTCCCATATTTTGCCATTGAGGAAAATGAGATGTAGTTATGTCCAGACTATAGGAACTTCCTTTGGCTGTGCTTCCAAATGTCAGTACACCGCATCTTCCCCTCTTCTGTTTTACAGGGTTGTTGCCACATCTGGATTCATTCTACTTGCAGGACTAAACCATTCAATTGTAACACTTTCCTGGGCTCCAGAAAAGAAGAGCTTCAATAAATTTATGTCTCCTATTAGATAAAGTTTGAATCAAACCATTCTTCTTGGGTTATCTGTTGAACTGCTGGGTAAAGTCCCTGATTTTTTTTTTCTTCTGACCTATTTAGCATGTACCAACCACTGGAATTCCTTATTTCTAGAGTACCAGTGCTTTGTTCTGCAATATCATGCTATGATAACTGCAACGATAAGACACTTAGATACACACACAGTCACACACATATGCATGCCACACAACATACTACACACACACTCATGCACACCACCCACCCACATACAAATGCATACCACACCCACACCATACACTGCATACACGTACCACCACCCCCCACACACACATGTGCACAACACACACGACTGCATCACAGGCATATCCATATCACATACTCACATACATATATGCACACCACCCCCATATATGCACATGCATACCACAAACACTGTGTATCTCACATACACTTATGCATGCACACTACAGTGATAGGCTCTGAATACAGGGTTTTGTTACATTTATACTATATTTATTTGGATATCTTATCCTTCAGTTCTGTTCATTTGTCAGGATACTCCAATATCTGACTTTGGAGACTCTTGGGGCCTGAGCTATAACTGAGTTCCCATAAGCCAGAACCCAGGCTTTGCTGTCCACTGAGCCTGTGTGATCAGCCAGGCCTAGCTCTCTGCATGTGTCCCCTTAGGAGAACTTGGCCCTTCCTTGGGCCTCAATCCATTGCAGCCTCACATTCCCTACAAAGCCAAGCTTTGGATACTCAATCTTGACACAATAAAAAATATTTAAATGCCAATCTCTTTTGCTTGAAGTGAGTTAGCTCTTTCTCCTCTCTCCCCAATTCTGATAATTTTAATGACTTACAAAGATACAGTTAAATTATCAAATATTGTTGCCTTTCAAAAACCTCCAAAAGAAATGATTGCTTAGAACAAAATATTTTTTGTTATGTGCAGAGAATTGAAATAACTAAGATTTTACATGTCATGTTTTCTTTGAGAAGTATGTTATTGTAATTCAAGATATTTCTGAGATAGAAGGCATAAGCCAAATGGTGAAATGTCAGAATTAAGATTGATCAGCATAGAAATCAATGCACAAAACTATACCTAAGATTCATATGTTCTTATGTCTTCGACTATTGTAAGGAAGCATTTTTCATGGGGAAAAATAATTCAAGAAAGAACAGGATACATGGAATTGCGATCCTGTAACAGAATAGACAGGCAAACAGGTGGTCACGACAAGGCTGTGTGACGGTATTGTGAATTTTTGAGTATTTTTTTTCTTTACCATCCAGAAATTTGTCTTGGAGGGGAGAGATGAAGATAGGATATACCTCAAAACCAGAGGGAAAATAAACATGAAGACAATATCAGTAGTTTCATCTGCAGTGAGTAAGGAGACTGGACAAGCTTAATGCACTATTCACTAGAAAGTTATGGAATCACAGAATGAACAGATATATCTATCTATATCTATATCATCTATATCTATATCTATATCTATCTATATCTATCTATCATCTATCTATATAGATATAGTACAAGATATTCAGCTTCTTCAGCGAAACCAGATTGAAGATCTGCATTAAAAACCCATGGTGCAAAAACACAAACCAAGGGAAGACTCTAAAGGAAACCAATTTGGAATTAATTTAGCTTTAATAGTACAGTTTAAGCCAACATTTGTATACCACAGTCTGGAAAAGCTCAACATTAAATGGTAACTCAGCAGTCACACATTTAAGGCACATGAGCTGGATCAAAAGGGACATGGGGAAAAGTTCATGCAGCAATGTCCATACACACTCAGAATCTTATATCAGCCTACACTGCGCACACAAAACAGAGAGGAACTCATTTAAGCTGCTTGCCACAGAGAGGCAGGAAGTTTCAGTAGGATAAGCAAGAGCTAAATACAAAGAGAAGTCTGTTTGTCCTGGGGCAAGTTATTTAAATTCTCTAAGCTTTGACTTTCTCACTTGTAAATTAGGGAAATAAGATGTATTGTACTTTGTAAACTAAGACTGACTTTGAAGGC
Organism: Proteles cristata cristata; assembly: GCA_017311185.1. Classification (NCBI taxonomy): domain Eukaryota; kingdom Metazoa; phylum Chordata; class Mammalia; order Carnivora; family Hyaenidae; genus Proteles; species Proteles cristata. The sequence continues at coordinate 785,481 of JAESUZ010005027.1, forward strand.
TTTAGTGCATTTAGAAACACAGTGATAGGCAACTGGGCACTCAAAAATGTGTGTTGTTTCCCTGTCTTCTTGAAAACTTATGTACAATGAAATACTGTGACAATGTCATTGAAAATTTCAAACTAGGACTGATATCTTTTTGTTAGCCTCCTTATTGGCTAGTGCTTGTTAGGGAGGAAAAACTTTTCCTCTGCCATCTGGATTTTTGCCTGAGAGCCAAAAAGTCAAATGAACAAAAGAATTTAATGGAAGAAGAGGCCCACCATTATTACTAATATTTTTGTGCAGGAGAGTTCAATGAAAAGGAATAAAACTCAAAGAAATGGTTAGAACCTTGAGCTACACATTATTCTAATAAAGCAAAGGAAGGGTCAGTAAATCATGGGGAAGTGACTAGAAAATACATGCAGGACCTTGTGGGAAATCAAGGTTATTTTAGCAAAATTTGTATATGAAAACTCAGTGTAGACTCTCCCTCTCTAGTGTTAAAAGTCACTCTTCTTTTCCTCCTAATGTGTGGGCAGCACCTTCAAGAAGGGAAATTTGTGCCCTACTTTAAGCAGCTAAGAAATGGGGGTGGGGCTGAGGGGACAGACAACTCTTCCTGCATCTGTTGATTCTCAACTGCCTTGAGCTCAAAATAATCTTCATACTGCTCATACTGGTGTCTCAGTCCACTTAGCCTCTGACCCTTGATTTTAGCTCCGGTCATGATCTCAGGGTTGAGTTCTTCATCCAGCTCTACTCTCACTCACAGAGCCTGCTTGGTATTCCCTTTCTCTCTCTTTCACTCACCCTCCCTCTGCCCCTGAACCATTCATCCTCTCTCTCTCTCAAAATAAATAAAAACATTAAAAAATAATACTCCTCATGCCAAAGTGGCATATATTTGGGGTGGCATGTACTGACCCTTCATGTTCAACAGTTAGGTTACATACATGACTTACAATGAATGATGGAGAACTACCTGGAAAGAATTTTGTTTGAAAATGTATCTATCCTAAGACATTTCTGGGTTTCTGATTCCTGGGAGAAATCTATCAATTGTGTCCAAACACAATCAAGAGAGGCTCTTAGAAAATCTGCTGCTCATGGAAACTGAGTAGCTCAGTCAGATAAGCACCCAACTCTTGCTTTCAGGTCAGGTCATGATCTCACAGTCCTTGAGATCAAGCTTCTCGTAGGGCTCTGGCTGACAATGTGGAGCTTACTTGGGATTCTCTCTCCCTCTCTCTTCCCCTCCCCATTTTGTGTGCATGTGTCTGTGCTCTGTTTCTCTCTCTCTAAATGAATAAACATTAAAAAAAATAGTTAAAAAAAAAAGAAAGAAAAGAAAAAAGATAAGTTGCTCAGAATTTCTGCCCAACCTAATAGAGGTTAAATGAATTTCCAGGTCAGGTTCTCATGTGTACTTGTCTGTATCCTGTGTCTTTGCCATGCATTTATTCTTTGTATTCGCCATTAAGATATTCTTGTGTGGTCCTAGACCAGACAAGACCTCCCGGTAGTAGTGAATATTAATGTTATCATGTAAGGAATACAATTCTGCATATGCTATTTGGGAATTCTTTTTAAAATTTTTAAATGTTTTTTTAAAATTTATTTCAGAGAGAGAGAGAGTATGAGCAGGGGAGGGTCAGAGAGAGAGGGAGATACAGAATCTGAAACAGACTCCAGGCTCTGAGCTGGCTGTCAGCACAGAGCCTGACGTGGGTCTGGAACACAAAAACTATGAGATCGTGATCTGAGCTGAAGTCCGATGCTTAACCGACTGAGCCACCAAAGCACCTTGGGAATTTAATGCTTTTAGAATAAATAGGCTCTAGTTATTTCACTGATAGATAATTTGCTATATAAGCTTTTAGTGTCTACAAAACTATAAAAAATAAGCAATTGTAACTCAGAAATTCTAGGATTCTGTGTTCATCTGGGTCCTAGAAATTATCGAAATCAGTACATAGCACTAAATAGAGTGAGACGTAGAAATTTTCAGTTCTTCCTCAATATTCCCATTCCAGAACCATCTAGTAATCATGCAATCAATTGATGCTGACTATATTCTTCCTTACTTTCAGGTGGTTCTGTTCCTTCTGCTACTTTCAGTTCCTAAAGACAAGGTATTTAGCTTTTCTAAAGTATGACACAATAAGAATATGTGGTTCCAATGGACTTGCCATAAAGAACCTTCAAGGATTTGCCTGTGATTATGATTCCATCCTCCTTTAAGGAGGGGATGCTTAAGAAAATGTGCAGATTTATGAAGAATTTATTTCCTTGTGGTTTGTTGTTTTGTTGTTTATAAAGTTTGTTTATTAAAGGAGGCAGAGAGAGAAGGAGAGAGAGAATCCCAAGCAGGATTCATGCTGTCAGTACAGAGCTTGACATGGGGATTGATCCCACAAATGATGAACTCATGAATTGGGCCAAAATCGAGTCAGACACTTAACCAACTAAGCCACCCAAGTGTACCCACTTCCATTTTCTTTTAGTAGACTCCAACCCAACATCATATGTAATTAAAATGTTACTATATCCCATAACCTTTGCTATTCCTGTTCCTGTCCTTTCCTGACTGAAGACTGTCCACTGCAATGAATTATGCTGAACTTCAGGATGATTTTGTGACAATCACAAATGAGGAACAGAGTGAGAGCACAAAGTATATATCCACTAGAGGCTTCAGGTTAGAATTCAGGACTTGGTATTTTGCAACATGTGTGTCTGGTTGGATTCTGCAGTCTCTGGATGCACTGGACAGATATGACTGCATTGGACAGATATTGGCTAGCCTGAGTCCTCCACCGTCGTTCAGCTGGTGCTGGTTTTCATCATTTCCCCAGAGCATTTAAAAATGATCATTGCATTCATTATTGTGGATAGTACAGGTGGGTTTCAAAAAGTGCTTATAGCTTAGTTGAATTTTCTAATGAACAAAACCACCGGCACTAGGCTTAAGACAAACTATCTGAATCAGTAATTAAACTTGGATCCCACTTCAAACTCAGAACAGTATCTCATCTCTTGTCAGCATCTAAAGTGTACTGTTAGGGTGTCTGCAGATCATTCCTTGTCTTTTTGGAAATGTGTTTTCTTTGACTCAGTGCTGAGCAATGAATGATTTTGATCTCTGATGGAAAACAAAACACAGCAGATATTACTCATATGATAGAATGTTTCTGAATGTATACTGTAAATGCAATGTCTCCTATAACAGAGAAGAGATTGCAAATCAGAGAGAAAGTTTCAGGTAGCAAAGCCTTAGATATCTGATAACAATTTTGTAATGTTTTCACATCCCTTTCAAACCTAGACCAAAATATTTAAAAAATTAATTTAGATTATTTATAGTCAGTTACAGACTAAACTGCGTCCTCCCAAGTTTATATACTGAAAGCCCAACTTTTGGAGATCAGTCTCATAAATAGGTAGTTCAGGTTAAATGAGGTTATAAGGGCTTCATTCCATACAGTTGGTGTCCTCATAAAGAGAGGACAGGAGGAAAGGCTAAGTGAAGACACAGCAAGAAGGCGGCCCTCTGCAAGCCACGGAGGGAAGCTCAGGAGAAACCATCCCTGCTGGCACCTGGATGCTGAGTTCTAGACTCCAGAACTGTAAGCAAATGAATCTGCATTGTTTAACCCACCCAATTGGCGGATTTTAATATGGAAGCCCTAGCCAACTAATACATAATCCATATGGGGATTTGATTCATTTTGATTCCCAGGTTTGATTTTTTAGAAAACTAACTTACAGGGTCACCTGGGTGGCTTAGTTGGTTAAGCGTTTGACTTTGGCTAAGATCATGATCTCATAGGTCATGGGTTTGAGCCCTGGGCCGGATTCTGCCCTGACATCACACAGCTTGCTTGAGATTCTCTCTCTCTCTCCTCGCTTTCTACCCTCCTCCACACATGCTCTCTATAAATAAATAAAAAATAAATAAATAAGTATTTTTTTAAGCAGAGATGAGCAGCTACAAGCCAAAAATTAGTACATATACAATCAGGAAAGAGTTAGGTGCACAGTGTAGTTTCACTAAAATGTACATATTATCTTGAATAGACTTCAGTTTATCTACCTCCTTCCCCAAGATTTGGAACAGAGAAGTAAAATTTCTAGTGGTCTGTTGGCTCATTTCTAAGGAGAAAGTATGAGGACAAAGCTACAGGTTATCACAAAGAGTCATAACTCCTTGTATTAGACTCCCACTTACCACTGATACTCTCGAAAGGCAATTTATTTTGTAGGTAAACTGAAAAAAATATCCTGCTCCCAGAACAAGATTATAAGAAGTTCTTTCTTGATCTATACTCTGAATTAAGGAGAGTAAAAGAGGAAGAAAAATGCCTTCTCTGACAATTCCTGACAACCAGCTCAGCTTCATATAAATATAAGGACAGAATAAATACCACCTATTGGTTCTAAATAGTACTAGCCTATTAAGTTAAATAAACTTTAGAATTGCTGTAGAAGGCTTGTAGAAGTGAACCATTTCTAACAGGGTCCAAACAAACTGGGTCCAAAATCATTTCCACTATGATAACATATAAGAAAATTTGCTTATGAGAAAACCATGAAACACTAGAGGAAGGAAGACATAATTAGCAAATGTTGAGAACACAACTTGCTGCAGAATTAGAATAAAAATTTTGCAGATATTAGAATTAACAAATGAAAAATATATATATTTAATGTGTCTAATCATATTTGTCAAAAGTATAACAAGACATGCTCAGGAAGACTTGAAGAGGAAATAACCAGAACTTCTAGAAATAAACATTCTAGTAAATAAAATGTAGAACACAATGTAAAAAATTTCAACAGTCTGCAAATGGCAGAAAAAACCACGAACTGAGCTGTAAGGTGCATCTGAAAGAATATTGCAGAGCACAGTGCAGAAAGACTGATGAAATATGGAAATATGAGAGAAAGAGACAGGTATAGGGTTGAGTGGAGGGATCTAACATATATCTAACAGGACTCCATAAAGTGAGGACAATGAGAACAGAGCAAAATAAATAAAGGTAAAGAGGAAGAATCTCGCACAACTGCTGAGACTCCACTTCACAGGTGTAGAAAGCCATACATATGAACAAACAAAACCCCATCCCTAAACACAGAGCATAACAAGAGGAACAATGAATATGGCAAGTGGCTTCTCAATGCAATGGATGCCAGCAGTCAAGGAAATAACATATCTGAAGTAATGAGAAAAATTATATCATACTTAAGTCATATATACAGAAAAGCTCTTGTTCATGCATTCACATGAATCAAAAACATACAACTTAACAAAAAAAACTTTAATTACAAAAGATGCTTATTAAAGAAACTTCTAAAGGATATGCCTAAAGGAGATTGAAAATGATGTGAGGTAGATGGTCTGGGATGCAGAAAGGAATAAGAGCAAAGAAATGTTAACTGTTAAGCATATGGGTTAATCTGACATGTATCAACTATAAAACAATACCTGTGTCCAAAGAATAGAGATAAAAACAAAGCTGAAATAGAATACCAGACATTGATAGCATCTAGTTTGGGCAGAGAACAGGAGTTAATGATCCTGAGGTCCAAAAATACATGGGCAGAGGCACTGCTAAAATTATTAAAATTTGTAACGTAACTCCCCAAAGAACAGAAATAGAGAATACAGCTTCTAAAGTAACAAAGGAAAAAGAAATGTGAATAAAGAGCAGCAGTCTTAAAAGATGAGAACTCATGGAGATTATTTAAGAAGAGGGAAAAATGCAACCACGAACTATAGAAATATAATCTACATATTTTAGAAATCACATTATATATTTTTTGACAAAATACTTTCATTATAATATAAAGATGGTGGGATATGAATTTTTAAATTCCAGCATAATAAATGGATAAAAATAGCCAAATCATATAAAAATTAATCAAATGAAAGAAAGATGTTGTGTCTATATTAGTATCAGGTAAAATAGACTGTAAGAATATATATGCTGATAACATTTTCTAATGACTAGGATAATATAATGATATAGACACAAGTGTGGAGACAGCTACAAGATAGCCACCATTTGATTAGAAGATATTTATGCATTAATACCAGTACCTGAAGATTTTATCATACAAAAGTTTAGTGTGGAAAAGCAGATTTGAACTACACCATTAGTATCCTTGTCTTAGCATCTGAGAGAAATACATAAATTCTACCATCCAATAATGGGAAAATTAATATCCATTCAAATCTAAAAATGGAATATTTATGAATATTGATTATACACACCACAAAGCACATCTAAATGCATTTTAGTTTCATCATGTGAAGTGATTAACCTCTAACCAACCAAAATGGAAACAAATTAAGAAACTCTTACAAAAATAATTGAAACTTTACTGTCATAGATAAGAAGATGTAATAAGATACGGAAAACTGTTATGATATAGATAAGAATATGCTATCATAGAAAATATTAAGTACTCAGAAATACATATCAAGACTTCAGTACCCAGGCATAAACAGAACACAACAACAACCAAAAACAAAAAGAATGAAAGAAAAATGTAAAACTCTTCTGAATGACAGAATGTAACAAATTGAATTTAACAAAGGGAAAGAACTTTCAGGTACCATCTAGAGAGAACATATCGGATGATGGAATTGACATGTTAGTACAGCCTCTGAACATACCCTTAGTACTATTCTTACCAAAAAGGAAGATGAAATAAGTAAACCAATAGCTTCCTTAGAAATATGTTTCATAGAGAATTTTTAAAGTGTTGTATATATATAAATATAATATTTTATATGGAGATTCTGTTTGCAACTCGTCTTTAAAATACTGTGATACTTGTTTTTTTTTAATACTTGCGATAGATGTTTTTTTCCAAGTAATGAAATTATAGCATAGAGTTTATACATCCAATTGGAAACTATTTTCATTGCATTTCTGAGGTCTAATAAAACTATATACCTTTTCTTGGGCTTAATGTGTGTGTGTGTGTGTGTGTGTGTGTGTGTGTGTGTGTGTGTGTGTGTGTGTATGAAGGTGCATGCCCACGTGAGTGCTTGTGTATGTGTGTGTGTGTATAAAAGTGCATTTGTGTGGTTGTGACTTTATGAAGGTGCACATACATGTGCATGTGTGTGTGATACTGTGTTCCTATTCACTTCTGAGTAAAATCAAGAGTTAGCTTGTGATGGACATAACCCTTCCTTCAATCACAGTAAAAGACTCAGGGAAACTTTTAGGGCTTATTTCTGTTGGTCTTCATCCTCCCTTGAAGTCTAGTGTCTCAGTTCTGGCCAGTTGTTGATCTTAATGGGAATAGGTCAGGAACAACCAGAACCCTCATTACTTTGCTTGAAGGGAGATTGATCTTGTGTAGAACTGACTGAGCAGGCCCTCTACTTCCTACTAAATAATGAGGCTTCCTGAATATAATAATTACATACTAACTCCATGCAAGGAATCACTAACAGAGGTAGTAGTTGGATGGCAAATGATGCATCTGCCAAGAGTATGCAATTCCAACATTAGTTGCAGTAGCACAAAGGTTGGGCTTTCTCACAGAGTAATAAGAGGAATGTGAAAAACCTAAGTTGTTTTTTTAATTCAAAAAGGATAACAATAGCAGGAAAGAGGAGAAAATATCAAATGAGAGAAAAAATAAAAGTCTTCAAATAAGCAAATATAAGTATTTTTAAGCTGAGCAATAAAATCCTAGCAATGGGCATTGAATAAAGTGGCAGTGGGATACTATAACATTTTGTAACATACATAAGGAGAGGAGAGGAGAGGAGAGAAGAGGCATACCAGAACACTGAGGACACCGGACCTGGCTGACATACCCAGTCAGGGCCATAGTCAATCACAAAACAATAATACTTTCAATTTATATGCTTGTCTTCTTATGTTTATATAAATGCACAAAGGAAAAATGCCTAATGATTTGTTTATTTTCACAAGAAGATATTTTCACAAAAGACGCCTGCTTTTCAAAAGTGAGGTGACCCTATTAGAAACACCCAACAAGCAGCAAATTTAAAGGTACTTTGCAAATCACCCAGTTAATTAAAATTTCTATAATTTATAGATTTCTCCATAAATATACTTATATTAATGAAACATGCTGAAGTGAGTTTGGTTAATTTTGATGAAGTCATGTTTCTAATTGATTATAAGGAATAAATTTAAAAATGCATTTCTAAGTAACTAAAAAGTATTTTGCATTTAAATTCCCTGGTCCCATTACATATTAGAAATTTACTCACATTGTAAGTGTTCCAAACTCTGAAAAAGTCCTCATTTTCTCCTTCCAGTTTTCCTAGCTAGAATATTTGATTTGTCTCAATATTTATTCTGCCCTAATATCTTCATTAATATAAGAAAAGGGAAAACTATCTCTGGTAATTATTTTTTAAAAAGAAACTCATCAAGATGGGAATTAATTAAGCAAATATCTTAGTGTTTTTAAATATTAAAAAATTATGCCAAAGATCCCTTTAAAGACATAAGCTACAAAAAATTTTGTCAACTTATTAATTTTATAAAATGAGCATTATAGTATACATGCTCACAATTTAAAAGAGCCATTTACTATCAACCATAACTCAGATGTCTCAGGAAAGTTAATATTCTGGAGCTAACTAAATAGTGTGATACGGGGTGTTATGGGATACTCATTAACAGATTTGGCTTAATGTGTAGGTGGGAATCTATTTTCTGTCCCTGCTTTTTATAACTCTCACCTTCAAACAACATAGACACACTTAGGGTTTTAACTTCATCAAGGCCTTGATGAATAAAAATAAGACATTGATGTTTGGAAAGCCCTCTGTCCCTGGAATAGTGGAGATAGGTCAAAGAAAGCCAAGATGCTGGGGGTGCATGGAGCTACAATGCACCTTGCTGGCCACAGAATCCCAAAGTTCTCCTCACAGGACTGAGCTCCTGGTCCCTAACCTTTATCCCAGGGATTAGATAAATTACAGCTTAGCTTGATTTGGGGCTGTAATTCAGCTTGGAACAGACATTTAGCCAACTAAACTCCAGAATTCCTTGCTTGGTCTCTGCCAGCATCTTCGCCCTGAAGACTGGTTCTTGATTCTGGAATTCCTGAATCTTGAAATCCTAGAATGTATCAGATTTCCCCTCACTGCCTGTGCCCCCATAAAACACGACTGCCTAGAAACTTGAGCCACCAAGCTCTTCCCCAAACCTCTTAGATACTGCTATCCACCCAATCCAGAAAAGTCTCCAGTTAGCCCTAATCTCTGAATAGGGTCTGCACTGTATTGCACTGACTTCTTCATACCTCCCATAAGGAACCACTCCATTTGTTGCACTCCTGGGTTCATGTAAGTTATTGCACTGAAATGACCTAATATATGGGATTTTTGAAGACAAATACTTTTTAAAGATTGGCCCCATCCTCCCTCATTTCTTATCATACTACCTAGTTTGTCTCAAGATTTTGGTCGCCAGAGATGTTGTTTGCATTAATACACATTCTTGGATATATTATAAAATATTTAACAAAGATGTATCAGCATCTGCTATTATATTCAACAGAGTCCCAAAGAAATAAAGCACAAGGTAGGTACAATTTTTATTCATTCCAAAAATATGTCTCAAACATCTGCTATATACAAGTCTCTAGGCTAGATACCATAAAGAAAAGATTCATTACTGGTGAGCACAGAATAGGTTTAAGCCTGATATAACATTTATTTGGGAAAGTGTACTAAAATTAAGAATACAGCAAGATGAGGGGCGTCTGGCTGGCTAAAATTGGTTAATTGTCTACCCTTGATTTTGGCTCAGGTTATTATTTCATGGTTTGTGAGATCAAGCCCTATGTTTGGCTCTGTGCTGATAGCATGGAACCTGTTTAGGATTATCTCTCTCCCTCTCTCCACTCTACTCCTGCTCATGCATGTGTGCACCCTCTCTCTCTCTAAATAAGTACACACTAAAAAAGGAATATGACTAGGTGAATTTTTACATGTTTTTACCTGTATAATTGTCACTGAAATCAACATATAGAACATTTCCAGCAACTAGAAAGTTTCCTCATGACCCTTCCCAGTCAGCACTCATCTCCTCCCCTGGGTGAACCTTTACTTTTATTTCTATCATCATAAATATATTCCTCTTGTTCTTGAGCTTCTACGTGGATTTATTCCTACTTCTCTGTGGCTGGCTTCTTTTACTCAACATTCTATAATCTATGAAATGTATTTATTTTGTGATGCCTGATAGTCATTTTTTTTCCTTTTCTATTGCTGTGCAGTTTTCTATTATATGAGCATACTGCAATGAATCTATGTTACTGCTGATAGATATTTGGATTGTTTCCAGTTTGGGGTTATTATGAATAAAGCCACTCTGTATATTATAAATGTCATTCCTGGACAAACTTCTGTTTCACTTTCTCAGGAGTGACAAGAAGATTACGTAGGTCTACTTTTAAAACACCTATTCACTGATTCTACCTTTTTGGAGGATAAATTTTAATTATTGCAATATAATATGTTACAAATTAGTATTAAAACTAATTTTTGATCTCAGTAATCTCAAAGAGCTCAACCTTCCCTCCTTCCTTCCCTCTCTCCCTTCTGCCATTCTTTCCTTCCTTCTTTCTTTCTCCTTAATCATTTATGAGTGACCTGGAGAGATCCTGATCATTTGCCCCCAAAAACCATAGCTTGAATCTCCCAAAGGAAGAATGTTTTCTTCTATAATGACATTGAAGTTATAAATTTCAGAAAATTTAAGTTTGTCTGATTTTGTCTTTAAGATTTGATTAAAGTTTTGCATTTGGGGCGGGAATACTTCAAAAGTAGTGTAGTGTTTTTCTCAATTTAACACACCAAGGACCATCTGATATCAGTTTTTACTATTGTTTGCAATGTTCATTTTGATCACTTGGTCAAGGGGATGTCTGGTAGATAATAATGTGTATATTGTTATAAGATGAAATAATATAATGTCTTAAGATTGAATGGAATACAAATTCTGTACTCCTTCATCTCCAGATGAAGTCTTCATTATAAAACTTGAAAATGAGGATAAATAAATTTAAAGATATATCCTTTGTTATGTTACTCTATATAGAGAGCTATTGTTAACATTTGGTATGGAGGCGTATCTTTCAGGATTTCTTTGTCTTACAGTAACACAGATATATGTGTAGATTTTGAGTCTTTACAAAAATAGGTTCACATTTTATGAATTCTGTTTTCTTAATCACTATGGTAAATATTTGCCCAAGGTAAAGGCACTTGGGTGGCTCAGTGGGTTAAGCAGCTGACTTCAGTCCAGGTTGTGATCTCACAGTTTGTGGGTTCGAGCCCTGCGTCAGGCTCTGTGCTGACAGTCAGCTCAGAGCCTGGAACCTGTTTCCAATTCTGTGTCTCCCTCTCTCTCTGACCCTCCCCTGCTCATGTTGTCTCTCTCTCTCTTAGAAATAAATAAAACATTAAAAATTTAAAAAAAATATTTGTCCAAAGTAATAATTAAGCTTCTTTGATATCACCCTGATACTTTGTGATATTTCACGTGTTTTACTTTATCTTCAGAAGATAGGATGAAACACATAAAAGGAAGAAATCATATACATAATTTATGGGACACAGTGACATAAATTTATATTCTTCTTTGTTATTGTTTGTTTGGAATTACTTGTCCTCACACCTTTTTGGTCTTTCATTTGGGGTCTAATTGGATCTGCACCAAATATGTTTCTCTTCTTTGATATTTCAATTATTCTGGAAATGCCAATTAGTCATAAGAATGAGACAGATGATAATGAAAGAGAGGAAATATACTATTGGCCAAATAGCATTAAAATACATTTTAACAGAAAAGAAAATATTCTTCTTCTTTTTTAGTAACAAATGTCTTGATCATGCTTGGTGTTGTCAGGAAGACATAGTGGGTGGGGAGATATAATGAGTTTCTTTCCTTACAGTGTGATGATGTCTAGAGAATACCATGAGCTTAGTGTCCAATCTGTAACTTATTCAAAAGAGTAAAGAAAAATACTAGTTTCAGAAAGATTGCACTTATCAATAGAGTGCATAGTTTGTGGAAAAATAGCAAATCTTAACATCTGGCATAATGTCTTGGTAAGCTACTAAGTAATTTGATACCTGAGAAGTTGGCTAACAAGCAAAGGGGACAAAAATGGAGTAAAACTACTCCAAATAAGAAAATAACTAAATTCTCAGGGAGGGTATAATCACAAGAGAGAGGATGGAATGCCATCATGTTAGGAATATTCATCCAGAAACACAGCACTTTTAAAGGGAAATTGATTCAGATGAAAAACATCATAGTATGCAGAAAATCCATAAACTGTATCACTCATCCTAAAATCTTTAAAGACTGGGAATGACTGAAGACTCCTGTTACACATAGTATGGGAGTTGAGCCAATTTCACTGAATCTAAAAGCATGGAGAGCACCTAGATAGCTCAGCAAGTTAGACATCAGATTCTTGATTTCAGCTCAGGTCATGATCTTGCAGTTGGTGAGACTGAGCCCAGCGTCCAACTCTGTGATGGTAGCTCTGAGCCTGCTTGGGATTCTCTCTCTCCTCTCTCTGTGCCTCTCTCTTTCATGCATGCACGCATTTACATTCTGTATCCTAAAATAAACAAATAAACTTAAAAAATAAAGAGAGCATGGAGTACCTTCGCTGATGCTTAGTTATGCTTGAGGTATGTGAGAGAAGCGGTGTTTGAGTACAAGTCTGAGTAAAGGAGAAATAGGTTATTTTTCCTGCCAGTTCTATCACCAATTAGCTAGATGCACATGGGAGAAAATTGTGCCCTTATCAAAGAGTTTCTCATTAATACCACCTGATTCATCTAACCTACAGACTCAAATAAAGATCAAATAAGTACACTTAGAGGATCTGAAATCTCTTTAGAATGAAAAGCATGTAGAGGTCACAGCCTCAGTTAGGAATCCATGGGTATTTGTCAATGCCTCAGACCCTGGATGGTAATTATAGCCAACTGTATTTTGTTTTTATTCACACAATACATGTCAAAACCCGCACAGAAAGAATCCATCTTGGTACTCCTCAGTCCTCAAACTGTTTGATGCAGAAATCTGGGAAATCACTCAGATCTGCATCCTTTTCCGCACATCGAATCAGTCACCATATACTACTTACTGCAAATTAGTCACCATGTATTACTTATTGCATCTGCCCAGTCATGTACTTCCCTCCATTTCCTTCTCCACACACTTTACCAAATGTGACCTTCGCCTTGAAGAGTGGTACCGATCGTGATGATGGTGCAGACACAGTAAGCAGAATGTCCACAACACTTACGTGTCAAGGAACTTCCTACATGCTTTCCACATACCACTTCCCTCTATACTGACAATGACTCTACTATGGAAATGTGCAGTTTTCTCCGTTTCCCACATGAAGAAACTGAAGCACAGAGGAGTTCAATAATTTTCCGTAAGTAGTGAAGCCAGGTCTTAAGTCCAACCAACATGGTCGCAGACTACTCCATCGTCTTAAATACTACCTTACAACTAGTACAACTAGTATCTTTACTCTTGTTATATCTTCGAAGTATTTTTTCACACTAAGGCTAGATTATTATAATTGTTTTCTTTTGCACTTAGGATAAGATTCCAAATTCTTTAGTATGACACAAAAGATGATTCTAGCTCAGCCTTCTAACCTAATCCCTAGACTATCTTTCAGCATACTCGTATTTATTTCTCTGAACACCTCTGTGTGTTATCTTGCCTCCAATAGTCCATTGCACATTCTTTTCCATCTACTGAAGCACATTCTTCACCTGTTTCATTGGGCTAATTTCTCTTCATTCTTTAAGCACCTGTTGTAAGGGATTCTCCCTCTGGGATATCTATATCAGCCCCATCTCAAGAAAATTCCAAGTATCCTAGTGAATTCCTATTGCATCTTTTATTTCTCCCAATTCCTTCTGTGTTATAATAATCTATTTACTTTACTGTCTCTTCCAGTTGACTATAAGCTCCTTGAAGGCCAAAAACATTTGCTATTTAATTTTGTATCCTCATCAGTTCTAGCATGTAGAGTGCACTCAATTAGATGTTCTCAACATGAGGTCATTATATGAACTTCAGGAGTTCAGCTAATTTCCATGAGATTTTATGTTAAGTATTGTGAGCATATGGATGAACGGGGGTTTCTGGAAAATAACTGTATTCTATGACTTGCTAATGCACTAGAGAATCTGTAGATGAAATAAATCAAATGTCTTCCAGGAGTAGCTCTAAAGCACCTGTCTCTTGGAAGAATCCCACATCTTCCCAACATTTTACAGGGTCTCCTCTCCCCATACCACTGACAATGTGGCACCTCTCTACCCCTTACATGACAAACTGGACATAATTCTGGTTTCATGTTTCTATTTAAATTAATGAATTGAGAGCTCTAATCAGGACACTGAAATCATAATATTTCCTATAAATTAAGTGTTGTCATTGAACCTGGTCATAAAATAGAAATATTTTAATCAATCAAGTATTCTAATTAATAGAGAGCAGCAACAGGTGAGATATGACCATACAGCAATGAAATGGGTTTATATGAGTGGTTGGTAGAATTTGCCTTTTTTCTTTATAGTTGCAATTATACATGGATTTTTAGATTTTGAAGAAGGAGAACTGGTTAAAAGACATTCCATTGAAAGTGGAATTTAATCTTTGATGATTCAGCAAGAGCTCAGAACTTTCAGGTCAATGCTAAAAGCATTTATCATCATTGCCATAACTGTGCAGTTAATAGAGATTTCCAGTTGAAGGGTCAGTTTTTACTCCCCTCACTTAAGCCTCATATAAGGTTGTCAAGAAGAGAAGAGAAAGGTGTTTAAAAAAATTTAGTGGATGACTTCAAGGAGAATAAAGGAAATTTGTATTCATTGGCTGTGGTGGCTGAATTGTTTTTTGTTCTCTAACATGTATTAACTTTCCACCCTCCTTCTGTGGCCTCATAACAGATTCATTATTACTTTTTTAATGATAAAAGTATTTGGACCAAGTGCTTCATTAAAAGGACAAGCCTGAGAGCATCCTGAGCACAAAGCCTTCAGATCTATGAAGTAGAAGGTTAATGTTCACAGGAATTCTCATGTCTTTTGTATCCAACAGAAGGACAATAACATTAGTCATTTTTCATCCTAATTGGGGTTTGGGGTATGTATAGAAAATAGAGGGAAAATGAGAGAAGTGAGAACTGCCCTTTCAAGGAAATCTGTGGGGATCTTGAAGCAAGCATTATGCTCAGTCTAGCATTAATCAGTCTTCTCAAACACCTTGTGATTAATTCTGCATAATAAAAGAAGTGTCCAAAAAAATTCAAAGCTGGAAGCATTTGAATCAGAAACCTGGTGTTCACAAAGAACTCAAGCTGTATTTAATAAGTTAAGACCTTCCTTCCTAACTGCCTGATGGTCATCTCCAAAAGGCTATTAAATAGACCATGATAGCAAAAGAAATTTATTGTTTTCTTCCCAGATGTGATCCTCCTCTTTTCTACTTCACTTTAGTCTAAGAGAAAGAATTAATCAATTCATCCTCTGAACTACTTCTGCACCTTGTTTATTACACTGATGCCTTAATTACCTTTTACATGTAAGCGATACACAGTGCACATTACATATTCGTCTCTCCCAAATGATGAGCTGACTGCATCCTCAGAGAACAGGGACTCTCATTCATTTTTGCAGCCACAGCATTTTGCATAGTACTGAGCCTTAAATAATAGTTAAAATAAGAATATGTAAGATATGCTGAAAATTATGTCTCAGATACCATTATAAACAAGTTACATGTACTGATTTACCTATTCTGTATAATAGCCCCCATGAAACAGGCAGAATTATCATCTCAATTTCACAAGTGAAGAAACTGAAACGCAGAAAGGTTAAGTAACTTTCCTGGGACCATATACACAGTAATGGAAAGAGCCATGATTCAAATCTAGGTAGTTAACATTCAGTCTCTCTCTCTCTCTGTCCTTCACATAAGAGAACAAATAGGGGAATTACCACAGATTGGGCTATCACTAGTTGGACCCATTAGCTAAAAGTCTCAGTGGCTCATCAATAGGGTGAGTTTTGTTTGTCGAAATTCTGATAAATGATCCTAACATTACCTATTTCACTTCCAGTACTGGAGCCTTTCCCTGCATCTTACCTCACTATAGACACTATAACATGATCCTATATATCATAGCTGTTGAATAAACATATATCAAATTAAATTTCACTTCTGACAACATGGAAAATGTGATATCTTGAAAAATTATGTCTACAAAACACATAAAGGTGCTGGAAAATATAAAAACAAACACAAAGCAAACATTTAAACCATGAGCTGAAACAACAAGGAATTAAGATAAATCTCTGGGGTTCTAAAACAAAGAAAAGGCAGGCAACTAGAATTTAAGAATACACTAAAGCTCCAAGTGGTCCCAAAGCTACTTGCCAATTTTAGTAAGTTAAGTATTGGATTTCTACCAATCACAAGAGGGATAAAAGACAGAGGCTTGGATCCAAGAAAGTGAAAGATTGAGGACTGAAATACCTACATATAATTGGAACCCTTGAAGAGCTAAATGCTACATGAGAAGATTTTGTTTATAAAATAAAAATTCAACCAATTGTATGAAAAAGAGTGTTGTCTATCTCTGGATCCAAGACCACAGCTCTGCCCTAGTGAACTTTAGGTTTGAATTCAGCCTGGGAAACACAAATTTGCAAATTACAATAAATGACCAGCAGATGTACCAAGATATCCTGACCAGTGAACCAAAAAGCAAATTGTGGAGTTTAGACCGGCATAAGCTCCAGATCTGAAGTTATGAAAAGTGAACAATAAATAACCAAAGGAATTAGGAGCAATGATAGCCCCCTAAAGACATGATATGTTAGGATTCTTACATACAAACTAAAAATAAACATGAACAAGCTTTTTAAAGGAATAAACCTGAGAATTGATAACATGACCCAAAAGTTAAGTATTAATCCAAGAAATACAGGCAGATTTGAAAATTATCCACACATAAATTCTAGAGAAGAAAAACATGTAATAAATAAAATTAAAAACTCTATGGATAGGTTAAAGGACCAGGTGCTATTGAAAGAAGGAGTAATAGGTGCCTTTAAAGATACAAAGAATGTATCAGAGAGAGAAGTGAAAAAAATAAGGAGAAGCAGAAAAACATGTTGGATAAACAGAGAAGACTGAATATAAGTTTCAGAAGAAGGAGAAGAAATTGAATGCAGAAGATAAAATATCTAAAAAGGTACTGGTGAGACATTTCCACATTTGAAGCAAGTCATGCAATTTTAGATTTAATAAGAACTACTGCTTTAGGAGAGTAAATAAAAGGGAAAATATTACAAATAGGACAACAAAACTGCACAACAACAAAAGAAAGGAGAGGAGATCAAGCTGCTCATGACTTAAGACTTATTAACTATAAAAGATAAACAGTGGGGGGCACCTGGCTAGCTCAGTTGGAAGAACATGCAAAACTTGATCTCAGGGTCATAAGTTCCAGCCCATGTTGAGTATAGAGATTATTTTTAAAAATAAAATAAGAAAGATAATTTTTATCTTTTTATCTGCATTTAGAGCTGACTTCTTAATAGATCAAAGGAAGTCAGCAGATGGTGGAATACAACATTCTGTATGTGGAAAGAAAATAATTATCAGCCCAAAGTGTATAAACAGTAAAACATTTATTAAAAAATGATAGTGAATTCTATTTTTAAGCAAAAATTTGAAGTTTACTAACAACTGTCCCTTATTAACAAAGTAAAAAAGAAGCAGACCAGAAGGAAGAAAGAAGTCCAGAAAGGCACAAAGCAACAGTGAACAAGAAATTTTTAGCATGTGGGTAGATCTTTGTAATTACTGATCTCATACAAAATGGTACTGCCAAATTTCTGGATAAACAAAACAAAGTACTCAAAATACTGAGTAATAATAGTATGCAAATCAGAAAGACTGACAAGTTAAAGGAACTGAAGGTATTTGCATGGTTCAGGATGATGGCAGAATATTTAGTCAACTTCATACTTTACTGGTTCTGCAACTTATAACTAAAAGACTTGATGATTGAAATAACAGAAATAGCTTGTAGAAATTCCCTACCAAGTGTGGAAAATACAGCACAAGAATGAAACTTCAATGAAGTACCATCCCCAAGAAAAAGGAGAACATTAATTAAGAGCAAAATAAACAAATGAAAAGAAAAAAAGATTAAACTCATTTAAAGTATATGAGTAATCACAATAAATGTAAATGGATAAACTCTCATTAAAAAGCCAATCTTATTGAGGCGCCTGTGTGGCTAAGTCAGTTGAGCAACCGACTCTTGATTTCGGCTCAGGTCATGATCTCGCAGTTTGTGATCTCGCAGTTTGTAGGTATGGGTCCTGCATCAGGCTCTGTGCTGATGGCATGCAACCTGCTTGAGATTCTGTCTCCCCTTCTCTCAGCCCCTTCCCATGCTCTCTCTCCTTCTTGCTCTCTCTCTCCCTCCTCTCAAAATAAATAAACTTTAAAAAAGTAAATCTTATTTTTTAAATCTTTAGCTATGTACTACATGATTTTACTATACTACCACCAAGACATAAATACCACAGAGACCTTAAGATAAAGCACATATTTTAGAAAAGAGAGAGAGAGAGAAGAAATAAAGAGGGTCATTACAGATAAGAGGTTGCTATGGACTGAATTGTGTGTTCCCAAGATTGATATGTTGGAACTCTAACCTCTAAGGTGACAGTATTAGTTAAGAGTCAGGGCCTTTGGGAGGTTATGAGGTTCAGGTGATGTTATAAGGGTGGAGCCCTCATGAAGCAGTTAGTGCCTTTGTAAGAAGAGACCTCAGAGTGCTCACTCACTCTGTTATATAAGGACACAGAAACTGTGGCCATCCACAAGACAGAAAGATGATCCTCATTAGAATCCAACCACGTTGGCCTCTAGAACTGTGAAAAATGAATTTCTGCCATTTATTTTTTAAAGTAGTTTATTGTCAAGTTGGTTTCCATATAACACCCAATGCTCACCCCAGCAAGTGTCCCCCTCCATGACCATTACCTCCCTTCCCCTCCTCCCACCCCCATCAGCCCTCAGTTTGTTATCGGCATTCAAGAGTCTCTCATGGTTTGCCTCCTTCCCTCTCCCTTACGATTTTTCCCCTTCTTCTCCTTCATGGTCCTCCATTATGTTCCTCCCAATCCACCTATACGTGCAAACATATGGTATCTGTCCTTCTCTGCCTGACTTATTTCTCTCAGCATAACACCCTCAAGTTCCATCCATGTTGCTATACATGGCCAGATTTCATTCTTTGTCATTGCCATGTAGTATTCCATGGTATAGATAAACCACATCTTTTTGATTCATTCGTCAGTTGATAAACTCTTAAGCTCTGTCCATGTTTTGGCTATTGTTGAGAGTGCTGCTATGAACATTGGGGTCCATGTGCTCCTATACATCACCACTCCTGTATCCCTTACGTAAATTCCTAGCTGTGCTATTTCTGGGTCATAGGGGAGTTCTATTGTTAATTTTTTGAGGAACTTCCACACTGTTTTCCAGAAGGGCTGTACCAGTTTACATTCCCACCAACAGTGTAGGAGGGTGCCTATTTCTCCACATCCTCAGCAGCATCTAGAGTCCTCTGATGTGCTCATTTTAGCCACTCTGACTGGTGTGAGGTGGTATTTCAGTGTGGTTTTTATTTGTATTTCCCTGATGAGGAGGGATGCTGAGCATCATTTCATGTGTCTGTTGGCCATCTGGATGTCCTCTTTGGAGAAGTGTCTGTTCATATCTTCTGCCTATTTCTTCACTGGGTTGTTTGTTTTTCAGGCGTGGAGTTTGGTGAGTTGCTTATAGATTTTGGATACTAGCCCTTTATCTGATATGTCATTTGCAACTATCTTTTCCCATTCCATCGGTTGCCTATTAGATTTACGAATTGTTTCCTTTGCCGTGCAGAAGCTTTTAATCTTGATGAGCTCCCCACAGTTCATTTTTGCTCTTGATTCCCTTGCTTTTGGGGATGTGTCAAGTAAGAAATTGCTGTGTTTGAGGTCAAGGAGGTTGTTTCCTGCTTGCTCCTCTAGGATTTTGATGGTTTCCTGTCTCACGTTCAGGTCCTTTATCCATTTTGAGTTTATTTTTGTGTATGGTGTGAAACAGTAATCTAGTTTCATTCTTCTGCATGTTGCTGTCCAGTTCTCCCAACACCATCTGGTAAAGAGGCTGTCTTTTTGCCATTGGATACTCTTTCCTGCTTTGTCAAAGATTAGTTCCCTGTATATTTGTGGGTCCAATTCTGAGTTCTCAATTCTATTCCATTGGCCTATGTGTCTGTTTTTGTGCCAATACCATATTGTCTTGATAATGACAGGTTTGTAGTAGAGGCTAAATTCTGGGATGGTGATGCCTCCCGTTTGGTTTTCTTCTTCAATATTACTTTGGCTCTCCGGGGTCTTCTGTGGTTCCATACAAATTTTAGGATAGTTTGTTCTAGTTTTGAGAAAAATGCTGGTGCAATTTTGATTGGGATTGCATTGAATGTGTAGATTGCTTTGGTAGTAATGACATTTTAACTATATTTATTCCTCCAATCTATAAGCATGGAATGTTTTTCCATTTCTTTGTGTCTTCTTCAATTTCTTTTAAGCCACCAATCTATAGTGTTTTGTCCTGGCAGCCTCTGTTGACTATACAGAGGTGTACTATCCCAAGAAGATGAAAAGTCTTGTTGTAGCATAATTTCAATATAAATGAAAGAAAATTTGTACAATACAAATTCACAGAAATTTAGAGGAAATTGATAAATTCACTACCTAATGAAATATATCTTTCAAGCAAAAATAATTTTTGCAAGTATACAGAAAATCTGAAAAGAGCATCTAACAATGGTGCTCTAAAAAGACACACAAATAATGAGTGAGAATACACTTTAGTCAAGCATATAGGAACAGTATACAAGATGACTATACGTTCACCATGACGCAAGTCCCACAAATATCAAAAAATCACAGATCATCTTCTTACCCAAATTCTTTGCTCTATAGGTCAAACCATCACAGAACTTTTTTTTTAAATAGGCAAAAAAAAAAAACCCTTAAATATATAAGGATTGGAAGAAAAAGAAAAGAAAAGAAAAAGACTGTAATTATTCACACATTCTATTTTCCCAGAAAGTAGCTAAGATAATTAACAGGGAAAACATAGAATTAATAAGAGAATTTAAAAAATTTGCTAGATATGATGTATATGTTAAAAATCAATGGCGTTTCTATACCTCATTTACAAAATGAAATGGGATTTTATAAGATACCTTTTAAAATAGCTATATACATCATATGTGTAAGAATGAATTACCAAAAGAAACATATAAATTTTATGGATAAAATGTCAGAGTTTTATTGAAATAAATTAAAGTAGGCTTAAATAAATAGAACAAAATGCCATGTCTAGAAATGGAAAGATGTCCTAAAGTTGTCAATTTTCCCCAAATTAATGTAAAAAATTCAACATAAACTTAATTAAAATTCTATTTTTCTTGAACTTCCTGAAATCAACAAATGAATTCTAAAATTTGTGTAGAAGGGCAGGTTATAAAAATAGCTAAGGCAGTTTTGAGGTGAAGCAATACATCAGGAAACTGTCCTCAGAGACCCTTATAGTAAAACAACAGTATGCAAGATAGAAAAGGATTGCAGCAGGATTGCAGCAGGAATGGAAAGACAGAACACAAGAGCTGACTGATGGAGGGACTAGAAACTCGCAAATCTGTTAAAACCTTTGTTATGTAGCAGAGCTGGCTACCTACCATGGAGAGATGAAGCATTCAATACAAGGAAGTGGAGAGACTGTTTATAAATACAGCCAAACAAGAAATTGGATCCTTCATTTCAAAAATAAACTAACATGAATTTCATGTGAAGAATCAAACCTGACTATTTTACAAAAAAAAAAAATTACAATTACCATTGTAATCTCGAGTGGATTTTAAAAAAAAACAAATGCAAAGCCATGAAAGAAGATTGATAAATTTGGTCCTACAAAAATAAAACCTGTTTATCAAAATGCAGCGTGAAATTGTGTGTGTGTGTGTGTGTGTGTGTGTGTGTGTCTGTGTGTGTGTGTAAAAGAGAGAGAAAGACACAGAAGAGACTCAGAGCAGATATAGATAGCAATAATTGGAGTATCACATATACTCCAAAAGTATCTATATCTGGTATTTATTTTTTTAATCTATGAACAATAACAGAAATACAAATAACCCTGTGGGCAACCAAGCAGAATTCATAGAAAACCTAAAACATCAATGTAAAACTTAAAACAATTTTTTTGATCTCTAAAGTAATCAGGGAAATGAATTAAAGCCCAAAGAGATACAATGTCATACTCATCAGATGGATAAAAATTAACTTAAATTGTCTGAGAATACAAAGGGTTGGTAAAGCTGTGAGGTAATGGAACTCTTACGGTTTGTGTAGTATACACTGGATGATCATTTTGCAGAAGAATTTTGTCTAAAAATATTAAAGTCAACAGTGAACACACTTTTTACTTAGCAATTTCAACTCTTGGAATATGCCAAAAATAAATTCATAAGTATACAGAGGATGTAGAGGAATTATAAAAGAAGCATTGCATGTATTTTTAAAAACAATGGATATATCCTAAACATTAATTAAGAGGATAATAAATAATTTGTGACAATTTTATAGAGTGAACTATACAGTAGTGAAAAGGAAGGCAGATTTACACCTATCAACAAGAATGAACCTCACAAATAAAATATCAAGAGAATAAAGCAAGTTTAAGGATACAGTTTGAAAACATACAAAAGGTAAATGATGTCTATGAAAACTTGTAGTTAACATCATTCTTATTCTAATATTATTCTCATTTTTCTTATTCATATTATTAACATTATTCTTAAAGGTTAAATATTGAACCTCTTCCTTTAAGTTTAGAGACAGCACAAAAATGTCTACTCATATCACTACTATTCAAAAGGCATTGTAAACCCTATAAAGCACATAAGGTGGGGGGAGGGAGAAAAGAAGAGAAAAAGAGAAAGATAAGGAGGGAAAGAATAAATAAGGAGAAAAGAAAAAAAGACTTAAGTAGGTATAAATATTTTGAAGTAAGAAGTAAAGTCTTCTTTATGATTTTATGAGTTAAAAACATGAGAACTAATAGATTAATTTAAAAAGCTTAATTTTAAAAGGCCAGGTTAAAAGATTAATGTATAAAGTATTGATTCTGTTTCTACTACAATAAACAAGTAAAAAATGATGTTTAAAACATTTTAATTGTTAGTAGCATTAGACAAAACCCCTAGGATACGTTTGACAAAAGATGTGTAAGACATCTTAGAAAACATTAAATAGAGATATAAACCATCTTTGTGATTCAAAACTCTATATTTAGCTAAAATGTCAACTTTCTTCCAAATCGATGTATAGATTCAATGCAACTAACTCCAGTCAAAATTATATCAGTCTTTTTAAACAATAGAATTTGGAAAGATATTTTTCAAAAATTACATGAAAACGAAATGACCTCAAATAGCAAGACATTCATGAAGAAGATATATAAGGTTAGAGGACTTACACTCTTGATTTTAGGCTTACTCTAAAGCAACAATAATAAAGATCATGTGTTATTTGCAAAAGTATATACAAATAGATCAGCAGAAGTGAGAAGAGTCTGGAAATAAACCCACACATATGTCATAGGTTATTCTAAGAAGAAAAAAAAAAGGTGCAAAAATCAAGGAGAAAAATAAAGTATTTTCAATTGATGTCGGAAAAGCAAGATGCTCATTAGCACCTTTTAAAACATTTCATATTTATGAACTCATTTGAATTCTCACACAATCACATAAGGAAAATACTACTACTATTTCCATTTTTAGAGAGAGGAAACTGAGGCGCAGAGGGGTTAAATAACTTGCCAAAAATCCTACTGCTCATAAGCAGAAGAGCCGGAATTAGAACTGAGGCAATATGGAGAGTTCAAAGCATGTAGAATGATAGAGGAGGTATTGCTACAGAAAGTTGCTTTCAGTTTGAATAGATAAAAGTGTTCGTTTGGGAGCCAATTTTCCTCCATGATTTTTTTCTGGTTCCCTTTCCTCTTTTAAATGTTCCTGGTTCAAGGTGGTCCTCACTCCAATTACCTCCCCTTCAAGAAGTCATGCTCTAACAATCGTTGACTGCCTCTTGAAGGAAAGGTTACTGAGCCACTTTGAGCCAAAAAACTAAAAAACACAATTGACCCAAGATAAAATGCACAATTTGAATAGTCCTATAAATATTAAGAAAATTGAATTTATAATTAAATATTCCCCCTCCCAAAAAAACTTTCAGGCCGAGATGGTTTCACTACAGAAGTCTACATAATGAATAAAAAATTAACATGAAATCTACCTCACAGAAAATAGAGGATCACTGTGATTTACCGTTTTGTTGAAAGTTGTAGTCAGTGCAGTAAGACAAGATGAGGAAATAAAAGACATACAGATCAGAAAAGAAAAAATAAAGCTGTCTATATTTGATGATGATATGATTATCTGCATAGAAAATTCCAAAGAATTTACCACAAAAACCTTTCATAACTAGTAGGTGACCTTAGCAAATCCGCAGGGCACAAGATAAACATTTAAACACCAATTGTGTGTGTGCGTGTGTGTGTATATACATATTTGTAATGTATATATGTAATACATTTAAAGACACATATATATACAATAAACATGTGGGCACCAAAATTTTAAAGATATTATTTATAACCATTCAAAATAAGTGAAATATTCACATATATATCTAACAAGCATACATAGAATTTCCATGCTGAAAGCTACAAACATTGATAAAGGAAATCAAAGAATAAAATAAATTGAAGAACATATCAAGTTCAAAAACTGGGAAATTCGACATAATGAAGAAGTTAATTCTCCCCAAATGGATACATAAATTTAACATAATTTATATCAAAATCCCAGAAATATATTTTTTGTAGGTATAGAAAAGAATTCTAAAATTCATGTGGAAAGGCAAAGGAACTATAGCAACTAATTTTTTTAAAAAAATAAAATGGAAGTAATTATTCTATTTGGTTTTAAGACTTATTACATGGCTATAGTAATCACTGTGGAATTGGCAGAAGTAATGACACAGAGATCAATCGAATAGGACAGAGAATCCTGAAATAAGTCCACACAAACAGTCAAAATGATTTTCAAAGAAGTGTAAAAGCCATTCAGTGAAAGAATATAAACTGTTAATCAAACAGTGCTAGAGCAATTGGACATCCATGGACAAAAACAAAACGCAACAAAAACAAACCAAAAAAGAACCTGGATTTATGATTCACACATCATAAAAAAAATTAACCCCAAATGAATAAATGAATCATGGACTTACATATGTAAGATAAAACCATAAAAATTTTAGAAACAACATAGAAGAAAGATGAAATCTTTTTTTTTTTTAATTTTTTTTTTAATTTATTTCTAGGAGAGAGAGAGAGACAGCGTGAGCAGGGGAGGGTCAGAGAGAGAGGGAAACACAGAATCCGAAACAGGCTCCGGCTCTGAGCTGGCAGTCAGCACAGAGCCCGACACGGGGCTCGAACCCACGAACCGCGAGATCATGACCTAAGCGAAAGTCGGACGCTTAACCGACTAAGCCACCCAGGCGCCCCAGATGAAATCTTAGATTAGACATCAAAAGCATAATCAATCAAAGGACAAAGTGATAAAATGAATCTTATCAAAAATAAAAATTTTTCTCTGTGAAAGGTAACATTAAGGGAATGAAGAAACAAAATATGGAGTAGGAGAAAATATTTGCAAGCTACATATCAAAGGACTAATATTTAGAATATTTCTTTTTTTTTAATGTTCATTTATTTATTTTGGGAGAGAGAGAGTAAGCAAGCAGGGGAGGGGCAGAGAGAAAGGAAAATCATGACCTGAGCTAAAATCAAGAGTCGGATGCTTACCCAACTGAGCTACATCGACACTTCTATAATATTTCTATCTATAGCTGTAGACAGATGATACAAATTAGACATAGACATGTAGAGATATGGATATCTCAAAACTGAACACTTGGTAAACAAATAATTCCCTTAGAACAGGAACAATAGCCATAAAGTGACAATCCACTGAAAAGAACCTACAAATGGGAAATAAGCACATTAGAAGATGTTTAACATCACTAGTCATTAGATAAATACAATGAGATATTAGATTACAGAATGGTTAAAATAAGTAATAGGACACCAAGCGCTAGTAAAAATATGGAGAAATTGAGTCACATATACTGCTGGCGGGAATATAAAATGGTAGAATCACCCTGGAAAACAGGTTGGCAGTGTCTTCACAAATTAAATATGCAACTATCATATGACCCAGAATTTCATTCCTGGGCATATACCTCAGGGAAATGAATACAAGTCCACACAAAACTGGAACATGAATATTCATAGCAGCTTTATTCATAGTAGCTAAAAACTAGGAACAACTCTGATGTCCTTCACTGAATGAATGGCTAGATAAAGTGTTAATGGTTAAATGTACTCACCATAGAATACTACTCAGGAATCAAAAGAAGTAAGGCATTAGAGCAAAGCGTATAGTCAGAGGTAGAGCATTTATCTGCATATCAAAAGACATAAAGTATTTATGCATGCAAGTACCTGAATTATCTTCCAAAGCATTATTCTAAGTGAGAAAACCAACAACAAAATGTTACTGACTACATGATTCCATTTGTATAATGTTACTGAAATGGCAAAATGACAATAATGGAGAATAGAATCCAGGTTGCTTAGGGATGAAGACAGAAGTAAAGACAGAGGGTGCCTGAGTATCTTAACCAGTTAAGTGTCAGACTGTTGGTTTCACCTCAGGTCATGATCTCACAGTCAGTGAAATCGAGACCCATGTTTCACTCGTGCTAACAGCCTGCTTGGGACTCTCTCTTTGCCCCTACCTTCCCCCCCACCAAACAAATAAACTTTTAAAAAGTTTATTCAATCACTTCAGTCAAGTTCAATCAATCAATAAATAAACTCAAAAAAAAAAAAAGAAAGAAATGACAGAATGAAAGTGGGTATAGCTATAAAAGCCCAAGAGAAAATCTTATAGTGATGTTCTATGTCTTGACTCCCAATGACAATATTCTGTTTGTGGTATCTTACTATAGTTTTGAAGGGCATGCCATTGGGGGAAACGGGTAAAGGATACCCAGGATCTCTCTATATCTTATTACTGATTTGAATCGACAATTATCTCAGAAAATTTAATTAAAAAAGTAAAGTGCTCAAACTTTGTCTCTTCCACCAGACCAATGATCTATGAAGGACTCTGTCTTCCTTTATGTTATAAAAGCAGTACATTTCTGGGAATGTAGCTGCTAGAAAGAATTTGTCAAATGAACCTCTACATTGTACCATAATTTTTTCTTTTCTTAAAAATTTTGAGGAAAGATTTGGGAAAAAAATTTTGAGGGAAAAATTACCAAAGTGAAACAGGAAAAAATAGTGAGAAAACACTTGAACAGACAATTCACATACATGCATACACACACATATAAAAATGGCTCTTAGCATTTCAAGAATATTCAAAGTTACAGTTACATAAATGAAAAATAAAACAACACTGACACTTTGAAATGATGATTGGAGGAAATGAAAGAGTATGACAATACAACCTTTTTGTGTCGTGATGAATTATGACTTTCTGTATATTGTTGATAGAAATGTAAGCAAGAATAACCACTGTGGGGAGAAATTGACAATACTTAACAAAACTATAAATGTGTTTACATTATGATCCAGCAATATACAACTTCTAGGAATCTACACTAAAGATACACCTTCAACAATGTGAAAATATACGTGCACAAAGATATTTATTGTGGCAGTGATTTTAGTTGCAAAATATTCATACAATGAATGCATGAATATTGTATGAATGTATTGAATATTCAATGAATATTCATACATTGAAGAATAGTTCAATCAATAAATAATGATGTGACCAGAGAGAGGGGCCAAGATGGTGGAAGAGGATGGAAGTTTTTCTGTGTCCCTCATCCATGAAATACAGCGAAATCAACACTAAACAATCCTGCACACCTAGAAAACTGATTTGAGGGTTAACACAAAATCTTCACAACCTGAACTCAGCAGGTACACAGCACGGAGTGGTGAACTGGGGGAGAAAGAAGCTGCAGAAAGCAGGGAGCTGTTTTTGCTTGTGGAGAGAGGATGGAAACACAAAGAGAGAGTATGGGAAAAGCACTGCCCCACAAAAGCAGCTGGATAGAATGTGGAAAAGTGGAAACAGTCGCAAGGACTGAACAAGAAAAGGGAGAAAGGGGAAAGGAGAGGGTTTAAATTCCTTTAAGACTCTATAGAGGGGGAACGCAGAGTCTGAAACTCTGCATTTCAATACCTGGCAGAGGTCTGGTGGGAAGGGCGAATCCCCAGGAGCAAAGAGTGAGGTCTGGGGGTCCTCAGGCCACATGGGAAGAGGTGATCCCCCTGCTGGAAGGACATTTGGTAAAGGTTGTGTGGCCACTCCACAGGCAAAGGTCCCAGCAGACCCTGGAAAACAACTACATTCACCAGTTTTGGAGTGAGGACATTAAGGGTGAAACTTGGAGCCAAATGTGCATAATGATTTACCATAACCCATGTAGTTGCTTCTGTAGGATTGTGTGAAATTTTCTGGGGCAGACTCACCCAGCCAACGTCTCTGGGCATCGGCAACAGCACAGTCTCCCAAACATTCCTGGGTGCGGCTGGCACCAGCCGATGCTCAGGGAGACCCTTCTCCAGAAGGTCTTGAGCAGATCCCTCAGTCCCTCAGAAGTGAGTCCCTCAGAAGTGTGTGTGTTGGGAAACACAACCATATCTGAGATAAAACTACGGAGGGAGATGTGGGGTGGCAACCTGAGTGCTTGGTCGTCGACAGTGTAAAAGTGGGGAGTGGATGGAAGCTGGAGACAAAAGACAGGTGCACAATTGCTGATGCGGGAGAACAGGGTTCTGATACTAGAGACTGGGTAGCTGGGTGATGCCATTTTCACCCTTTGCTCATGAGCATATACGCTTAAAAGTGCCATAAAAATCCTCCCCATTAAATGAAGCAGGGCCATCTACTGGAGAATGGAGCCATTATACTAAGCCCAGACCAATTAGTCCAACTTTACTCTTCAGGAACACCACAAGTCTGTCCTCCTTCTTAGTTCACAGACTATAAAGTGCTACATAGCTTGACTTCTAGGGGAAACCGATGTAATTTCAATCATTTTAGTCTGCTCACTGGTCCATCTATTCATTTTTTTTTCTTTTTATTGAATACAGAAATAGAAAAAATTATTATTTTCAATTTTTATTAAAATATTTCCTTTCATTTTTTTCTACTATATTTTTGTAAATATTTCAAATTCTATTTACTTCCATCATTTCATTTTATTCTATTTCAGTGTATTCATTTTTTCAAATTTTCAAATATTTTCCTTTTTTTTCTCTTTTTTCTTTTATTTTTCCTTTCTTATATTTTTCTTTTTCTCTAATCTATCAAGCTCTTTTCAACCAATCCAAAACACACCTAGTGGATGGATGCCACAGTGGCAAAAAATGAATGAAGCAGAGAGGGAAATCAGTGATACAGAGAGCAAACATATGGAGAATAATGAAGCAGGAAAAAAAAAGAGAAAAACTAAGGCAAAAGAGCACGATTTAAGAATTAGAGAAATCTGTGACTCATTCAAAAAGAACATCAGAATCACAGATGTCCTAGAAGACGAAGAGAGAGAAAAGGGAGTAGGAGGGCTATATGAGCAAATCATAGCAGAAAATATTCCAAACCTGGGAAAAGACACAGATATCAAAGTCCAGGAAACACAGAGGCTTCCCATTGTATTCAACAAAAACCGACCATCAACCAGGCATATCATAGTCATATTCACAGAATACTCAGGCAAGGAGAGAATATTGAAAGAGAATATTGAAAGCAGCAAGGAAAAAAGGTCTTTAACCTACAAGGGAAAACAGATTAGGTTTGCAGCAGACCTATCCACAGAAACTCGGCAGGCCAGAAAGGAGTGGCAGGATATATTCAATGTGCTGAATAGGAAAAATATGCAGCCAAAAATTCTTTATCCAATATGGCTGCCATTCAAAATAGAAGGAGAGATAAAAAGTTTCCAGACAAACAAAAATTAAAGGAGTTTGTGACCACTAAACCAACCCTGCAAGAAATTTTAAGGGGGACTCTCTGAGGGGACAAAAAATGAAAAAAAGAAAGAAAAGAAAGAAAGAAAAGAAAAGGAACAGAAAAAGGCCAAAAGTAACAAAGACAAGAAAGGACTAGAAAAGAGCACCGGAAATTCCAACTCTACACTAAACACAAAGGCAATAAATTCATATATTTCAGCACTCACTCTAAACATCAATAGACTAAATTTTCCAATCAGAAGACAAGGGTAACAGAATGAATAAGAAAACAAGACCCATCTATATGTTGTTTACAAGAGAACCACTTTAAACCTAAAGACACTTTCAGATTGAAAGTGAGGGGCTGGAGAACCATCTATCATGCCAATGGTCCACAAAAGGAAGCCAGAGTAGCATACTTACATCAGACAATCTAGACTTTAAAATAAAGGCTGTACAGGCAGAGAAGGACAGATACCATATGTTTGCACATACAGGAGGATTAGGAGGAACTTAACGGATGACCATGGGGGAGAAGAAGGGGAAAAATAGTTGGGGAGAGGGAGGGAGGCAAACTTTGAGAGACTCTTGACTGCTGAGAACAAACTGAGGGCTGATGCCGGAAGGGGAGAGGGGAAAGGGGGGTGATGGACATGGAGGAGGGCACTTGTGGGGATGAGCACTGGGTGTTATATGGAAACCAACTTGACAATAAACTATTTTAAAAAAATAAAAAATAAAATAAAGATTCTAACAAAAGATGAAGAAGGCCATTATATCATAATTAAGGGGTCTATCCATTAAGAAGACCTAACAATTATAAAGATTTATGCTCAAAGTGTGAAAGCACCCAAATATATAAATCAACTAAACATAAACATAGAGAAAACCATCAATAACAATACCATAATAGTAGGGAATTTCAACACCCCACTTACAGCAATGGACAGATCATTAAACAGAATATCAACAAGGAAATAATGACTTTGAATGACACACTGGACCAGACGGACTTATCAGTATATTCAGAACATTTCACCCTAAAGCAGGGTAATACACATTCTTCTCCAATGCATATGGAACATTCTCCATAATAGATCACATATTGGGACAAAAATGAGCTTTCAACAAGTACAAAAAGATATAGATCATACCATGCATATTTTGAGATCACAACATTATGAAACTTGAAATCAACCACAAGAAAAAATGTGGAAACATAACAAATATATGCAGATTAAAGACCATCCTACTAGAGAATGAATGAGCTAGCAAGGAAGTTAAAGAGGAAATTAGAAAGTACATGGAAGCCAATGAAAATGATAACATGGCAGCCCCAAATCTCTGGGACACAATAAAAAGGTTATAAGAGGGACATATATAGTAATCCAGGCCTTCCTAAAGAAAGAAGAAAGGTCTCAGATGCACAACTTAACTGTAAACTTTAAAGAGCTGAGAGAAGAACAGCAAAATAATTCATAATAATAATAATAAAAATTAGAACAGAAATCAATGCTATCAAAACAAAAACAAAACAAAGAAATCATTAGAACAGATCAATGAAACTAGAAACTTGTTCTTTGAAAGAATTAAAAAAAAAAAACTGATAAACCTCTAGTCAGTCTGATCAAAAAGAAATAGGAAAAGACCCAAATAAATAAAATCAGGAATCAAAGAAGGGGGCGCCTGAGTGGCTTAGTCGGTTAAGCGTCTAACTTTCGCTTAGGTCATGATCTCGCGGTTCGTGGGTTCGAGCCCCGAGTCAGGCTCTGTGCTGACTGCCAGCTCAGAGCCTGGAGCCTGTTTCAGAGTCTGTATCTTCCTCTCTCTCTGACCCTCCCCTGCTCACGCTGTCTCTCTCTCTCTCTCTCTCCTAGAAATAAATAAAAAATATTATTAAAAAAAAAAAAGGAATGAAAGAGGAGACATCACAACCAACACAGCAGAAATACAAACAATAATAAGGGAATATAATGAGCATTTATACACCAATAAAATGGGCAATCTGGAAGAAATGGACAAATTCCTAGAAACATATAAAATACCAAAACTGAAACAAGAATAAATGGAAAATTTGAACAGAACCATAAGCAGTAAAAAAAAAAAAAAAATCTAATTAGTCATCAAAAATCTCCCAAAAATCAAGAGTCCAGGGCCAGATGGCTTTCCACGGGAATTCTACCAAACATTTAAAGAAGTTAACACCTGGGGCGCCTGGGTGGCTTAGTCGGCTAAGCGTCCGACTTTCGCTTAGGTCATGATCTCGCGGTTCGTGGGTTCGAGCCCTGCGACGGGCTCTGTGCTGACTGCCAGCTCAGAGCCTGGAGCCTGTTTCAGAGTCTGTGACTCCTTCTCTCTCTGACCCTCTCCTCCTCACACTCTCTCTCTCTCTCTTTCTCTCTCTGTCTCTCTCTCTCTCTCTCTCTCCTAGAAATAAATAAAAAACATTAAAAAATTAAAAAATAATAATAAAAATAAATAAAAATAAAGAAGTTAACACCTATTCTCTTAATGCTGTTCCAGAAAATAGAAATGGAAACAAAACTTCCAAACTCTTTCTATGAAGCCAGCATTACATTGATTCCCAAACCAGACAAAAACCCCATGAAAAAAGAGAACTATAGACCAATTTCCCTTATGAACATGGATGAAAAATCCTCAACAAGATATTAGCCAATTGGATCCAACAATACATTAAAGAATATGCTCACCGTGACCAAGTGGGATTTATACCTGGGACCCAGGGCAAGTTCAATATCCACAAAACAATAAATGTGATACATCACATCAATAAAAGGACAAGAATCACATGATCTTCTCAATAGATTTATAGAAACCATTTGACAAAATACAGCATCCTTTCCTGATAAAAACCTCAAGAAAGTAGAGACAGAAGGATCATACTTTGAGATCATAAAAGTCATATATGAAAGACCCAACGCAAATATCATCCTCAATGAGGAAAAATTGAGAGCTTTCCCCCTAAGGTCAAGAACAAGACAGGGATGTCGACTCTCGCCACTGTTATTCAACATAGTATTGGAATTCTTAGCCTCAGCAATCAGAAAACACAAATAAATAAAAGGCATCCATATCAATCAGAAGGAAATTAAACTTTCACTCTTCGCAGATGACAAATAATTCCACCACAAAACTACTGGAACCAATCCATGAATTCAGTAAATGCAGGACATAAAATCAATGCACAGAAATCAGTTGCATTCCTATACACCAATAATGGAGCAACAGAAAGAGAAATCAAGGAATTGACACCATTTACAACTGCACCAAAACCCATAAAATACCTAAGAATGAACATAACCCAAACGGTGGAAAATCTATACACTGAAAGTTATAGAAAGCTTATGAAACAAACTAAAGGAGACACACACACACACACACACACACACACACACACACTGGAAAAATATTCCGTGCTCCTGGATAGGAAGAAAAAATATTGTTAAAATGTCAATACTACCCAAAGCAATCTACATATTCAGTGCAATCCGTATCAAAACAACAACAACAACAACACTCTTGAGCCAGAACAAACAATCCTAAAATTTGTATGGAACCAGAAAAGACCCCGAATATCCAAAACAATCTTGAAAAGGAAAACCAAAGCAGGAGGCATCACAATCCCGGACTTCAAGCTGTATTACAAAGCTGTAATCATCAAGACAGTATGGTACTGGCACACAACAGGAACTCAGATCAATGGAATAGAGTATAGAACCCAGAAATGGACCCACAAGCCTATGGCCAACTAATCTTTGGCAAAGCAGGAAAGAATATCCAATGGAATAAAGACAGTCTCTTTAGCAAATGCTGCTAGGAAAACTGGACAGTGACATGCAGAAAAATGAACCTGGACCATTTTCTTACACTATACACAAAAATAAACTCAAAATGGATGAAAGACCTAAATGTAAGACAGCAAGCCATGAAAATCCTTGAGGAGAAAGTAGACAAGAACCTCTTTGACCTTGGCTGCAACAATTTATTACTCAACACGTCTCCAGAGGCAAGGGAAACAAAAACAAAAATGAACAATTGGGACTTCATCAAAACAAAAACCTGCACCATGAAGGAAACAAGCAGCAAATCTAAAAGGCAACTGATGGAATGGGAGAAGATATTTACAAACAACATATCACATATAAGGTTAGTATCCAAAATCTATAATGAACTTATCAAACTCTACCCAAAAAAAAAAATAATCTTGTGAAGAAATCAGCAAAAGACACAAAAAGACACTTCTCCAGAAGACATCCAGATGTACAACAAGCACATGAAAAAATGTTAAGCATCACTCATCATCAGGGAGAAACAAATGAAAACACAATGAGATACCACTTTACACCTGTCAGAATGTCTAACATTAACAACTCAGGCAATAACAGATGCTGGCAAGAATGTGGAGAAAGATCTCTTTTGCACTACAAGTGGGAATGTAAACTGGTGCAGCCACTCTGGAGTACAGTATGGACATTCTTCAAATAGTAAATATAGAATGACCCTACAACCCAGAAATTGCACTACTAAGTATTTATCCAAAGGATGCAAATATGCTGTTTCAAAGGGGCACATGCACCCCAAGGTTTATAGCAGCATTATCAACAATAGCCAAATTATGGAAAGAGCCCAAATGTCTATTGATGGATGAATGGATAAAGAAGATGTGGCATATATATACAATGGAGTACTACTCAGCAATCAAATAGAATGATATCTTGCCATTTTCAACAATGTGGATGGAACTAGAGAGTATTATAGTAAGTTATATTAGAGCAAAACAAATATCATATGACTTCACTCATATAAGGACTTCAAGATACAAAACAGATGAACATAAGCGAAGGGAAGCAAAAATAATATAAAAGCAGGGAGGGGGATAAAACATAAGAGACTCTTCAGAACAGAGGGTAGCTGGAGGGGTTATCAGAGCGGGGATGGGCTAAATGGGTAACGGAGTTAAGGAAATCTACTCCTCAAATCATTGTTGCACTATATGCTAACAAAGTTGGATGTAATTAAATAGAAAATAAAAGAGGAAAACTTATTCTACTTTTAAAAATGGCTACAAAATGGAATAACCTGCAACTGTAAAAAAAAAAAAAAGGATGCAGAAGATCTCTATGATTTTTTTGATTTATTGTTAATGTAAACAGAATAAATGAATACAGTACATGTATTGTGCTTCCTTTTCATGTAAGAAAGAAGGGGGTATATGAAAACTTACATATGTCTCTTCATTTTGTGAAAAAAAATTGCAGGAAGTATAGATCAGAAATTAATGAGATTGTTACCTACAGAGAGGGAACTGGATAGGGGTTAGTGATGTTTCTCTCAATACATCGTTTTTTAATAACTCTGACATTTAGAATGATGGTAATGTTTTACATACAATCACAATGATAAAGTGAATTTAACCAGGATGTGGATGGAACCCAAATTAAATACCAGATGTAACAAATGAATCTGTTTACAAATAAATTATGTATTTACATAATCACAATGAAAGGAGGTGGGAAGGAAAATAACTTAGCCTAAGTAACTATGAAAAAAATAAAAGTAGTTCAATTGTGTACTCTAAGGCTTATGACAAAAGGAACTCTACACAAATATTTTATCCTAGTTAATATTTCTCAGAGTGTGAATTTTACATGTATGCTAAGTGTTGAAAAATATGCAAATATATTACGGGTAATAAAAACCAGGTATCTCACTGTTGCAGAAAGATGTCATAATACTGAAATACTGAATTGTAATTAAGTTTCAAATACTGAAAGGAGGAAGGCTATAAGGAAACCGCAGTGTTGGAATAGAATCAGAGTTAGCAGTATGAATTTATGGTTTTAATACATATGCAGATATATCCAAACAGAAATAGAGATGTTTGTATATGTGTGTGTTAGACAAACAACATATATTTCCTAGTTATTTCTACTGGGAAGACCTAGAAGCAATGATATTCCAACACAGCAACAAATATATGTATCACTCAGGACTTGGTTTCTAACTATGATTCTTGGATCAAAGAAATCAGAGCTCCTTGTAGAAATGACTGGGTCTGGAACTGGGAAAAGCAAAGTATAAAATAAGCCCAAACATCATGTGGTACTTTAAAGTAAAGAAATGCTCAAGAAATGATCAGAGCATATTGAAAGGATACAGAAACAACTTGAAGGAATTTTTGATGGCCAAAGCTGGGATAATCTGAGCCACCAAAAATAGTTTGAGTATTGGATTATACCTATAGATAGAATAAATATCCGGGACTCTATTATGATATAAGTCAACATTTGAATACATACTTAAGGAAAAAAGGAGAGCTCTTCCTCACAGTAGAGCTATAATAATGTAAAAGGAATAAAGAAAATAGGAAAAAACCCTTTACACCAGTACACAGTAATAATTACTGCAGGCAAAAGTCATCAATGAATGCTAACGTAAGTTGGTAAACAAGATGATGAGAAAAAGAGCATTTGCCTAGCCTCAGAGTATTACATCCAGAGTACTGATTCATTGCAAAAGGAAAGACGATAATTTTATAGTGGAGAAACCCTGAAAATATTACCTTAACCAAGTGATGAAAATTAATATCATCACTATAGGCACATATCTACATCATGCCCCCTTGATGATGCACTGAAAAGAGAAGATCTTTTCTGATATATTCTTGCCAAAAATGTAAAACTTGAACCTAATCATGAGAAAATATCAGACGTAGTCAAATTGAGTGACATTCTACAAAATAGCTTATCAGTATACTACAAAAGTAGATTATCATAAAAGAAAAATCTGAAAACAAACAGATTGTTGAAGATCGAGGAAACGTGGCAACTATACACAATGTAACATTCTGGATTGGGTCCTACCCCAGGAAAAAAAAAAAAAAAACTATGGGAACAACCAGTGACTTATGAGGTTTTGTAGATTACTTAATAGTATCAATGTTAATTCCTAATTTCCATAGTTGTGCTATGGTATCCAAGATGTTAACATTGGCAGAAGCTGGGGGAAAGCTATATGAAAATTCTCCACTATTTCTTTAAGTCCAAAATTATTATTTTAAAGGACTCGGTTAAAAACAAATAATTTGAATGAAAATGGAGCATTAAACAATCCAAGCTATATAAAATAACCCAGGACAAGTAGTAGTTTAATCTTGTGGCCTTCCCATTCAATCCCTATTCTTAAGGGATTTAATAAATAATTTTGAAAGTTTAATTTATAATTTAAAGTAAGGTATGGGAAAACATGTGAGAAGAACTCATGGCTATCCCTCACTGTAAGAACAACTGGGAATTGCCATCTAAATGCCCTAGTAGATGAGCTTTTACATGTTTCTCTCACAAACACACAGATACAAGGGGTTTCCTATCCACTCTTCCCTTCCTGATGTTATTTACTTAAAAACTAAAATGCAACTTTTTTCACTCAAAATTATATTTTTAAAACATTTTTTATTAGTACACATGTCTGGTTCATTCACATAAACTATTCAAAATATTTCATAGTATGAATACACTACAGTTTAAGTAACCAATGCTTTATAGGGGAGCATACTAATTATTTTCAATTTGTAGCTAGTACAGCAGGGCCACGATGAGCATCTTCTCTATGTCTCTGTGTGCCCACCTAGGAGCATTTCATTTATATAAGTGAAAGTACACATAAGAAAACACTATATAATGTGCAGGAATACATACATATATATTTCAAACATGCATGCTAATCTCATATATTGATTTCTTAATATCACTTTAGGTATAAAGAAAGGAATAAAGGGTAGATATAAGTTGGAAGCTTAGCCTAAAAATTTTTAATTGAATTTCTTTAAACATATTAAACAAAAAATGCCATAATGTTAGCATATGTTCAGTGAGTGGTGGGTAAATAAGTATCTATTATTGCCAACATGTTTAAAACATTTACTCATTAGAAACCAATGCTGCCATCTGAATTTTAATTATTGCCAACCCTTTGCAATCTCATGATTTCCTCACAGCTGCAGCCATCATCTCTCTCTTCACCAAACTTCAAGGTTCATATTTCATATTTAGTTTGCAAATTCACATTGCAGCCTCTTCCTTGACCTTCAAAGCCAGCAAGACAGGCCAGAAGGAGTTCGGAGAGCTATTAACCAGCCAGGTCTTTAAATCTTATGCCAGAAACAAGCTTATAAGAGACATTTCCTAGTTCCTTCGATTTTTGATGCACACAGTTGGAACACACAAATTTAAATGTGCCAGAATTTGGTTAATTGGGGGCACAACAGGTATAATTTAATTGTGTACTGAATTTTATAGCTGTTATTTTTAGAAGGAAAAAATAAATAAATAAATATGAGCATAGATGCAGAGTAAACATCCTGTGATAATTTTACCCTATCATTTAATTATGAACCTTTCAGTACAGCTTTCTCTTTGTCAGCCTTGAAACCTTGAATTTCATTATGGCAGCAACAAGAGTTTTCTTTTCTTTTTAATTAGGTTTACTTTTCGATTTGGAGCTGATCACACTGACAGATGCTTTAATTTACTTGGAAGTCCACATTTCACTTTGCATTTATCTCCTTCTTGCTTCTGGGAACTCGTACATAAGAAAATTGTCCAGGGATGGAAGGGCCTTGTAAAAATGCTTAGGGGAATACCAATGAATTAGACTTGATTGAGAAATATTTGCTTGCAGGCCTCCCTTCCCCCATAGGCCAACAGTAGATTATTCTCAGAAGCTAACTCATCACTGTCAGGGATTTTATTCTAGTGCCATATATGAGATCAGAATCTCTACGTACATTTCCAGAAATCCTTAAAACAACCTTGCCTAGTAGATATTAATGTTTCCATTTTACAGATGTGGGCATGGAGGCTAATGAATATATAAGCTGCCCCACATAGTACACAGCAGAAACAGTATGGAAACACAGGTTTGTCTGACACTAAACCTGCCATGTCCACACATCATCTAGCCTGTTTGAGGGCAAGTAGAAATTAACTTATTGTTCAACTAAGACAAGATAACTAATGAATACAGGAAATATAGGATTAAATCTGTTCCAACCTATGTTGAGCTTTCCCGAAATTAGGATATAATCACCTTCACACTAGGTGTGAAGACAGAGAGAGAGACAGCTTGACCAGGGGAAGGTCAGAGAGAGAGGGAGTCACAGACTGAAACAGGCTCCAGGCTCTGAGCTGGCAGTCATCACAGAGCTCAACGCGGGGCCTGAACTCACGAACCGCGAGATCATGACCTAAGCAAAAGTCGGATGCTTAACCAACTAAGCCACCCAGGCGCCCCAACAAGCAGTTTTTAAATATGCCTTGTGGTGTATCAAAATTGGTTATTTTCTACATATTAGAATTTTAGGGGTGCAAACCTTATTTTATTCCTCCTTGTCTTTGCAGGTCTGATTCGTTATAACAAGGAAGAAAGCCCTTCATTCTACGGTGACAAATAGACATATGCAAACAATGTGGGTAGAAGCAATGCAAATCATCTAACAACTGATCTCGTAACAGGTTTTAGTTCAGGTGGTTGGGAGAGCAAAATAGTGCCCTCTTTTTCTGGGAAAGAAAAAAATGTAGCATCCAGATACTTTATCCTCCAACTGCCTAAGAAGACTTTCACATTCTTCTTTTGCATTAAGGTAAACATCTCGAAGATCAGCACAGATTTATCATTCAGTGTCTTCACATTCCACAATAAAACTCCATACCAAGAATTAAAAGAACCTTGGTATCTGACAGATGGACACAGAGAGAATGTGTATGTGTGTGCATGTGTACACAACTGTATATATGTAGAGAGTCTTTTTAAAATATTTATTTACTTATTTTGAAAGAGAGAGAATGTGTAGGGGAGATGCAGAGAGAGACGGAGAGAGAGAATCCCAAGCAGGCTCCCCACTGTCAGCACAGAGCCCGACACAGGGCTCAATCTCAGGAACCATGAGATCATGACCTGAGCCAAAATCAAGAGTCAGACACTTAACAACCTGAGCCACCCAGGTTCCCCAAGTCTTTATTGAACCTTTGAAGTCAGGGGATGTCAACAGTCTCACCTTCGTTGAGAGAATTTTGCAGACTCCAGGTGTCTTTTCACTAGCAGATGGAATCAGCCAAAGGAATCTTGTCATTTGGTTCAATATCATCTCCATTTTCCTTCTGTCTTCATCCATGTACATAGAGGTAAGATAACACCAATCACTGTTATGCTACATAGTTCACCAAATTAGGAAAACTTAGTCCCCCCACACCTTCTTTGCTGAAAGAATATACAAACATACAGGGAGAGGGTGGAGCCTCTATCTTATAGAGAAAATATGCAAAGAAACATGATGAGATGCTTCTATCTGGTCCCGTCCTTGATAGGTAGAATGGCAAAGCTATCCTTTCTATTCTACTACTAAGACAAGTTTTTAAAATAACAAAATGTATTAAAGAGCATATCCTTAGGTTCCTCCCACAGTGTATCCCAGATTCCTTTCTTGTCCCATGAACAGCATCTTGGTCTGCCTATCTTGCTGTCACCAAGCTGCACAGATGTAACCTTACAGCATCTTCCTTTGGGGGTCCCGTGTCTTTCCCACTTTTTGCCCACAGATGTTTCTGCCTTTATGTGCATTTCCTCCAAGGGCCCCCTCAATCATTATGACAAAGTTCAAAGTGGAAGGCCCAGGGTGTTAACAACCCAGGTGCTTACCCTTCACCAAAGGAAAATGGAAGCTAGTACATGAGTACTCTCCTCTTCTATCTTTGTTGTCTTCTGACAGATGCATTATTCATGCATTATCCAGAAAAATCCCAGAGGAATAAAACCTCCATTGCCAACAGACCACGGTGATCAGTTCCACAAGGTGCCTTTAGAGTGGCTTTCTCTCTTCTGTTTCATTCATCCCAGTACTCCATTCCTGTGCTTTTCAGGTCAAGTTCCAAAACAAACCACCAGCATGGAAATTTTAATGTTGGGCCCTGCTTTTTCCATAAACTAGTCCAGGACATCTGTGATATTGGACATGTCATGGGTTCTCATTGCTCATGTTTCTCAATTTTGTTTTGTTTCATTTTGAAAGTTGGAGGGAGTATCTTTTGTACTGAGAGCTAGTGGACATAACTGGCCAACTCTACTCTACTGAAAAGTTGGTGATTGCAATGATTTGAAGCTTCTTTCCTCCTATCCTGAAGGTAAATGTAAACATTTAACAATTCCCAGTTGAACTTTGCCATATGTTTAATGCCTTTGAAATGATGCCAGAAGAAAGCTTTCCAAGGTGAATTCCTTCCTCTATGTGTATTCACATTTGCAACTCTAATATTATGTTGTTGGGATTTTCTTTCCACTATAAATTTAAAAATGATGTAAATTTTTAAATCCCAGGCTCAAAAAACACAGCTTCACATTGGAAACTTAGATCTTTGGGTTGCATATGTACCCACTTTTCCTTGTGCCAGGCCATGGAATGCCCGCTGACAAACCCCTCCCCTGGTGGCAACAGAGAAATGATTAATGTGTGTTATTTCTACAATTAGGACTTAATGTTCCCTTAAGTGATTTACTCTGTTAGTTCTGGATGAGTTGCTTTTGTTTTTATACTTTCTCATTACTGATTTGTATTTTTGCCAGCCTCCTTTAAAGGAGTGTAAAACAGAGCTGCCATAAAGCAAATTATTGGTAGACATTATTCAAATCATATCATGGTGTGTATATTTTAATTTACAAATGGGAGAACAAAGATTCATGAGGTAGTTTTCATTACATGGCCAAAATATCTTTGAATATTTGCAAAGCCAAATTCCTTTACTTAGCTAGACAGCCCTCCCAAAGAAGAGGCTCCAACACTTGTGTGTATTCTCTTTGAGTTCTGTTAGGTACCTCTGGACATTTCAAATGGTCCATTATAATGTGTGCATAGTATACATTATTCCTAAGAGTAAAATGGGTACATTATCAACTGTTCTCTAATGCCTCACAACAAAGATGAAAAGCTTGCCTAACTGAGAAGTTCAATATGTCTCCTTTGTCCTTGGAATCATCATTTCTAATGTAAACTTTGCACTTGAATCATTACACTTTATAGAAATGAAACAAATGGATTTTAATATAACTACCTTCTTTAATAGTTAGATAAAGAGTTTTTACCAGCTTGGAAATGTGTGCCTTTTCTGTATTTACAGATTGATTTAAACAAGTCAACCCCTACTCTGCTTTGGAGGGTCACCAACTCTCTGTTCTTCAAAGTCTATAAAATAAAGGATAACTTGAGAAAAATATGCCAGTCTGAAATTCAACATAAAATGACTCAGAAATTTCACAGCTTTTCTTATCATCTGGCATTAGGTATTCCTGATTATACATGGCAGGGAATCCCAGGAGTTGTTATCATATTCAAAAGTCCCAGGATAAGATATGTCAAAATATTGCTTATACAGAAATTCACTAATGGCTGTGATATGAAGATGGATCTTTTATTAATCTATGTGCTTTACCTCAAGGAAATTGGAACCATATTGGACTAACAGAAAAGGATAAGCAGTATGGATTAGGTAGAATCTTACCTAGAGATACAATTTTAACAATAAGACTTGACTTCAAGCCAGAAGTCCCTATGACACTGTACAAAGAAGGCAAAGGGAACCAAAACTCTTAAAAAGAACCAGCATTTATACCCAGAGTATTAATATCTGGTGTATAACAGCAGGAGACTTTAGGAATAGCTATAAAGTGGTCATGTTCAGTGTCAGTGTCATATGAGGCTAGCGTTTCCCATATAACATTACAGGAAAAGAATCCAGTTTATAAATGAACTGGAGATGCAAAGGCCAAACACAATATCTAGACACTAGCCAACTGAGTCAAAAATGGGTTCCAAATCTAGAGATAAATAAGAGATTAGTCAGAAAACTAGGAAAGAAGGCAAGTAACAGGGACAAAGTAGGGCCATCAGGAGGCTGAAGCTTGCTGTGCATAGACACATCAGAACCCTAGAGGAAGGTAAAACAATAAGGTTCAGAGCCCAAACACACTTGGTCTCACTTTTCTCAAACATGGTCACCCTTTGGAGGTAATATCAGGAGATAAACTTGGGGCTGAGTTTACGTGAGAGAATCTTTCCATGAGCTCTAGAGGTGAGTTTACAAAGTCAATAAAGTCTAAGCTTCAATTGCATGGGTTACTTCCAAAGCCCTGTATTTTTAAAATATATATATATAATGTATTTTTTCATAAAAAGTCCATAAATAATCTTCAAAACGTTGATCCACCTCTGCTGAGACTTTATATGAAGCTTACTCAACAGTGATCAAGATTATCAGACCATTCAAAACCCTTCATGAGATTGACTTTGCACATAAGACTTTCATATGGAAGTCTTAACTTTTTACAGCACACGGGGACTCTAAAGCCTCACAGGAGAATTTCTGGTGTATAGCACTCATTATGACAGCCCTAGATATTTATCTCAGTTGGTCAATTCAACAGAAAGAAGTTATGAAGACATTTACAAGGTATTTTCCAAATGAGAGACTATTTTTAAAAAGAAGACAGTGCAATGTTATATGTAGATGGATATTAAAACGAGCCACCCAAAGGCTAGAAAGTCACCAACTGTTACAACTGAAAATGGCTAAAACTTTCTCAGCATCCCATCAAGTACTCTGTCCTGGAACACTTGCATAAACCTTGAAGA
This sequence comes from Proteles cristata cristata, assembly GCA_017311185.1. Taxonomy (NCBI): domain Eukaryota; kingdom Metazoa; phylum Chordata; class Mammalia; order Carnivora; family Hyaenidae; genus Proteles; species Proteles cristata. Next base: position 829,464 of record JAESUZ010005027.1, read on the forward strand.
TTTAGTCAAGTGTGTCAATTTTACTAAAGACTAATAGGCACATAATATGATGAAATAAACCTAGATTGACAAGTGATCTGTCCCTAATGTCTAATGGGGTGAACAGTAATAACCAAGAAGAAAGCAAAATAGTAAAAATATCAACAAAAGCAAAAAACTAATTAGCAGCAACAAGAAAGGGAGTTAGAAATAATTCCATACTGTCACTTTTAAAAGTTGTAACCAAAGAAAGATTTCAGAATGACTCTGGGAAGCCTGGAGATTCTCCCTTTTCCTCTCAAAACCTCCTCTCAGAAGCAGAGTAAGGAAAAAAAATTGATATGACAAAAAAATACTGAGAAACTGCATTAATATCTATCAATCCGGAAAAAAAAAAACTGGACAAAAAGTGGTGTTTAGAATTACAGGTAAAGTATCAGTGAAACCCTTAAAAATAGAGCTCTCTGTAATCTCAGTCCTGTCAGAAAAACATTAACCCATCTCAAGGGGAGAACATCCAAGAACAAAGGTGCATGGCTTCCGTATAGCCCAGTTGAGTTCTCCTGAGCTGCAGCCATATCAGGTTATAGAGGAGAAAATAGAGCTCAAGGAAACAACCTCCAAATTACAGTGTAGAGTGGAAGAAAAACAAGCCTTGGACAGAGTGTGAAGAGAAGTTATCAATCTTGTATGTATCAAAGTAAATATTGTCTGAAAGAACATTAAGTATGAGCTAAAGAACTAAAAGAAACACATAGCAACTATGCAGAAGCACTATAGAGGAAGGAAAGAAGGAAGGAAGGAAGATAGGAAGGGAGGGAGGGAGAGAAGAGAGAGAGGAAGGAAAGGAAAGAGGGAGGGATGGAAGAAGAAAGGAAATAAGAGGAAAGAACAAAGTATAAGACCCAAAAGGCATAGGTAAAGAAGCCTCTGCAAGAGAAAATGTGACAAAAGAATACACATAAAATTTACCATGAGTAGTTTACTACAGAAAATAACTTACAGTATAATTCAGTAAAATCAAAGACAGTAATCTCAAAGACAAAAATGAAAAAACCATCACACAAAGATTTCAGAGCTAAGGGTTCAAACTGAGGATGCAAATTACATAAATATTGAGCTAACAAATACATGAGAAATAGCAAGAAACAGAAGAGACATGGCTGAAAAATTGGATTTCTAATATAGGTGAAAGTCTTGAGATAATCATGGTAAATGCAGTGGGGAAAATACAGTGATTACTACAATTAGAGAAAAGATAATATAAATGGATAGTAAATATGACTCAACTTGTACATGGTAATTTCTCTGAGGGGAAACAACACAAAGAACAGAAAAATTATTTAAGTATGTAATAGTAGAAAATTTTCCAGTTACTTAAATATCCTGTTTAAGTGATTTAATGTCAAGAACAATGAAAGAAAATTTTATGTATATTAATGAAAAATAAGGAGATGATGGTGATTTTGAATAAGTATAGGGAAAATGAATACAAGAGGTGTAGAAAAAAATGAACACAGGCAAAATTTGCTTCAAAAGTGACGGTGCCACGAATTCTTGGAGAAATGTCAATAAAATTCCAAAGAAAAGAAAATTTACTAAGGATACAGGAGTAATGATCCTAAGCCAATGGTTCTCAAAGAGTGGTACATGGTCTTCTTGAAGGATCCCCAAAACTATTTCAGTGCATCCTCAAGGCCCACATCCTTTTCATAATACTACTGAGACAGGATTTTACTCCCCCTCCTCTGATGGTGCAAACTATGACATTTGTTTCCATATAGAAAATAGTGAGGGAGAACTACTTTAAAAAAAGAAGGAGAAGGAGGCATAAGAGTAGAAGAAGGAAAGATGGGAAGAGGAATAGGCAGAGAAGGAGTAAGGAGAGGGGAGGAGGAGAATGATCTAGATAATGTTTCTAGAGAAAATTGCAGCATTAAAAAAAATAAATAAAATAGAGATGGGGGAAGGGAAGGGTTGGCATGACTTCCATAGAGGAGATGAAATTATCCTATCCTCAAATGGATATTCTGAATACTAGATGAGGAGAGTAAGGAAAGAAGGAAGAGACAGGAAGAGATGAAGGGAACAGAGTATAAGGTGACCTGCCTTCCATCTTAGCTACTTGAATCCATAGCCCACTGTCGTCAGAGGACTGTTTTGATCACATTTGCACCAGTTTCCAGCCCATTACATTTTCTATCCATCAGCACATCAAACATCATTCTAAATTGCACTTTTGGATCCAATACTTAAATGGTAAATTCATGATATTTCCTTTATTCTGCTAAGCCTGCTGATGTTACGCTACCTAACACTGAAACTCTAATTATCTCTGTGTATAGTTGGGATGTCAGAAAGTCAGGATGCAAAGCAAATTTTATAAGTCACGTAGATGGTATGTAAGGAAAATCTTTTGAACACAAATATGTGTGGCTCCAAAACCTTGCACCCTACAAATGATCTCTTCTTTTAATAAAAGAGTTGAATGTTTCCACAATCACATCTATGATCTTGGTGTAATCATCCTTGGTTGTCACATTGGCTTTGGAGATCTTTCTTTGAATAAGTCTACAACTTTAATTCCATTGACCTCTGGATACAGCTGAATCCTTGTGTTGAGTGGCAAAATTAAAACCTCCCTGTGGCACAAGAGAAGAAATACAAAATATTTATTCATGATACCATTTGCCTCTGCTAATCATACATCAGACACTTTAATTTAGAAGAATCTCTTGAGAAAAGATAGTTGCAAATGACATATCAGATAAAGGGTTAATATCCAAAAGCTATAAGGAACTCACCAAACTCCACACTCGAAAAACAAACAACCCAGTGAAGAAATGGGCAAAAGATATGAACAGATCCTTCTCCAAAGAGGACATCCAGATGGCCAACAGACACATGAAACGATGCTCAACATCCCTCCTCATCAGGGAAATACAAATCAAAACCACACTGAAATACCACCTCACGTCAGTCAGAGTGGCTAAAATGAGCCAATCAGAGAACTCTAGATGCTGGCGAGGATGTGGAGAAACGGGCACCCTCCTACAACTATTGGTGGGAATGCAAACTGGTGCAGCTCCTCTGGAAAACAGTGTGGAGGTTCCTCAGGAAACTAACAATAGAACTCCCCTATGATCCCGCAATAGCACTGCTAGGAATTTACCCAAGGGATACAGAAATGCTGAGGCATAGGAACACATGTACCCCAGTGTTCATAGCAGCACTCTCCACAATAGCTAAAACATGGAAAGAGCCTAAGTGTCCATCAACAGATGAATGGATCAAGAAGATGTGGTTTATCTATACCATGGAATACTACATGGCAATGAGAAACAATGAAATCTGACCATGTGTAGCAACATGGATGGACCTTGAGGGTGTTATGCTGAGCGAAATAAGTCAGGCAGAGAAGGACAAATATCATATGTGTGCACGTATAGGAGGATTAGGAGGAACTTGACAGAGGAACAAGGGGGAGAAGAAGGGGGAAATGGTGGGGGAAAGGGAGAGAGGCAAACCATGAGAGACTCTTGAATGCTGACAAAAACTGAGGACTGATGGATGTGGGGGGAAGGGGGGATGGGCATGGAGGAGGACACTTGTGGGGATGAGCACTGAGTGTTATGTGGAAACTAATTTGATGATAAACTATTTGTAAAAAAATTAGAAAATAAAAAAAAATAAAAGAAGCAAAGGATTTCTCCCCCCCCCAAAAAAAAAGCCCATCTTGATCATCCAGGTTAATCTCCCCATCTCAGTATCTTTAACTTAATAACATTCATAAATATTTTTTTCTTTTTTACCATATCAGGTAATATTTATAGGTTCTAGGAATTAGGATGTGGATATCTTTTCTTTTTTTCAAACGTAGTATAGTTGATGTGCAACATTATATCAGTTTCAGGATACAGAATACTGAGTCAGCATTACATTACAAAATGATCGTCACCATAAATTTAGATACCACCGGCCACCATGCAATATTATTTCAATAATATTGACTATGCTCCCTATGCTGTATGGTACAATCTAAAACATATTCTTTTTTATAAATTGTACCTCTTCATCCACCTCACCTACTTCACCATCCCTTTGCCACCCATCCCTCTGACAACCATCAGTTTGTTCTCTGTATTTATGAGTCAGTTCCTATTTTGCTTTGTTTGCTTGTTTTAGATTCCACATATAAGTAAAATCATACAATATTTGTCTTTCTAGGCCTAACTCGTTTCACTTAACATCTTCTAGATCCATCCATATCATAAATGACAAAATTTCATTCCTTTTCACGGTTCTGTAATATTCCCTTAGGTATATATACCACATCTTCTTTATCTATTAATCTATCAATGGACACTTAGGTTGCTTCCATATCTTGCTTACTGTAAATAATACTGCAATAAACATGGAAGTGCATGTATCTTTCAAATTAGTGTTTATGCATTCTTTGAAAAAACACCCAGAAGTGGAATTGCTGGGTCTTATGGTAGTTCTATTCCTAATTTTTTGAGAAACTTCCATTCTGCTTTCCATACTTGATGCACCAATTTACATCCCACCAACAATGTACATAGGTTTACTTTTCTCCACACCTTCACCAACACTTATTGTTTCTTCTTTCTGGTATTAGCTATTCTGGCAGGTGATACATCATTGTAGTTCTGATTTGCACTTCCTTGATGATTGGTAATGTTGAGAATCTTTTCATGTGCCAGCTGACCTTCTGTATTCTTTCAAAAAATGTCTATTCATATGATTTGCCCATTTTTAAATTAGGTTATTTGTTTTTTGTCCTTGAGTTGTATGAGTTCTTTATATATTTTGGATTTTAACCCCATATCATATATATTTTTTCATTCTGTTTTTAAAGTTTATTTATTTGTTTTGAGGGGAGGGGCAGAGAGAAAGGAAGAGAGAGAATCCCAAGCAGTCTCTGCACTGTCAGAGCAGAGCCTGATGTGGGGCTTGAACTCACAAACCATGAAATTATGACCTAAGCCAAGGTCAAAAGTCAAGATGCTTAACAAATTGAGCAACCTAGGGCCCCATCAAATATATGCCTTACAAAAATGTTCTATCATTCTGTAGGTTGCCTTTTCATTTTGTTGATGGTTTCTCTTGCTGTGCAAAAGTTTTTTAGTTTAATGTAGTCTCACTTATTTATTTTTGCTTTACTTTCCCTTGCCTGAGGAGATAGTTCAAAAAAAAAAAAATTACTCAGACCAATGTCTAAGAGTTTTCTGCCTTCTTCACTGTGGATGTCACTACTAGAAAAAAATGCTCCTAAATCACCATATCAGTCATGGCACAAAACAAGCCTTCCAGAGCAACCTAACTGCTTTAGCCTTTGTTTCCCTTAGTCTGCCAAATAAGGCTCAACTTTCCTTGTATGGCATGCAAGCATCCCTTCCTACCCTTCCCTTTTAGTTTGTTAGGAACCTTCCCTTCTAGTTAAACCCTATAATCCAACCACAGTGAAATTATCGTTTCCCAATTCTCACACATTTAAAATAACCCACTTCTCATGCTCCTCTTCTTGAAGTGTCCTCTGATTGTTTAAACAAGCAGTGTTCTTCTGAACAATCTAGTTCTTATTGACACATTTCTCATACTGCTTTGCATTATAGTTATTTGTGTTGATTTCTTTTCTTCTCATGTAATTTCAAGTTCTGTGGACAATTATATAATATTCTAACTTCCACTGGCTTTTTGTAGAATGTTGGCTTAAATGTAGTAAACGTTTCATGAAGCACTTATTAACTAAGCTAGTGAATTAGAAAATGATTGGTTTCCTTTTTTCTCTTTCTAGCTAAACTTTAGCATAGTGTTTACTACTTTGGCCACCTTGATCCCAAGTAATATCAACAAGGCTAAGTAATGCTATGCTTAGAATTTCTTTGAATATGGCCTTGAGCTCTTTAAGAAAGCTCAAAAACAGAGTGAGGACACTTAGAGCTGTGCACCTTCATTTATTAAGATTTGGGGGGACTTATTTTTACTGAGATTTTCTGCATTGTTTTAATATTGCATCACTCCCAAGAAACAGCTCCTTGCTAAATTGCAACATGCAAAAATTGCTTTTCAATTCAATGAACTTCAGCACACCTATCAATGGTGATTATAGTCACTTACGTGTGATGACACAGATATTGCATAGCTGTTCTTTATAAATGAAAGCATATGACCAGAAAAGGGGCCATTACACAAGAATTATACTCTAGGCTGTGTGTTAAAATCCAAAATCAAATTACAGTTTAATTAACTCTTGTATAGTAATTATAGCATTTTTTAAAAGGAGTGACACAATTATTTAGAGGAAAAGTGATATGGAGGATTGATAAACCCAATATGTAATGTAGGGGAAGAAGGAAAAGGAGAAAAATGTGCCTCTCTTTCCTTCGAACTCAGAAGTGACAAAAGTAACAGTAATATTTGAGTATGATTGCCCTTAGTCTCCCATTGCCTCTCATTGTAAGACAATCAATTAGTGATTTTACATGGAATTTGGAACAAGTTATGTTTATTGTACATGAGTGTCGATGGGTAATAGTGCTTGGTGCAGAGTAAAGAATAATGGGATTTGCCTTGTGGAATAGCCTAGACTTGTGCCAATGCAACAGCCATTAGCTACATGTGAGTGTGGGGCACCTGAACTGTGGCCAGTACAAGTCGGGATCTGCTGTAAAAACAAAATTCACACTGGATTTTGTAGATACTGTGTGGAAAACAAAGTGAAAAATATCTCATTAATTTGTTTATATTATTGCTTCGAAATGATATGTTATATTGGGTCAAATAAAATATATTATATAATTAATTTTACCTGGTTTGCTTTTAACGTGTATCACATTAGATTTCTCTTGGACACTTGGCATGGACCATGCTCCTTTCATTTAAATAATCTACAACAAACAATTCTCGGTCTTGTTAAATTGTGAATTCATGAAGTGCCTCAAAAACCTATTGGAATGGCCCAAAATAAATGTCACAATATGAAAATTAGGTATTAGTAGTCGAGTAGAGTAAAACACAATTTTTCTGAATTTAACTGCATTCATTAGGAGTATTTCTCAGGTACATAAAGAAAGTATCCTTAATATCTGATCCATATAATGTCACTAGTCAAGTGTTTTCATCTCCAGTAATCAGATGAGAACACTGAGGCCTGGTGAGGAATACTGACAGAGGATCAAACAATAAATGGCAAAGCTGGGCTCCAAACCCAATCTTTGTCTTTTTTATTTTTTCTTTTGTTTTTGAGTTCCTTGCAATTAAAACTAAAATTTAATCACATGTTGTATTAGTCAAGAATCTCCAGAATAATGGAATCAGTGAGCGGAATCAGAGAAGAGTCACAGAGCTCTGTAAGGACGCAGGGTCAAATTCACAATGCATTTCTCATGGTTTTAGTGAAAGGTATGTCCTCTGGATTCTCTCAGGGCAGGTGAACAAGTCTCACATGATAAATTCTCTTTAAAAATTCATTTTCCCTAAGACTTTGGCTATATTCTGCTATAACATATTAGAGCAGGTTTGTTACTTCAACTTAATATAGTATAGGCCGTCTTTTGGTCAACTAAACAAACAAATCTTAGAGCCCTTTCTAACCCTCTAAGCTGCAATATTAAATCTAGAATCTTTGCTTAGTAGGCCTTACCTAACTTTGTGTTTCTTCCACCATTATCCCACACCCTTACTGTACATTCTCACTCCTGTCCTTTGGTTATCTGTCTATATAAATGGGAAAAATAAGGTAGTTCTTAGGAGTGTGGTGTGTCTCTTCATGGGTCACAATTTATACCTCACCATTAAGAGCCTTTTGGGACTTCAGCCTAGTTATAGGTCTAGAAGCAATGAAGGATGGTAGAGGTTGGTCCTGAAGAGAATCAACCATGTCTTGCAAGGAAACTACCTCATATGAGACCATCGCATATTCCTCAGGCAAAGCTGTGTTAACCTACTCAAACAGGAGTGGAAGAACTATTTCTACTGGCAAAAATGATTCCGCAGAATTTTGCAGATTCTTCAGTGTCATCAGAGTCTTCTTATATATCCCCATTCCCATTATCAGGATTCTATTTCATCCCAAGCAATGCTCTCACTTTAATAGTAGACCCTGACAAGTTGGGAATTCATTTTGTTGTAAGTCTGTCACTTACAGAATGAGATTTTAGGTCTACAGGAAATAGAGGTTCCTTTCCAGGAGACATAGAGGCTTTCAAATCATTTGTGCAGCTTTGGGGTTGGGTATTTGAATCCCTTAGCTCATCCATTTCTCATTTTCTTCAGTTAAATCAGGAGCAACTAGTCAATCTCATTATGTTTGTTAGTTTGATAAAAATCTTGTAGAGTATCAAATGCATGATCATTCAGAGCCTTGTTTATTGTAAACATCTGATTATCACCCCATGGTGCTACCTTGTATATCTCTACTGCCACATCATGTCATGAACTATCGGTGTTCTCTTTACTACTGGAAATAAAGTCATTAATACCACCAGATGTAATCGGATTAAGGAAACAATTCCAGAAACACCAGAACCAATTCAGAGAACTCATCCTTAAGATTCTTTACTTGTAGAATAATTCTTGGTAAAATCTGTATTAATCAAGGTTCTTTAGAAAAACAACACAATTTTTTTTAATTTATTTAAGGAATTAATTCATATGATTGTGGGGGCTTGCAAGTCTGAAATCTGCAGGGCTAGTCAGAAGGCTGAAAATTAACTTGAGTTGATATTATAATCTTAATTTTGAAATGCACAGGGCAGGTCAACCAGAATGAAAACTCAGTAAATGTTGTAGTCTTGGGACAAAATTACTTCTTCTTTGGGAAATCTCGTTCTTTGCTTTTAAGGACTTCAATTGATTAGATGAGGCCCACCATATTACGAAGAATAATCTGTCTTATTCAAAGTCTACTGATTTAAATGTTAATCATACCCAAAAAATACTTTCACAGAATATCTATACTGATGTTTGACCAAGCTAGACACCACAGTCTGACCATGTTGACCATAAAATTAACTATCACACAGACCTTTAATAATACGAGTTTAAAAGCTTATAATTGAGCATTGTGTACTGGCTTTGTGTCGTTGAAAACAGACAGTACCATAAGTAGTGGGCTTATTTGGTTGTGATATTCTATACCCACTGAATAACCGACTTCCCTAAATTATGCTTAGAAGACTAATGATAATACTAACAAAACAACAACTAACATTAATTGAGTGCTTACTAAGTACCAGGGTCTGTTATATATTATGTACTCAATAATTCATTTTAATCCCCACAAAAATTATCTAATTGTCTCTATTTTATAGAAAATACACAAAATGGCTAAGAAAAATTGTCTAAAACTCCTAAAGGAAGTAAGTGATAACAGTCAAAAATCCAATACAGTCAGTCTCATTCCTGGGAATTGGGAAGTTGTAGCAGAGAAGCAGCAGCTTTAGCACCCAAACTACTTGTGAGTCTATTGGGAAGAAATTCTCAGTGTTCTTACATTAACCTTGATGGAATTTATGATAACAAATATTCAGATCCTTTCTTTATAAAGTCAAAAAGAATCTCAACTTTGGATAACACTTAAGGATAAATGAACATACTATTAGCCAAAGGCTGAGGTATAGGAATGTCATATAAAAATACAGATATAGTAATTACATACTACATATAGTATATATGTAATACATATAATATACATAAATTGTGTGCATGTGCATGGATGTGAGTGTGTGTGCATGTACATGTAATAGGAAATTGTTAAGATGGTTGTCGCAATGATGCATTTTAAATCCCTAGAGTGGAGAAATGAAATCTTAAAAGATAACAACAGACACAAGACGCTCAATACAACAAAACTGGGACGCATAATTTGTACTTTCCAAGAAGAGATGCTCTTAGAAAATAAAAATCGTTAATGCCCCTTCTTGGATTCTGTTTTAGTAGTTAGAGAGGGAAAATGAAAAGAAAAAGTCTCAAGTTTTGAAAACAGTCAGTTTACATGAGTTTTACTGAGTTGTTTTCTGTACCATACCCTAACTAGGTTGTTACTTCAACAGACTTTTAGAAACCATCATTCAACTGTATTGAGTTATTTGCTCATGAAAAATAAGTAGTCTAAGACAGAGCCTTTAATTTCCTTCTATTTGATGTCAGAATTCTGTTTACCGTTTGTTATTCATTGTTGCCGATCTAGAGGTGTAAACTAGGTGTCTTCTGATTTAGCTGGCGTGAATTCATTCAACTGAGAGGTGACATTCTTTCAGCATCCACACTGAGGCACATGCATTCGGAAACTACTGAAAGGGGGTATTCAGAAGTGCCAAAATAAAGCTTTGTTGGTGTCAATAAAGGGTTTTCTTGTTGTTGTTGCTTTGTTTTGTCCCCCCCCCCCCGGGAGTTTGACTACTAAATCACATGTTTTAGCAGCCTAGGTTGTTAAATAACTTGTTATACGTGATATGTTGCAATCCCTTTACTAATTACCAACAGACAATTTCAAGCAACTGCTATAAGCCGATCTTGTTTCTCCGCTGAGAGTTATAAGAATTCAAAGTTTGTTTGGTTTTTTTTCCCCATTTCTCTGCCTGGCAAGAGTATTCACCAATCTGGATTCTACACGAATGGCATTTCCTATGTGAAGTGATGCGATCCAGAAAAGCAATGCTTTCTTCCCAGTTCTGTCCACCCACACTACTTTGCACATACCTTAAATATAGAATTACCGTCCTGTACCATGATTATCAGATAATGCCAATCTCCTCAGTTAGGACCATGTCATTTAGAAAGGTATATCTTAGTTATATAGATATTCCCAGAACTTAGAGTTTTGGGGTTTTGTCTTCTCAATATTTAGATAAGATATTGAGAATTTAGAATAGAATTTAGAATAGAATTCTGTGGGGTTTTAAAAATTAATTTTTAAAGCATAATAATAAATAATTTAAGGTTCTATTGAGCATAGATAAAGCATAAAAAAAGTAAAAAGAGTCGGGATGTCAAAACATGTCAAGAAAATTTTCACATAATATAATATCTAGAAAATATTTATTTTCTTCAGGTATATTAATATCTAACAGAGAAATAGAGCAAGCCATCCATCCTTGAGGAATTACCATCAATAACAATAACAATGATAAATTAGTAACTAAAACTCATTGACTCGTTGCTAGAAGTTCACATTGTGGTTTACATTAGTGCTTGTCCTCACAACTACCTTTTGAGGTAGGTGTTATCCTAACTTAACATAATCAACAAAGGCTTAGAGAGATTGATTTTTGTCCAAATCCTCATACCTAGTGTAGAGTCCTTGATCTTTGAACCCAAGCCATCAGATGCCCTAAGCACTACATCTGGCACATGGGAAGGGTTCAATTCTTGTTTTGAATGAATTAGAGAATGAGAATATGTGAAACCTTTAGCTACATAGAAGAACTAAATGTCTATGCTTCATTTTTTTTCCTTTTGGGAGTGGGGACAACACCATGGGAAAGGAAAAAGGGGACCTCATCAAATCTCCTAGGACAGGTCAATGACAGATATAAATAAACAAGTTAACAGTGTTTGCTAGTAGGAGAGACTTTATCTATGGGATGTTTTCATCAGGATACACTTGGTTATGTAGTATTGCCGATAGAAAGAAACTGAATGCATTTATGAAACATACCTCCTCACAAAATGTAACTTTGAATATATCTGAAGATAACTAACTATGCAGCTATCTGAAGGTATTTTGTAACTTAAACATCTCTTATGTTTAAGTGACGTGAATGCACACATCTCTTAGAGACCATATATGTTAATATGAGCCAGAATATGCTATAATTCTGTTGAAACAAGACCAAACAAAAGTAGTGCGAGGAGATGTTCTAGGAATACCAGAATCTCTATACTTCATCTTTGTGTTGCATTTACTTAAATCCTGAATGTTATTAGTGCAGCTTGATATTGGATAATAGATCTGATTCATGTGAGTTTGATTTGCCAATGTCATTTATGTGTTATAAAACATGTATAACATTTGTGAAGTACTCACTTCATATGAAAACTCAAATATGTTACTTAAGCTCTCCATATAGATAAGTCTAACAGAAAGAGTTCTGCTAAATAAAAGATAACTTTAGATACTTCTATGAGGACTATTTGTTGCCAACCATGACTTAACATTAGAATCATTTCAGATGCTCTTAAAAATATATTAGTTATTGAGTCCTTAGCAACTCTGAGAGAACCTACTAGTTGCACACCAAGATCTATCTTGCTCTTCTTTCATAGCAGTTATAGTCAGGATATGGCTGAACAACCAAGCAATATACTTCCCAGCCTTCTGTGCAATCAAGTGAATGCAGTTGTTTAGTGGAATCTGAAATAAAGTGAAATGTGTCAGCTTGGTCCACCAATGCACTATGCCTACTCAGAACAGTCTTTTACTTTGACTGACCAGAGAACCTGGACATAGAAATCTAGCTTGATGATGCAGATAATTAAAAAGACTTAGGTCCATGCTGTTCAAAACAGTAATTACCAGCCACCTGTAGCTGCCTTAATTTAGATTTATATTTTAAAAAGTTTATTTATTTTGAGAGGGAGAGAGAGCGAGGGCCTGTGTTGGAGTTGTGAGAGGAGAAGAGAGAGAGGAGAAAGAGAATCTCAAGCAGTTTCTGCACTGCCAGTGCAGAGCCTACTATGGGGCTCGATCTCACAAACTATGAGATCATGACCTGAGCCAAAATCGAGTTGGATGCTTAACTGAATGAGCCACCCAGGTGCCCCTAAATAACTTAAATTTAAATCAGACTTAAAATTTGATTCCTCAGTGACACTAGCCATACTTCAACCACTGAAGTGACACAAATGGTAAGTGACTACCATATTAGAGAGCATGAATATAGAATATTCCCACCACTGTGGAAAACTTTTTTAGACAGCACAGTTCTAGGAGTTAGAGTGGCCACATGATAGAAGGAACCTGCTTCCATGAATCTTCATGTAGGGAGACCCACCAGATGATCTAGAATTTTGGTCTGGTTTATGAGTTATAAATACCTTCTTCAATTAAACTAAAAAATTTTGGGACCTATTTGTCACAGCACTTGTGCCCATCTTAACATTCAAACATTCAACATAGTCTAATTTTCCAAGGATGGTGTCTATATTTTAGTATTGTTAAAAATAAGCCAAATGAATCTAGTGTACAATCAATTGGGTACTCCTGGTACCAATTGGGTACTCCTGATATATTTTTTCCCAATATACATTGAAGTGACTCAAGAGCAAGAATTTTTCTTATTTAGCTCTGTATTTATGGCTCTATAGGAGAGATGATGGCACATTTTATGAATATGATGATGGTGGCTATAGTGAGTAATACAGGATTTTGTGGGGTTTTTTTTTTTTGTTTGTTTGTTTGTTTTTGTCATATAGCTACCTGCATCCCTTCATGAGATATTGCAGTTCCAGGGGCTTTTCCATTTTTTTTTCAGCTGCTTTCTATGCTATACACCTCAGAATAAACAGAGCAACACAGGGCCACTCTTTTGGGTTTCATCCCATTATAGCTTATTTTTATTTACTTGACATCTCCTCACATACAAAAATTCCTTTGAAGATTTTATAATCAAAAATACATTATTTTTATAATCATAAAACACATTCTTAATAAATCCTCTTTCCATGGCAAACTTTTCTGGTAAACATCAATGGATTTCTTAAATATGGAAACTGCATATAATCCAAAATATGGAGAAGTGATGTCAGCAAACTGACCAAGTAGGTTGCTCCAAACTCCTGTTTCCACAAAACATAAATAAAGAGAGAAGAAAGAAAGAAAGAAAGAAAGAAAGAAAGAAAGAAAGAAAGAAAGAAAGAAAAGAGGGACTAAGATGGCAGAACAGAAAGGAAGATTTTTTTGCATCTCTTGTCCCTGAAATGTGGAGAAATCAACACTAAACCATCTTGCACACTTACAAAACTGACTTGAGGATTAACACAATAATCTGTAGAACCTGAACCACAGAGCTCGGCAGGTACACAGTGAGAAGAGGTGAACAGAGGGAAAGAGAAGCTGCATAGGACTGGGAGATGTTTTTACTTGCAGAGAGAGAATGGAGACAGGAGGAGAGTATGGGAAAAGAACACCCCCTCCCCCCATGAAAGCAGCTGGAGAGAAAAGAAAGAGTACACAAGGGACTGAACAAAAAAAGGGAGAAAGGGGAGAGGAGAAGTTTTAAATTCCATTAAGACTCTATAAACAGGGAGAGCACAGATTCTGAAACTCCACAGCTTGATACCTGATGGTGTTCTGGTGGGAAAGGCGAATACTCAGAATCAGAGAACAAGGTCGTCAGGATCCTCTGGCCACACGGGGAAAAGAGGTTCCCCTGCTGGGAGGACATTTGGTAGAAGCTGTGTGGCCACCCCATAGGCAAAGCTCCCAGCAGACCCCAGGGAACAACCAAATTCGTTGGTACTAGAACAAGGACATTAAGGAAGAAGCCTCGTGCCAGATGTGTGTTGTGATTTTTCACAATCCCTGAAACGGTGCTACACAATCATGTGAACGTTTTCTGGGGCAGGCTGGCACCCACCTGCAGTCTCTGGGCATAGGTGGCGCAGTATGGTCTCACAAACATTCTTGGGGGCTGTCCAGCACCTGCCATTGCTCAGTGAGACCCTCCCCTAGAGGATCAGAATGGGTCAAAGCTGCAATCCCTCAGAAGTGAGGGGTTGGGAACCACAGCAGAATCTCAGATACAACTCAGGAGGAAGGTACTGCCTGGCAGCCTGACCGATTGGTCACAAACAGTAAAAGCGGGGAATAGATGGAGGTCAGAGACAAATGAAGGGTGTTTAATTGCCAATCAGGGAGAATACAGAGTTCTTATACTAAAGTCTGGGTAACTGAGTGACCTCATTTTCACCCCTCTCTCGCATGCACATACACACCTACATGAGCCACAACAATCCACCCCAGTAAACTAAGCAGTGTCATCTAGTGGAGAATGGAGCCATTACACTAAGCACTGCTCAATTAGGTCAACCTCGCTCTTCAGGAACACAAATCTCTCTTCCTGTTTAATTTACAGACTATAAAGTGCTTCACAGTTTGACTTTTAGGGGAAACTAATGTAATTTCAATAGTATTTCAGTCTGTTCACTGGTCCATCTATTCAATTTTTTTTTTCTTTTCTTATTCTTGAATACAGAAAGAGAAAAAAATTTTATGTTCTATTTTTACTAAAAATATTTTCTTTAATTTTTTCTACTATATATTTTACTTTTTGTAAATTTTTTAAATTCTATTTTACTTCCATCATTTCATTTTATTCCATTTTGTTGTATTCATTTTTTCAATTTTTCAAATGTTTTCTTTTTTTCTTCTTTTTTCCTTTTTTTCTTTTCTAATCTTTCCCTTTTTTTCTCTAATTTATCAAGTTCCTTTCAACAACCAGACCAAAACTCACCTAAGATATGCCATCCTTTATTTGATTTTAATTGTGTTGTTTTTAATTTTTTACTTTTAATTGCCTTTACCTTATTATGTCCTTTTCATCCTTCAAAATGATGAAACATAGGAATTCCCCCAAAAGAAGGAATAGGAAGAAATGACAGCCAGGGACTTAACACAGATACAAGCTAAATGTATGAACTAAAATTTAGAATCAAGATAATAAGAATCCTAGCTGGGGTAGAATATAGATTAGAGTCCCTTTCTGGAGAGATAAAAGAAGTAAAAGCTAGTGAGGATGAAATAAAAATGCTTAACTGAGCTGCAGTCTCAAATGGATGCTATGATGGCAAGAATGGACGTAGCAGAGGAGCGAATCAGAGATATAGAGAACAAACATATGGACAACAATGAAGCAGAAAAAAAAAAGAGGAAAAAGAAGGCAAAAGAGCACAATTTAAGAGTTAGATAAATCAGTGATTCATTAAAAATTAAATAACATCAGAATCATAGGGGTCCCATAGTTTTCATCATACAGATCTCTTGTAACCTTGGTTAGGTTTATTCTGAGATATTTTATGTTTTGTTTTTTTTTTGTGCAATTGTGAATGGGATCAGTTTCTTGATTTCTCTTTCAGTTGCTTCATTGTTGGTGTATAAAAATGCAACCGATTTCTGTACGTTGATTTTGTACCCTGCAACTTGGCTGAATTCTTGGATCAGTTCTAGTAAGCTTCTGGTGGAGACTGTCGGGTTTTCGATGTAGAGTATCATGTCATCTGCAAAGAGTGAAAGTTTGACTTCCTCTTTGCCAATTCTGATGCCTTTGATTTCCTTTTGGTGTCTGATGGCTGATGCTAGGACTTCCATCACTATGTTAAACAACAGTGGTGAGAGTGGACATCCCTGTCGTGTTCCTGATCTCAGGGGGAAAGCTCTCAGTTTTTCCCCATTGAGGATGATGTTAGCTGAAGGCTTCTCATAGATGGCTTTGATGATGTTTAAGTAGGTTCCTTCTATCCCAACTTTCTCGAGAGTCTTTATTAAGAAGGGATGCTGTATTTTGTCAAATGCTTTTTCTGCATCTATTGACAGGATCATATGGTTTTTATCTTTTCTTTTATTGATGTGATGTATCACATTGATTGTTTTGCAAATGTTGAACCAGCCCTGTAACCCAGGAATGAATCCCACTTGATCTTGGTGGATGATTCTTTTTATATGCTGCTGGATTCGACGTGCAAGTATGTTGTTGAGAATTTTTGCATCTGTATTCATCAAGGATATTGGCCTTTTTTTTGCTGGATCTCTGTCTGGCTTGGGAATCAGAGTGATGCTGGCTTCATAAAATGAGTCCGGGGCTTATGAAGGAAATTGAAGAAGACACAAAGAAATGGAAAAACATTCCATGCTCATGGATAGGAAGAATAAATATAGTTAAGATGTCATTACTACCTAAAGCACTCTACACATTCAATGCAATTCCAATCAAAATTGCACCAGCATACTTCTCAAAACTAGAACAAACTATCCAAAAATTTGTATGGAACCACAAAGGACCCTGAATAGCCAAAGTAATACTGAAAAATAAAACCAAAACGGGAGGGATCACCATCCCAGACTTTAGCCTCTACTACAAAGCTGTCATCATCAAGACAGTATGGTATTGGCACAGAAACAGACACATAGACCAATGGAACAGAATTGAGAACTCAGAAGTGGACCCAAAAGTATACAGCCAACTGATCTTTGACAAAGCAGGAAAGAATATCCAATGGAAAAAAGACAGCCTTTTTAACAGATGGTGTTGGGAGAACTGGACAGCAACATGCAGAAGAATGAAACTAGATCATTTTCTCACACCATGCACAAAAATCAAATCAAAATGGATAAAGGACCTGAACGTGAGACAAGAAACTATCAACACCCTAGAGGAGGAAGCAGGATGTGTCTTACTTGACACATCTCCAAAAGCAAGGGAATCAAGAGCAAAAATAAATATTTGGGACCTCATCAAGATTAAAAACTTCTGCACAGCAAAGGAAACAACCCAGAAAACTAATAGGCAACCAACGGAATGGGAAAAGATAGTTGCAAATGACATATCAGATAAAGGGTTAATATCCAGAATCTATAAGGAACTCACCAAACTACACGCCTGAAAAACAAACAACCCAGTGAAGAAATGGGCAGAAGATATGAACAGACACTTCTCCAAAGAGGACATCCAGATGGCCAACAGACACATGAAATGATGCTCAGCATCCCTCCTCATCAGGGAAATATAAATCAAAACCACACTGAGATACCACCTCACGTCAGTCAGAGTGGCTAAAATGAGCAAATCAGAGAACTCTAGATGCTGGCGAGGATGTGGAGAAACCGGCACTCTCCTACACTGTTGGTGGGAATGTAAACTGGTACAGCCCCTCTGGAAAACACTGTGGAGGTTCCTCAGGAAATTAACAATAGAACTCCCCTATGACCCAGCAATAGCACTGCTAGGAATTTACCCAAGGGATACAGAAATGCTGAGGCATAGGAACACATGTACCCCAGTGTTCATAGCAGCACTCTCCACAATAGCTAAAACCTGGAAAGAGCCTAAGTGTCCATCAACAGATGAATGGATCAAGATGTGGTTGATCTGTACCATGGAATACTCCATGGCAATGAGAAACAATGAAATCTGGCCATGTGTAGCAACATGGATGGACCTTGAGGGTGTTATGCTTAGCAAAATAAGTCAGGCAGAGAAGGACAAATATCATATGTTTGCACGTATAGGAGGATTAGGAGGAACTTGACGAGGAACAAGTGGAAGAAGAAGGAGGGAAATGGTGGGGGAAAGGGAGAGAGGCAAACCATGAGAGACTCTTGAATGTTGACAAAAACTGAGGACTGATGGATGTGGGGGTAGGGGGGATGGGCATGGAGGAGGACACTTGTGGGGATGAGCACTGAGTGTTATGTGGAAACTAATTTGACAATAAACTATTTGTTTAAAAAAAAATCACAGGGGTCCAAGAAGATGAAGAGAGAGAAAAAGGGGTAGAAGGTTTATGTGAGCAAATCATACAGAAAACTTTCCTAACCTGGGAAAATACACTGGCATCAAAATCCAGGAAGCACAGAGATTCCCATTAGATTCAATAAAAACTGACCATTAGTCAGGCATATCATAGTCAAATTCACAAAATACTCAGGCAAGGAGAGAATATTGAAAGCAGCAAGGGAAAAAAGTCCTTAACCTACAAAGGAAGACAGACTAGGTTTGCAGCAGACATATCCACAGATACTTGGCAGGCCAGAAAGGAGTGGCAGGATATATTCAATGTGCTGAATTGGAAAAATATGATCACAGGAATTCTTTATCCAGCAAGGCTGTCATTCAAAATAGGAGAGATAAAAAGTAACCCACATAAACAAAATTAAAGGAGTTTGTGACCACTAAACCAGCCCTGCAAGAAATCTTAAGGGAGACTCCTTGAGGGGAGTAAAGATAATAAATAAATTAATTAATTAGTTAATTAATTAAACAAACAAAATAATAAAAGTGCAAAATCAACAAAGACTAACAAGGACCAGAGAACACCACCAGAAACTCCAACTCTACAGGCAACACAATGACCATAAATTCATATCTTTCTGTACTCAATCTAAACGTCAATGGACTAAATGTTACAATCGAAAAATATAGGTTAACAGAATGGAAAAGAAAACAATATCTATCTCTATGCTGTTTACTAAAGACCCACTTTAGATCTAAAGTCACCTTCAGATTGAAAGTAAGGGAGTGGAGAACCATCTATCATCTAACGGTTGCCAAAAGAAAGCCAGAGTAGCCATACTTACAATAGTTATGATCATCAAGACAGTATGGAACTAGTACAAAACAGGCACTCAGATCAATGGAACAGTTGAGAACACAGAAAGGGACCCACAAACGTATGGGAAACTAATCTTTGACAAAGCAAAAAAGAATATCCAATGAAATAAAGACAGTCTCTTCAGCAAATGGTGCTGGGAAAACTGGACAGTGACATGCAGAAAAATGAACCTTGACCACTTTCTGACATCAAACACAAAAATAAATGGATGAGGGGCGCCTGGGTGCCTCAGTCGGTTGGGCGTCCAATTTCAGCTCAGGCCATGATCTCACGGTTCGTGGGTTCAAGCCCCGCGTCGGGCTCTGTGATGACGGCTAGCTCAGAGCCTGGAGCCTGCTTCGGATTCTGTGTCTCCCTCTCTCTCTGACCCTCTGAAAGGTGCCCAGGACAAATCTGAAGGAAAAAGGAATTCACTTGATCGGTGGGCAAGAATATATTTAGGGATGATGAAAAACTACTGGTTGGGATTATTTGGCAGAAACCAATGTCCTATTATCTGTAGTAGTATTTAGCTCAGTGGCATAATCTGATCTCTAACTATATCAAATAGTAATTTTTAATTTCATTATTTACAGGAGAAATGATATAATAACAAAATGGTATTTCTTAATTTGCCACATAATTTGTGACTGGAAACAAAAGGTGCCAAATGTTCTTCCATTTTGTCCTGTGTTCTCTCCTGTTCATCATATTTCTCATTTAGAATCTTAGAAACGATGAGAAGCAAAGAAATAAATCCTCCCCATCTTCTTTTCCTCTATGGTAGGTTTCACTTATCATTCCTGCCCCTCTCTTCAATCTATTTTCTCTTCAATACCTTGTTGTCCTTCACCTTCCTTTGAACTCACTAATCTTGTTGCCCTATAGGTGTTTTTGCTCTTATATAGTTGCTCTTCCTTCAGCTTGGAATTCCCCCTTCCCAACCCCTGTCCTGGCTCTGCCCATTTTCCAATGGATCAGCTCTCAGCTCAAGGTCGCTTCCTTGGAGGGATCCTCCATGGCAACCCAGTAAAAGTAGCCCCAGGCACTTTTTGTCACACTCTGACAACATTCTTGGTTGCACATAGACCCAGGTTAGGGCTGTGAAGAAACTCTATAAGATAGTGTAAGACTCTGTATAGTAAATGCATCATTATCTGGATTGGATGGAGTCTTTTACCCTCCACCCTCACCCCCTCTTTTGGCCCTGATTTTGGCTTGCTGAACAGGCCTCTGCCCACCAGCTGTCTGCAGTGACCACCATCACCCCCCATACACACATTCCCGACAACCAATCTCTGACTTTCCTAAGCCTGCCTGTCTCTCCTGGGGAAGAAGTAGTGAAGAGGCACTTACCACTGGCTCCTGGTACCTAATTACTTGACATTCTGAATATGTCTTCTCCATTTACCCGGAGTCCCCCTGCTCAGAGGCCCCAGGCATATCTGGGTCCATGATTCAGGCTTCATCAGGGCAGATTTATTTTGTCTTTTTAGGCCGCAGGTGTCAAAGATGACTTCTGAACTTGGAATGAATTAGGGAAGCTTATTACTCAGTTTCATCACTTTTTCAAAGAGACTTAGGTTTCCTTAACATGGTCATATTATAAGTGACCTCAGAATAAAATCAGACTGGAGAAGGTGATGAGGAGGAGCCCTAGGGGACTTGAGGGAGGGGTGGCTGCCTCCCTAGGCAGCCCGTAAAAGGCTGTTCTGCTTTTAGCCAGACAGTGTTGCAGAAGTCTAAAACTTCCCAATGATTAATTAGTCATTGTTTCATCCACAGCTCTTAAACCAGTGGAGCCTGTATAGCGCCCTGGCTTCTGCTCAGTGAAATATGGTCCATGACATTTATTACAAGCATTAACAGTAATTTACCCTTCATTAATCAGAGCAGTCAGCTACAGCTCTTTTCAATCATGCATAATACTTACTTTCCTAGTTGGTTGGAATATTTTATTCATCCATTAGTTTCAGAGGCTCTGCAAACAGCTTGTAAATTTAGACAGGGCCCCAAATCCTGAATAGCGCAGTGCCCTTTTTATGGCTAATTTATGACCCATGTTTATATGTGTGCCAAGACTCAGGATTTTCCACTGATCAAGGTTTGAAATATGCAGCTATAAACTCTACTTTTGTATTGGCCCATCAGATGAGAGGGAACCTGTCGTTTTCTCCAGCACTGCCCTTTATGGAGTTCTTCTTCAGAGCTGATGTGACCACGTGTAAGAGCAGCATCAGTACTAACCTCCCTGGAATCAGATATTCAATATTTAATACACTACGGGGAAACGTCTTCTCTGTCCCGTGTATTTGTTAATTGGATTCCTATTGAAAGGGCATTTGTGAAGAGTTGAAGACATCTTCAATCCCATAGCATCATTTATATACAGAGATTCATTTTCTTCATAATTTCATGTCCTTTTGCATATGTCCTTATGAGTTTATCTGTTTTTTTTTTTTTTATTTCTGAGAGAGAGAGAGAGAGAGAGAGACAGCATGAGCAGGGGAGGGTCAGAGAGAAAGGGAGACACAGAATCTGAAACAGGCTCCAGGCTCTGACCTAGCTGTCAGCACAGAGTCCGACGTGGGGCTCAAACACATGAACTGTGAGATCATGACTTGAACCGAAGTTGGATGCTTACCGGACTGAGCCACAAGGCGCCCCATGGGTTTATCTGTTTTAAAAGACAAACAAGCCAAATTTTAAAATGAGCATTAACAGCAGTATGTACAAAATTATTGAGAAAAAACTAAGCACAGTTTTATGTAGTTCAGCAAGATTTTGCTTCTGGAACTTGTGCCTAACCGGGTTGCATTTATCGCTACAATCTTGTGTTCTAAGATGTGTAGAATTGTTCATCTCCTCTAATTTACATTTTCTATCTTGCAGAGTTTTAAATTGCCCTGGGTCCCTAACAGTCACTCTAATTTAATGTGTATTAAGCTCTGCCTCAGTGCAACCCTGAGTGGTAAAAACCAGAAGGCAAACCAAAATTATTTATTTCAGTTCTATTGTCCTCCTGATTGATTCATTTGGATTATCTTTTTTTTTAATGCAGAATTCAAATCAAGATAGAGCCTTGAGTTCAAGAAAATTCTAAAAGTGAGTGAGGATCAGTGATATGACCTGTGTTCATGTAGAAGAATCAAAGAATCGTTTTTTATTTAAAAATCCTACATAATGCTAAAATTTTAAATTGCAATGGCATCATGCACGAGCTTTAGTAAAATGGCACCAGGCAGGTTTTTTGGGTTTTTTGTTTTGTTTTGTTTTTCTAAATGAATAATGTGAGATATTCTGGAGACTAGTGCCATATAATGTGCTATATAATATGTAAGGAAAACTACATATGTTATGTTTTCCTCTAGGAGTTTCACATGAATCATCACCTGGACAGCAAAATAAAGCAAATCCCAGATGGTTAGGTGGACAGTGGTGAGGACTACCCCCACTGAATAGCCTGCCCAAAGACACATAGGATAGGAAGTTCCTGTCCTATGTCTCTCAAAACAGACAGGGGCCAAATGTGGCCAGTCATTGCCTTGGAAGTCTCAAAGATGAGTTAAAATAAGAAGGCATCGTGGGTGCTACAGCTGGTCTAAGAACCTGAAAGTCTAACCAATATGAAAAAAATGGATTTCAACTTACATAGAAAAGGATTTCTCAAAGAAAATATTTTTCTAAAGTATTTTGGATTGAGTCTTTGCTAATTCTTTAGCTCTTTATAGCAATATGTGTCTCGCCTTATGATCGGCTCATTTTACAAAGATGATGGGCAAGGTTTTTCCCATGTCTTGGCTGTGCCATTAACTTCTGTAATCTTCTTTCCTTTCTTGCACGTTTTGGTTCTTTTGGCTACATTCTGAATTCATAAAAATAGCTTATAGTAATGACTAGGTTTATTTTATTATATTATAAGATATACAGAGACAGTTCCTGGACATAGCCTATTGTTTTGTGAGTAAATTCAACAGCTATAGCATGAAAAATGAAAATTTATTTGAGATTTATTATCAAAAAGACGATTGTAGCTCCTTTATCATAATTTGAAAAATGGAAAACCTTTCTTAATAAATCTGGATGACACGTCAGAGAACCATCAAGAGAAATGTCCACTAGGCCTGTGGATGGGAGTACCAGGAATTGGAGGCCTGACCTTAAATTGCTACTGTCTTCTCTCTCCAGAAAAGAATAGTCTTAAATAAACTCTTGCTAACATCTGATTTTGCTTTTTGGCAAAGTATAGATGTAGTTTTAAGTGGTTTTAAGATAAGAAAGTGCACAGAAATTCAGAGAAGACACTGGACTTTACTAGTTCCTGTAGAAGAGAAATCATGTTACAAGATACAAACGATTTCATAAAGGAATAGTATGGGTTCTCTAAGGTTGTTTCCATTTTCCCAAGGTGCCTGACAGTCTTTTGGATGCCCTTATTTAAGAAAGAGTTGAGTGTGTAAATGCAGAACATGGCTGTAGAAATGACCTACACAAGGCTCCATGTTATCCTCAGTTTTACTATCCAGCAGTTCATTAATATTTAATCATCATGCCTCCACAAAATACTATTTACTTAACACATACAAAGTGTTGTGGGAATTTGTGAACAACCAGCCAAGAGCCATAGAGGTGGATTTTGGGTTCCTTCGATTTGGCTTAGCCTGTGATTTTCTTATTTGTTGCCTAAATTATTATGGCACTTAGAGTCAAAAGCCCCAACACTTTTGTCCAGTTTCCTATGCTGACTGACATTCTTTCATAACTCAGTTCATAATGAAACCTTCCACATAGTTCAGATGCAAGTAAATTAATTTTACTGTTAAATCCAAACCTTGGATTAGCTTAGGATTTTTGCATTTGTCCTTCCAAACAAAATGTAAGCACGTGACTCCTTAACTAACTTTGACAACACAGTTTCCTGAGGACCAGCAAGAAAAGTGAAAACCAAGGT
This sequence comes from Proteles cristata cristata, assembly GCA_017311185.1. Classification (NCBI taxonomy): domain Eukaryota; kingdom Metazoa; phylum Chordata; class Mammalia; order Carnivora; family Hyaenidae; genus Proteles; species Proteles cristata. The sequence continues at coordinate 853,726 of JAESUZ010005027.1, forward strand.
AGTAGTAACATTAATAACTGTAGACTGACTCTGTACTTAGGGCATTTTCCATCAGGGCATATAAAATGTATTTTTATAAAAAATATCATATTTGGGTCCAATTTCAAAACATCCGATTCTACCCTGCATCAGGCCTGCATCATGTTACTAAAGCATATTGTTATTCCCAGAGATTTAGCCTTCTTTCAATTTTATGCTTTCCATTTTTTCTATAAGCTATAATATTTCTTTAAAAACCTCATGAAAATAAAAAAGGAAAGAAAGAAAGAAGAATCATAGGAATTATTGGAATAGCCTATGTATTATATTTTTTGAAAAAGACTCTAATTCAATAGTTTTGACCACTGATACATTTTTTTTTTTGCCAATTCATTATAATCTATGCTCAACACTGTTTATGAACCTGTGCCCAGGTATTATTATGAATTATTTACTTAACAAGAAAGAGTTATGCCTATTTTACTCACAATTTGTATATTCCTTATTTTCTGGAATATTAACTCCTATGTTTCAAGGCCTTCAGAATTAAATATGTGTTAAAATATAATACTATGAATGTCATGACAATATCATTTGCCAATGTACATTAGTCTCATTCCCAAACTTCCTTCAAGGAAAATGTAGGCTGCTGACAATTACATATAATATAATTTTCTGTTTCATTGATTTAGCCAGCCCAGCCTTAACTTTATTCAATTTGCTTTCTTACCATTAATTTCTATCCTCATTCTTTGGGATGGTCTTTCTGCCTCTGCCTTAACTCTTCAGGCTTCTAAGGAATTCTGTGGTGGTTTTCTGTTCTGTCTCCCAGCCCCTGTGCATTTTTCATCACTCCATTTCTATGCCCCATGTGTTATCAAACCCAGTGACAGCGTAAATCATGATCTCTCTCCATGATCATTTTTCTTTCCCTTTACTTTAACCCTGGATGAATAGCTTTAACATTTTTTAAGGATTCTTGACCTAATACATCAATCAGTCATCAAATATTTATTAAATTTTATTATGAGCTCAGTGCTTTGCTGGAACTTTACAAGTATATAATAATATTTCATCATATACCTTCTATTTACTTTTATGTCTCTGGGAGCTATTTGTTATTTTTGTATGGTATGATATGATAAGTGCTTACATTTTATAGATTGAGTACTAAAATATAGTGGTTAGAATTTACCCTCAGCTCTAAGCTTTATAGGTTTCCAAATCTTTTTAGTTTTTCTTTCTATGTATGCAGTCACTACTTTAACATCCGTTCCCCTTTCTCTTTTGTTTTCTGGCCAAATGCAAAGGATCATTCTCTCTTAATTCTACCTAAAAGGGTTCTATTCAAAGCCCACTCCCAGCCAAGGTTACAGACAAAACTCACAGGTGTGGCCCAGACTCTTTGTTTTTCTAGTTCATGGTGCCCCTCATTCTCAGAAAATAGACTCCAACTACAAAACATATTCTTCTCTAGCCAGACCACAACCCACATCCCAGACAAGTTCTGGACAGAGTCCCTTGAGAAGCCTGCCACCTCCTGCTCTACCTGGCCAATAGTCTACCCCCTCCCCCACACTCTCTGGCACAACTACAACGGTCTCGCATTCTTAAGAGGAAAAACAACAAAACAAAACAAACAAAACACCAACCAAACCCTTAAAAGGCCTAGCCCCACAGAAGCTCAGGGCCCAAATTCCTCCTGTTGTCTGGCCCCTCTCCTCCCTGGGAGGGAGAATCAACTCCGTCCTGCTTGCTGTACTCTTGGTGCAATTCTTTGCTGCCTATGTCACCTCCCACCCTACCTTTTGGTGACCTTTCCATATGGGACTGGGTATTGCCTGCTGACTAGAGTCCATCTCAACTATATTTCTTTGTTGACTAATCATGGATGAGTCAAACTTTTTTATTTTGGGGAGGGTTCTTTGAGATTTTTGAGCATTGGGAACAATCACCACATGTTGGCTGAATCCCTATCACACAGTTCAAGCCCTAGTATTGGGCTTGGTCAACAGTCAATGGATTGACCACTGAAGGAACGCATCCTCTGGGTCCTCTCTGCAGTCTTGGGATCCTTGATCTCTCCCCTTCATATGTACCTTTGAGATTGGGCTATGCCCCTTTCTTTAAGGCTCCACACTAGTCAGGGTTTCATCTTTTGCTTAGAACATTGAGTCAAAATGTCTCTCTTCATGGTTTTTCTTTTGTTTCCAGTCCTCAAAACTTCCCTTCTTCTTTTCCTAGATTTCCAGATAGTCAATACTTTGTCCACCCTTCCTAAGGACTCCCCTCTGGGATGTCTCCTTAAAATCTTAAAAGACTAATTAAAACATTTGGTCCAAATGTCTTATTTTCTACTATAATGTAGCCTGGTCCCAGTTTTAATAAGATGACCAGGCGGTCTGACCAGAGAATGACTCTCTTAACCACAATACTCTTTTCCAGTTGAATTTATATTATGGTCACCTGGGTAAATAGTGTGAGGTTCCTGATACCCAAGCTTTCTTTGAACCTGCTCATCATTCTGACCTTCCTTCTGCTTGTCCTATTTTCCTTTCATCTCCCCAATAGACCCATCTTTCTCCCCAATTCTGACTTAGACTTTCCTGCCGACCAACCTCTACCTTTCCACCTGACCACATTCGATCTTTCCTTGCACCTTCACACATTCTCCTTCTTTCCCTTCAAGAGCCTTCAGCACCCCTTTTACCCTCCCGTTCAGCTGTTGCCTCCATGTCCCAATGCTCCTATCCACACCCATTCTGGTCACTCTTATCAACCGCTGCTCATGCTACCAAATTCCCTCTTTGTGAGGTGGCTGGAGCAGAGGGCATTGTCTGGGTCCACATTTCCTTCTCCACATCAGATGTTTCTCATGTAGAATCTAAGCTTGGATCTCTCTCAACTGATCCCTTCAGGTTCACTAAGGATTTTGAAGATCTCACCTTTTCCTATGATTTATCCTAGAGGGATGTATATTTTATTCTCTCCACCTGTACTACCCCAGAGGAAAAGACCAGAATTTGTTTCAAGAGTATTGAACATGCTGATGATTAGAACCACAGACAGCCTACACAATATGCCCCTGGCAATGAGGCCTTTCCCTTAGCTGAACCCACTTGGAATTACCAACACTGCCTTGGAGACAAAGTCAAATAAGATCACATGGCCACCTGCCTTACAAAAGGCAGCTTCTAAACAGACCAGTTATGAAGGGTTAAGGGAAATCACCCAGAGATCATATGAAAACCTTGCCCTTTTACTCACTTGCCTCCCTGAGGCACTTCAAAAATTCCCCAACCTAGATCCTAACTCTCACGGAGGAAAGTTGATCCTGGCTATGGATTTCATCTCCTAGTCAGGCCCTAGCATCAGAAAGAAAGTTCAAAAACTAGATAAAGTCCCTCAAACCCCTTAATATGAACTACTGGACCTATCCTTCAAGGTCTTTAACAACAGAGAAAAGGAAATACAAGAGGAAAGGAGACCAAGAGATTAAAAATGATCTCAGGCTTATCAACTCCTGGCTATTGCCCTTACTGAAGCTATTCTGGAGAAGTCATACCCTACTGGCTTGAACCATAAATTTACCCCCTCTGGAAGCTTGTTACACTTTCGGGAAGCCTGGCCAATGGTCTAAACAATGTCCCAATTAAAAAAAAAAAAACCGTTACTCCAAACCTCTTATAAGGAGGCTGGACCCTGGAAAAGTGACTGCCCCACCCTCAAAGGAGGGGGGCAGCCACCTCCCAAAGTCTGTCTGTGGGGCCTAAACAGGAGGGATCAGCCATATCACTGATGGAAGATCTCTTGGAACTTCTTCAGAACACAGACTGACACACCCCAGGATTGGCAAAGACTCCTGTATGTGTCATCTCTATGGCTGAGCCCAGGACAACTCTCTCCATTGAAGGTAAAAATATATCATTTCCTATAGACACAAGAGCTACCTACAATGCTCTCCTCAAATTTTCAGGACCCTCTTTTCCCTTCTCCATCTTTGTTGTTGGGGTTGATGGTGTTTCTCACCATTCTGCTACCCTGCTCTTGTCATGTGCTTTGGGAGATCAAACTTTTAGCCATTCCTTTCTTTTTCTGCCACACTGTCCTGTCCCTCTCCTAGGATGAGGCATCATGACCAAACTAGGGCTTCACCTTCATCTGAACCCCATAGCCCTCATATCCCAGTTCTTGGATATGACCCTACATACTCTGCTTCCACTTCACTCTCTACAGTTATAACCTTAGTTCCCTCATCCATATGGAACACCTCCAAATTAGTTATGGCTACTCACTTCACCCCCATTACCAGATGCCTCAGAAATCCTACTTTTTTCCTTTCAAAATCCCAAAATTTCCTCTCAAACCTGAGGGGTTACAAGACTTACAACCCCTCATTTTTTAATTCTTTCCCTCAAATATATTAAAATCTACTAACTCTCCTTACAATACTCCAATTCTTACTGTCAAAAAGCCAGATGGTCCTTATAGACTAGTTTAGGGTCTCAGAATTATCAGTGAGGCAGTTGTCCCCATCCACCCAATTGTATCCAATCCATACACTCTTCTTTCCACCATTCCACCTTCCTACAATGTACTATACTGTCTTAGATCTTAAGGATGTGTTTTTCACTATTCTCATCTTCCCCAAATCCCAAGAGCTTTCTGCCTTCACCTGAAGTGACCCCAACATCCGACACTCCTAACAGTTAACTTGGGCAGTTCTCCCACAGAGTTTTAGGGATAGCCCCACCTCTTTGGATGAGGTCTAGGATCAGATCTCTCTAACCTCTTCTTTCCAAATAGTGCCCTTCTGCAACATGTAGATGACCTTTCTTTGCTCATTTCTATTTCTGATACCATCACTTTCCTCACTTGCCTAAACACCAAAGGTTATAAACTCTTCCCCTCCAGAGCCCAACTTAATCAACATACCTAGGAGTTTTGCTTATCCCAGGAAACCTCAACAAATCACTCTTCATGGAACCCAACTGTCACACCTATTTTCTCTGTGGAACACAGGCTTTTCTCTGCTTACCCTACATCTACAACTGATACTGCACCCTCATATACCTAATTACTGACTTATACTTTCCTAACTCACCAGGCCTCATATCCCTAATGCAGACTGTAACGGGCACTCAAATAAAATCCCATTCCTTTTTTCTTCTTTATCTCACCCCACAGAATTCACCCTCCTCAGCATCCTTATGAGAACTGGATTAACCACAGAAGGAATAGCTTATTCTATTCATACACAGAAACTCTGTTTCCTTGAGTCAACAAGTGACTGACTTGGCTTCCACACTCTAAGCAATACAGAGACAGATTGATTACCTGGATGGAGTAGGTCTTCCAAATCATCAGGGTTTAGACCTGTTGACTGCTAATGTGGGGTGGGGGCGGGGATGACATGCTTTAAAAAAGGAAGAATGTTGGGGCGCCTGGGTGGCTTAGTCGGGTAAGCGTCCGACTTTCGCTTAGGTCATGATCTCGTGGTTCGTGGGTTCGAGCCCCGCATCGGGCTCTGTGCTGACTGCCAGCTCAGAGCCTGGAGCCTGTTTCAGATCTGTGACTCCCTCTCTCTCTGACCCTCCCCTGCTCACGCTGTCTCTCTCTCTCTCCTAGAAATAAATAAAACATTAAAAAAGAAAATTTAAAAAAAAAAAAAGGAAGAATGTTGCTTCTGTGTAAATGAATCAGACTGCGTCTTAGCCTTGATAAAATCATCAAAACAGAAACAACCAAGCACAATATAAAAACTGGGGAGCTGATGGTTTTCCTGGAAACTAGATATCTGGTCTTTGTTTTCATGACTCATTCCTTTCCTTGGACCTTTGGCAGTTATTGGACTAACCCTTATTTTGGGGCCCAGTAACTTAAAATATTTAAATTTCTTTCATCTAGGATGGAATTTCAGCTCTTGGTAGTTCTCTAAGGTCTCCACAATCCCTTTGCTTTCAGGGCAGTTCTTTACCAACATCTCTCTCCATTCTTATCTCTCTTGCAGCTGGGTAGAGCCTCTCTACACCCCTACTCAGCAGAGATTAGTTACAGAAAAATGACCTTCTTCCATTTTCCCAATCAAGAATAATTTAAAATAAAGAGAGGGGGGAATGAAAGGTTTCTATTAAAGCCCCCTCCCAGGCAAGCTTACATACAACAGAACAGGTGTCTGTACTTGGCCCTAAGTCTTTATTTTCCTAAGTCATAGTGTCCCTTATTCTCAGAAAATAGATCCCAGCTACAAAACATATTCTTCTCTAGCCAGACAACAACGCACATCCCAGACAAGCTCCAGACAGAGCCCCTTGAGAAACCTTCTGCTCTACCAGGCCAAGAGTCGACCCCCTGCTATGGGCACAGCTATAACCCTCTCACACTCTTAAAAGGAAAACAAACAAACAAACAAACCCCTAAAAGACCCAGCCCCACAGAAGCTCAGGGCCCACATTCCTCCCGGGGGGAATGTGAATCAACCCTGTCCTGCTTGTTGCTCTACTCTTGGTGCAATTCTTTGCTGCCTGCGTCACCAGCCATCCTACACTACCTAAATGTGAACTTTGACCTTGGGACATTGGTCATCCTCCATCTTGAATTTCTAAAACACTTCTTTTCTGACAATGTTTAGAATTTTGTTCCATATCCAATTACACTTTTCTAATTTTGCCTATTATTCTACTGCTGTCATACCTGAAATGTAGTCAGAAGAATTAGGCAAGGAATAAAGCGCACATGTGTGTATCTGAGAGAGAAAGAATAGAGATGGAGAAAGGAGGGGTAATTTGGGAGAAAAGAAACTAAGTGGCAGCATGAGCTGAGCTGGCCAGTATTAGTTATTCCTTTTTTATTCAAGGTGTGCATATCTGTATTTTAGTCAATATTTTTTGCATCTATGCATTATGTAATTCAACTATTATTTATTAAGATCATGTTTTTTTAATGGGTCAGAGAGAAAAGGAGACACAGAATTTGAAACAGGTTCCAGGCTCTGAGCTGGCTGTCGCACAGATCCCAATGCATGGCTCGAACCCACCAACCGCAAGATCATGACCTGAGCTGAAGTCCAATGCTTAACCAACTGAGCCACCCAGGCACCCCTAAGATCATGTTATATGTTAGGAATTGTATTAGGCACCACATAGGACTCACATATGTAGTATTAGGGACCAACTTCATCCAGGTAAAAAAGAAGTTTCCAACGAGCTATCAAGTCATGAAAGAACATGAAGGAAACTTAAAGGCACATTACTAATGAAAGGCATCAATCACAAAAGGCTTCACACCCATGACTCCAACTATATGACATTCTGATAGAGACGAAACTGTGGAGACAATGAAAAGACCAGTGGTTCCTGGAGTTGAGGATAGGGAGACGGAGGAGTAGGTGGAACACAGAGGATCTTTAGGGCAGTGAAGCTACTCTGTATGATACTATAAGGATGGACACATGTAATACACTTGTCTAAACCCATAGATCGTACAACACTGAAAGAGAAGAGTAATGTAGACTATGGACTTTGGGTAATTATTGTGTCTTTGCAGGCTCATAAATTGTAACAAAGTTACCACAATAGTGGAGGATGATGGTAGTGGGGGACGTTATGCATGTGTGGGGTTCAGGGGATAATTAGGGAATCTCTTACATTTTCACCACTTTTGCTGTGAACCTAAAACTTCTGTAAAAATAAAATTTTCATAATAATAACAGAAATGGGCAAAATAATTTTTAAACCAGTATATGTATGTATAATAAAATTTGCCATTTTAACCATTTTCAGTGTAAAATTCAAAAGCTCTAACTACATTCACAATATGTGTAACCATCACCACTATATATTAATAAATTTTTCATCATCCCAAACAAAAGTTCCATATACATTAAGCAATTTCTTTTTTTTTCTTCTTTTTTTAAGATTTTATTTTAGGGGCTCCTGGGTGGCTTAGTCGGTTAAGCGGCCGACTTTTGCTTAGCTCATGATCTCGCGGTTCGTGGGTTCGAGCTCCGCGTCGGGCTCTGTGCTGACTGCCAGCTCAGAGCCTGGAGCCTGTTTCAGAGTCTGTCACTCCCTCTGTCTCTGACCCTCCCCTACTCACGCTGTCTCTCTCTCTCCAAGAAATAAATTAAAAAAAAATTAAAAAAAGATTGTATTTTAAAATCTATGTACCGACTTAGCCACCTAGGCACTCCCCACCCCGGATACCCACTCTTGTTTGTAGAGGTTTTTAAGGTTACAATGTCAGTAGCCAGACAGGAAATTGTGTAAAGTTGTGCATGAAAGGGATTTTGTATGTTAATTTCAACCCATCCTAATTCGGCCAGAGAGAAAAGTAGAATCCCAGAAGCAGCTGGTTCCCTTGATGCTTGTCTGTGAGGTGGTGGCTGAACATGGTCTAGGTCACCACAGACCCCAAATCTAAATACTTCTCCTCTTCAGACAGGATGAATGACACGTGGTCGTCCAAGAGACAGCCTGCCAGGCTGCAGTGGAGTGGGAGATGCCAGGAGCTGCTGGCAAGGTTTGACACTGCATATTCCAAACACAGGGACTCTTGATGGCTTTGGCCATTGGTCTTGGGAGAGATCAGGAGGTAAGCTGTGTAGAAAAGAAGAGTAATGTTTTGCATTCTACAAAACATGGCCTTTATACTAGTCTGTTATTCTGTCTTCTTTCTGCTTGGTATTCTGGAGTATGCATACTTCTGGTCCAGCTCAGCTATGGGCTGGGGGCAGAAGGGCACACACAGAACATGAGACCACTGGAGAAACCTGACTTAGTTTTAAGGTCTTAATTTTATTTGATTTAAATCAATTTAAAACAGTACTATTAAAATAAACAGTATGTTAGGGAAACATATATTCAACTGAATTTTTAAGATAAAAAAATGAGACTTCAAAATAATTACTGACTTGAAGAGGGTCCCTTTGAACTACTTCCCTTGTACCCAAGAGTATATAAATTCATTCTCCTAGGGGCGCCTGGGTGGCTTAGTCGGTTAAGCGTCCGACTTTCGCTTAGGTCATGATCTCGCGGTTCGTGGGTTCGAGCCCCGCGTCGGGCTCTGTGCTGACTGCCAGCTCAGAGCCTGGAGCCTGTTTCAGTCTGTGACTCCCTCTCTCTCTGACCCTCCCCTGCTCACGCTGTCTCTCTCTCTCTCTCTCTCTCTCTCTCTCCTAGAAATAAAAAAAAAAAAAAAATTCATTCTCCTATTTAAGGGTTTGGAGACAAAGGAGTAATAAAAAGAATGTTAAATAAAAAATAATGATAATAAATTTATAAAAAACAAGCAGCAGGCTCATATGAAATTATCTGACCAAACAAATAATATTCTAAGTCACATTTCCTAATGAAACATTTTGGATCTCAAAATCATAAAATGTATAAATTCAAGGCATTTCTTAAATCTTATATTTGAAAAATAGCTTTTTGCATTTACTTCAAAATCTCCCCTGGAGATCTGTCAGTTCTGACATTTTATAACAGCCTGCAGGGAACCTTCCAACTTCCAGCCTGACAGCAAATCTGCCAGCCCACCAGCAGCCTTTTGACCACAAAAATGTCACATATGTGAAGAAGGGGGTCCTTGAGGATTCAGGGAATGAGTAAAAAGACACTTTTCAGTTATAGTCTTCTGTTTTCTATTTTTAAAGACACATTTATCCATGCAGAGAATGAGCAGCTAAATTTTGAGAGAGCTGTTTTGATTCAAGTTAAGTGATTATACCTTTAATCTATCCATATGACTCTAAAATAATATTGAATACCTATTATGTACCAATCATTGGGCTAACAAGTTGCAATAATATATCTATTCCTGAAGCTTTGAAGTCTTTCAACTGCACAGGTTTTTTCTTATGAAAGACTTCGAACCCATGTAGCAATTCAGCTTATTGGAATGTATCCTATTATAACTAACCTGCTGTCTCCTGAGAAAACTAAAATAATTTGACCACAGAACAGAAGAATGAGAAAGGACATCCTTACAGGATAATTGTTACTAAGTAAAGAAAATATGACAAAAGTCTTCCATTCTGGGGCCCTCTTAGAAGAATCATAGGCCAACTATGTATAGTAAAGAAATGCACAAGTAACATACCACTGGAAGGAAAAATCATACAGTCAAACTTTCTCTAATAGGTCAGTGTACTTATGGCTTTATTTCAATAGATGTCTGTCAGTTTAGCTCAGCTCCCCCATGGTGTTGCTGCCTCAGCATCCATTCTGTGTGGCTAAGTCGCCTGCAGGGACCTTATACTTACACTAGCCCCTTGTTCAAGTTCATGTTCTAGACAGCAGACACAGAGTCACAAGTAAATGTAAGCTCCTGGTGTGATTTCCCCAACAACCCTGGTATAAAATCTCCCCTGACTCCCAGAGCCTTCGTCTTCTTTGCACCCTGGATAAGACCCCCTCAGCCTTACCAAAACCCTGATGTTCTGGTTTGTATTGACCACCCTGACCATAGCCCAGGAGCCTCAGAGCACTTGAGCCACAGACCTAACAAAGGCATGCACCCCAGATCCTGCCTCTCTCTGTCTCCATTCTGTCTTGACCTCCACATATGGCTCCTTGAGAGGTGTGTCATGTATTTTCTCCAAGACCCGTGAGTAATAAACTACTCTATTTCAGTTTCTCTTGTCCTTTATTGAACCAAGACTCACCATCTGGCACCCTGTGCTCCACTTAACAAATATTTATTTAACAAAGAATAGCATTGGTTTCAGATATTTTCCTAGAGTTATTAGAGGGAAATACTGAAAGCAGGAAAGAAGCAAATATGAAATGTCTCACTCTTATAAAGGGGTAGTTCAGAGAAAGTGGACACCATGAAAGTAGAACCATGTATATGATGAGCAAATCCAGGCAGGGCTCTAATGATTCAGGACTAGGTGACTAACTGAAAGATATTCTACTGACCATGGAAAGATCAGAAGCAAAATCTATATAATGTCTTTAAACTCTGACTACTAGCACTCTGAGGAAGCTAGAAAAATGTCCAATGCAAACACCTTTCCCTCCATTCCTGGGTTTTGTAGATTTCCTCATTATCATCATGAAGTATGGAAAAATATTGCTGATTAAGTAATATTAGAAAATCTATGAGGTTGCTAGTTTTGCTAAATGGAGTATGTCAAATGATTTCTTCTTCATAAACACAACCATGTGATTTATCTGATAATGCTGTGCTCTATAGCAATGCATAGCTCAGTAAATGTTGTTATGGAAGAAGAATGGTTTTCTCAATCATAACAAACCCAACCTAACCCAGCCAAACAATCAAACTCATTACCTGAAATTTTTACAGGAAAAAAAAAAGTATAGCATTCTCATTTGTGCATTATTTGATAATTTTTCAACAAACTTTTATTGAGCATCCACTAGGTACATTTGGGCATTTGTACTAGGTGCTGGAGCTACAAAAATAAATTATCAGAGCCATTCTCTGCCCACAAGGAACTCACAAATTTTTGTGGGAGAAAGCATGTGAGAATAAATCTGTAGTAGTATAGACATATTATGATTAATGAACAGCGGGGCATTCAAGGACATCTAATCATAAATGAGGGGAGGGAGTCAATGGTCAGCAAGAACTTCACTGATGGGATAAGCCTAGCTAGACCTGAGACTTAAAGTATAACCTGACACTCTCCAGAAAACACACACACACACACACACACACACACACACACACACACACGACCATAGAAGAGAAGAATTAAAAAGCACATCCCTACAAGAAAATTGTCTATAAATCTGTATATATGTATATGTATATTTATATAATATATAAATGTGGGCAAAGATATGTGAAAATATATACTTTATTCCTGGGACCCAGAAAATAAGTAAACCCAACATAAACATAATGGGTTAATAGAGGAAATTGACAAATAATAACAATAGTAATAATAAAGTTGGATAACCAGCCAAATCCTAAATGATGAAGTCTTTGTGTGAAACACACAAGCACTTCTGTGTGGCTGGAGGGAAGCCATGATGCCTTTTAGGCAGAAGGGTCATATGATCAAATTTCCATTTTTATAACAGTCCCTATGACAGGTGCATGGATGATGACATGGGGGAGAGGAACCTTGAGGTCAAGGGGACATTAGGAGGGTTGTGAGGTCCTGCAGAGGAAGACAGGAAGGCAGCAGCCCAAGGGAGGCAGTGTAGTGCCAGAGGCCAGAGGGCCAAAGAGATGGAGGCACAGAGGAGAAAAGGGGAGGAGAAGCAGTAAAGGTGGTGCAAACCTTCCAGACCCCGAAACACTAAGGTCACCATGCACAGAGTTTTGCCTATGGCAAAGTGGCTCTTTGAGGACAATCCAGGGCCTTAAAACAAGTGTTAGGAAGTAAACAAGGCTGAAAAGAATTGAGCAAAAGTTTAAACCTAAAAATTTGAGAGAAAAAATCCCTCCAAAGCAAGTAGAAAGAAATATTTTAAAGATGAAAACATATACTTAAAGAAATAGCAACCTTCTAAAAAGGAGAAATAATGGAGGAGGGAGATGGCTGGTTCAGTTGATGGTGTATATGACTCTTGATCTTGGGTTATGAGTTTGAACCCCATGTTGGGTGTAGAGATTATTTACAAATAAAATGTTTTTCAATTTAAAAATTAAAAGGAAAAATTGCTACTCAAAGCAAAAGGTGAGTATTTAAATAACATTTTTTTAATTATTTATACAGGGCTTACTATTTCCTAGATACTATTCTGAGCATTATATATATTAACTGGATTAATCTTTTAACAGCCCTACAAAATAGATTCCATTATTATACTCTATTTTTTTAAAATAAGGAAACCAAGAATTTAAGTGAGTTGCCCAGGATTATACAGCTGGCAGAAAGATTAATAAATTAAAAATTCCTTAGCAAAGAAAAAAAGAAGCTATAAAAAAAAATCCAGAAGTGAGGCAACAGCTACAGAAATTATAGATATTTAAGAATTTATGAGAAATCTAGGGCACCTGGGTGGCTCAGTCGGTTAAGCGTCCGACTTCGGCTCAGGTCATGATCTCACAGTTCATGGGTTTGAGCCCCACATCAGGCTCTGTGCTGACAGCCAGCTCAGCGCCTGAAAACTGTCTTCAAATTCTGTGACTCCCTCTCTCTCCTGCTCACGCTGTCTCTATCTCTCTCTCAAAAATAAATAAAACATTAAAAAATTAATGAGAAATCTATGTTCAACTTAAAACCAATAAATTAAAAACATTAAATGAAAAATTTTAGGTAATGGGGACCTATGTAGACCAGTAACAATAGACAAAATTAAAATGATAATCAGAATTTACCATTGCCACTCAAAAGGCACTGTTCCAGAGAATTCTCAGGATATTTCTTCCAAATCCTCAAGGAATTGACTGTTCCCCAGGTACACTAATTGTTTCAGAAGATAACAAGGCACAAAACTTATTGTACAGAGTAGGTGTAGATAGACACAATATGGTGAACTAATTAATAAAGGGCAAGAGGGGCGCCTGGGTGGCTCAGTCGGTTAAGCGTTGGAGTTTGGCTTAGGTCATGATATCGCGGTTCATGGGTCCCAGCTCCGCATGGGGCTCTGTGCTGGCAGCTAGCTCAGAGCTTGGAACCTGCTTCAGATTCTGTGTCTCCCTCTCTTCTTGACCCTCCCCTGCTCAAGCTGTCTCTCTCTCTCAGAAATAAAAAATAAGTAAATACATCCATCCATACATACATACAAACCTTTAAAGTGCAAGAAAAAGGAAGAAAAAACTATTGGTAAATAGAAAAATGAAAGAAAAAGGAAAGAAGAGAGATTATATAGTAAAGAAAATCAATCTGTATTTTAAAATAATAAAACATCACATATTATACAACCCCAACTGTATTAGGGCTTGGTATTACAAGTACCAGACTTACTCTAATTTGTTAAGTCATTTATTATTTATTTAGGAATTATTAAAGAATATTCATTAGTTCCCAGAATCAGGGTTGGAATCTATACCATTAGGAACAACTCCCAAGTTACAAACCCAGACCGCTCCGCGAGAAAGTGTAATGCAGTCCTGGGCATGCGTGCTTACAAGCAGCATAAGCCTCGGAGTGGGCCCCACACCCCAGGAACTAGGCCACTACTTTCCCTGAAAGCTGGTGTGTCCCCTGACATACTCCACAACCTCTTCTATTCCTTTTGGTGATTGTACTCTTCCCCCAGGTGTGTGATTGACTGAGGAAGTCCATCCTAGCTGCAAGGAAGTTATGAGGGTGATTTTCTGGATTCCACCTAGAACAGGCAGAACACAAGGTGAGAAATTCCTCAAACATGGAAATAGTAGTGAGAAGGTTTTGGAAAGTCAGAAAAAGCTTACTTTGATTTATGAAATCTGTTAACATAAATCACAGTACTATGAGATTAAAGATAAATCACGTTTCTAAACAGATGAAAAATTAAAAGATTTACACATTGATTATACATCTGTATAATATGTAACAAATGAGTGGATGCACAATTTAAACAAGTATTAAAAATTAACAGGAAGACAAAAATCCCAGTGGAGGAGTGAACAAAGCAGGAATATGCAAGTCACAAACAAGAAGATTAGGTGGCTTTTTTATAAGCATGTGAAAGACATTAGACTTCATTAATGATCAGGAAAACCAAATTTAAAGCCATTAAGATAAAATTTTCCCTCATTAGATTGACAAAATTTAAAGCTGATAATAAGTAGTAGTATGTACAAAATTAGGTTCTGTCTTCTACTGCCATGGGTATAAATTAGGAGCAGCTGCATGGTAATCTCACCTCAAAATCTCTTCAAGTGCACACAGTATGATTCTGGAGTTTCTCTTCTCGGTATCTTCCCTAGAGAAGCATTTGCATATATGCACAGTGAGGTGTATACAAGGATAATTGCTACAGAACTACAGAGAAAATTAATGCCTTAACACCTGGCCCTAGAGAAACAGTTACATAAATGGTCATTTATCTAGACAATGGGATAGGACTAATATAAGGGAGATAGATCCATATGTGGTATTTTTTAAAGTGCAGTATGATTCAATTCATAATATGAATCATGTAAACCATATTCTTACCTACAGACACACACAAAATACATATTTAGTCCACTGGTCCTTGCATATGTTATGTGTAAACGTGAAAAAGGGCAGAAACAATTCACTATACTGATTACATCACTCACCTCAGGGTGGGGGCCTGGAGTGAGAACAAAGTTGGGAGTTGTAGCTGAAGGAAAACAGTATGAAAATTCATTTTGAAATGCTGCTAGGAAGGCCAATAGGCAGGAAAAACGTAAAGGTAAAGGTGAGTAGAGGGATCAGTAGCTTGAGTAGAGTTCAGTAGTTCACTTTCCACAGGTAAAAGAGTAGCTTTAATCTCATACCTGAAGGGAAAAAAGAGAAGGTGATTATTAGTTGTAATCTGTCCGTTTGTAGTTGGGTTTCTCCTCAGTGCTGTCATTTTCTCTGTGATGTAAGAGTCCCTCTGAATGGGAATGAAAGAAGGTTAAAGGAAGTCTGTAAGGAATGAAAACCTAGCTACAGAGAGTGAGAAAAGCATAAGTGTTGCTGGACAGTGCTGAAGCCATTGCACCGAGGGACACCATGAATTTTATGGCTCCAATTTGAGAAGTGGTTTGATGTTCTCTAGCAGCAACTGGAAGTGCAAGGGTGGGCAAAGTGATCCTGAACTTGTGAATTTATCCAAACTTGGGGATTCTCAAGATAAGTAAGGTACAATCAGGCAAGGGGATTGCAACATTGATATGTCAGTAATCAGAGTGAGGGGCCATAAAGTACTGCAAAAGGTTAGAGCAAAAAGCAAAAGACAAGCTGTAAATGGGAGATGATAGATATTTAAGGGCACAGAGGTACCACTGGAGCAAAATTAGCCAAAGAGCTAAAAAGCAAACACATATAGAAAATGGTATGTTGACATTAGGAATTAAGACCTAAATGGAACAGAATTGCTCCAAAAGTGGGGCAGGTCCAGATGATGTTAAGGTCCAAACTATGGCAATAGGAAAGATGAATGAAGAAGGGCAAAAGTGAAGGTCAGTGGGGATGGGGTGCCCAGGGAATGGAGAAGCTGGAGTCTTGGGTGGGTCATTCACGTGGGGCAGTGTGATGCAGGCAGATGTTACCACTGAGGAGATGTCCCTCAATGCCAGGAGACAGATACGGAAAGAGCCAGAGATTAGGAGCACAGGCTCTGGAGTAGGCAGATGAGTGTTCAGACTCCTGCTGTCACTGACCAGCAAGGTATCTCCCCAAGCTTCATCAAAAGTGTTTGCAAAAAGAGGTAAACAGCACTTCACTTAGATAGAATGAAGTAGCATATATAAGGTGACAGCTACAATGCTGGCAGATAGTAAATATGCCATCACTAGAAAAGATGCTTTTCCTAAGTTAGGACCTGGCAGTTATTAATCCCCTTTTCTGTGACACGTTTGCTTTCTTCACTCTATCTTCAGTGTTTTCTCTTCTGTGTTCTGCCAGCTCCCTCATCTTCACGATTAACAATCTTTCTGAAACTTATACATTAATTTAACCTTCTAAAATTTCCCCAGTATTCACAGTTATTTTTTTGTTTGTTTGAGTCTTTAGGTTAAATTGTTAATAACCTTTTTTTAGTTTTTTAAAAATGTTTTTACTTATTTTGAATAGAGATGAAGACAGAGTGTGAGCAGGGGGCGGGCAGAGAGAGTGGGAAACAAGGAATATGAATTGGCCCCAGGCTCCAAGCTGTCATCACACAGCCCAACACGTGGCTCTAACTTGTGAACCATGAGATCATGACCTGAGCTGAACTTGGATGCTTAACTGATTGAGCCAGTCAGGAGCCCCAGTAATCTTCTTTAGCAAAAGAAGATAACCCAATTATTCCACATGACCATCTAGAAAGAAGTTTGGCCACTATTGATCACTGATGTTAGTTACTAATATCACTAAAGTGATACTAACTATGCAGAATTCATTAGAATTGAACTACTTTGTAACACTGTTTTAAATTCAAAATGAATTTTCAAAAGTTTATTGTGTATTTTACATTAATCACATAAGTGTTCCTGTCTCTTTCCTCAAATTGGGAATCTTACTAATAAGTCTACTCAGAATTGTCCTAATCAGAATGAGTGTCTTCACGAAGGGGCTCATGCTCCCAGATAAGGCTCTTCCTTTTTTTTTTTTTTTTTTTTTAATGTTCTTATTTATTTCTAGGAGAGAGAGAGACAGCGTGAGCAGGGGAGGGTCAGAGAGAGAGGCAATCACAGACTCTGAAACAGGCTCCAGGCTCTGAGCTGGCAGTCAGCACAGAGCCCGATGCGGGGCTCAAACCCACGAACCGTTGAGATCATGACCCAAGCGAAAGTCAGACGCTTAACCGACTAAGCCACCCAGGCACCCCTGAGATAAGGCTCTTCCAAATCCTTCATAAGAGTTCCATCAGGAATCCTGACACAAAGC
Organism: Proteles cristata cristata; assembly: GCA_017311185.1. Taxonomy (NCBI): domain Eukaryota; kingdom Metazoa; phylum Chordata; class Mammalia; order Carnivora; family Hyaenidae; genus Proteles; species Proteles cristata. Next base: position 871,154 of record JAESUZ010005027.1, read on the forward strand.
AGAAGACAAACTGAAGGGGGATGAGCAATTGTTCTGTTACTAACCAGCTGCACATCTGGACCTAGGCTCAATTCACCTGTTTGGACTAGAGTCACCTTTTCAGTCCCCTAAACCACAGCACAAAAGTCTGTCAAAGTGATTGCCTATAATACGGCTCCTTCAGCCATATGATTCCGATTTCAAATTATTTCATTTTAGGTGACATTTATTTTGATTTTTTAAAAATTGTGAAGAGCTTGTACTATTTGGTGTATTCATGGGGGGTGCCTATTTCAGTGTCTTTAAATCAAAATTAAAAGCATCAGTATAAAGATTAAACTTTAAGAGATAATGCATAGGAGAGCATCTCCAAAATGCAAAGCTTATATAACTATCAAGGGATAGTTTTTTGCCTAAATAGAACCTGTTTCAAAACAAATTTCTTAACAAGCCATAATGTAGATGAGAGTCCCAAAAGTCCATATTCTGAAAATATTTTTTGTCTATATAAATATACTAATTACTAATTAACTTAATATAAAGTTAACCGAATAAGTATATATGGAATCTAAAAACTATAGAATACTACTACTTGTCAACTTCTACTTTTTTGTGTATTATTGCTTTACCACAATTGGAATCAAGGGAAGTTGAAAAACCAACAAGGAAGGTCACAGGATAGAATCTAGAAACATGAAGTACTAATACCAATATTGTTTTAACAGGAAGGACAATGACCTCTAGTACTCAAGGTTTTTGAAGATTGATCATATATTCTGTATGAAAGAGAATTTTTTAATGTTTATTTACTTTTGAGAGAGAGTGTATGTGAGGCAGGGAAGGGAAGGGAGAGAGGGAGAGAGAGAATCTGAAGTGGGCACTGAAAACAGAGATACCAGTGTGGGACTTGAAGTCAGAAACTGTGAGATCATGACCTGAGCTGAAGTCAGATGCTTAACCGATTGAGCCATCCAGGCACTCTTAATAAAAATTTTAAATCCCACCCTGCCTACCCAGATTGTACTGTCTAGTCACCTTTTGACATGTCATTGGTATGGAGTAAAATGGAGTCACCTGCTCATGTGCCATGATACAGGTCCTGTTATTTTACATGTATGAGATTTATCTTGGGAACTGAGTCAGCAGAAAAAGTTGGCATTTAGATAATTTCCAGCCACAGGCTCAGGAAATCACAGTGTTAAAGTCAAATATAATAGAGACAACACTGTAGCTGGCCATATAAAAGTGAGTCTCATGTTTAAAGAAAATAATTTCCTCATTATTGATTTACTTATATAGTGTTTAACTTGTATAATGCACAACCAGTGCAACTCCCTAAATTGCTTACTGGAATTCCTTTTGTTTGAGCATCTATAGTTATCACTTAAAGGCATCTCTCAGCATACCACAGTAAAGGTCTGGAGGTTAAACACCCTGGACAATAAGCACAAATTTTTAAGTGTTTATGTAACAAAGTGAAAAGAAATCTTTTGAGCATCACTATATCCCAGATTTTTCAAACTGTATGTGTGCTTTTGCTAAACAAAATTATAAGTATCTCTGGTGCAGAGGAGTCTCTCATTTAGTTACTAACAAGTCCCTTTTGCTGATTTATAGTAAGAAAGTCTTGAATATACAGCTAACCCTTTAACAACGTGGGTTTGGTAGCACTGAACCTCACCACCTCCATGCAGTTAAAAATTCTGAGTATAACTTTTGATACCTGAAAAACTTAACTACTAATAGCTTACTGTTGACTGGAAGTTTTATCAATAACATGAAGAGTCTGGTAACACATGTTTTGTGAGTTGTACATATTGCATGTTGTATTCTTTCAATAAAGTAAGACAGAGAAAAGAAAGTGTCATTAAGAATATCATAAGGAAGAGAAAATACATTTACATTATTGTACTGTGTTTAACACCATAAATTTACATCATCTGTTTATAAGACAAATTGTTTGTCTGTCAGCACCTATGTCAATGTTTTCTTATATAACACAAAAATATTGTAGATATTATGTATGTTACTAACATTACACATCAAAAATGAAAATTTAATATGAAAAAAATCCTATTTATTAACAGGTATAATGATTTACAAATTGATCATGAAGAAGCAGTAATACAATGCTTTATGGTCAGATAATGTAATTCATACAATTGTTTCATGGTTCCCCAGCCTATACACTAATAAATGAATAATTACAAGATTTTTATGACATATAGTATTACATTCATATTAATAATACAGCATTGCAAACACTGTTACATTAAAAAAACCTCAACCCGTAAATATGATAGGCTAATCCCACAGTTTCTCCAATTGTGAGAGAGAAAGGCATACTGTACAGTAAATTAATTCTTTGAAAACAAAGTTATAAAACCAACAAAAAACTAACACATCATCACTTTTGTACTAAGCATCATTCACTTTCATCCCTATGTAGGGATAATCTGTTCTATTCCACAAGACTCTTGCCCACAATGTTCTGCACAATGAATATTTAGGTGATAATGACGTATGACACAAAAGTGTCTCCTGTACAGTTCTTCCCATAGAGTCATACTAGATTTTCTCACAGACACTCACATACATACCAGATAACTTTATTAGTTACACAGAATGATGATTATTTACTATTCATTAAATGGAAGTGGATCATCATGGAGGTCTTCTTTGTTGTTGTTTTCTTGTTGAGTGGGTGGGTGTTCATGGGGTGGGTCTTGCTGTCTCAGGAGGTAGCAGAGGTGGAGGTGGTAGAGAAGGGGCAGGAGACACAGGCACACCTGATGTAGCTTTACAGAAATATGCTATAATTTGTGTGACATTTTTGATTTTTCATTTCTCCAAAACTGGTTCCATATGATACCAAATCTTCTTCCACCATTTGGTCTGGTTACAGGACCTATATCATAAAAGTCCAGGTCACAAAAGTGGTTAAAAGCAGCCTGGAATAATTGGAAGATTTATGCCAGATTGTTTAATATCAGGTTGATTTTTGGGACTGTTTCTCTATGTCTTCTTCCTCATCTTCAGGTACAGGATAGGATGCATTTATCACCATCAAGTCTGTTAATTCCCCCTGTGTGGTATCTACTATCTCTTGACTTTCTCTGAGATCCATACTTTGAGAGCTCTTACCCCCCACTCCAAACACACACACACCTTTTTTTTTTTTGCCATATCTACAATATCTTTGCATAATTTCTTTCATCGTCTCTGTCATAAATCCCGTGAAGTTATTTGCAACATCTGGACATAGTTTTCTCTGGCAGCAATTTATTGTTTGAGGCTTGATGGCTTTCATGACTTTTTCTATAATGATGGCTCCTTTAATGGTGTAATCCCTCCAGACTTTGATGTCCTCTCTGTCGGGATTCTCCTCCATAGCATTGACAATCCTTTCCACAGAATACCGTGTGTAATGAGGCTTTAAGGTCCTTATGACCCCTAGACCTAGGGGCTAAGATAGAAATATTGCATTTCAGGGCAAGTAGACCACTTTGACACCTTCAGTGTTGATCTCATGGGGTTCTTGGTGGGCAGGAACATTGTCCAATATCAAAAGAACTTTAAAAGGAAGTTCTTACTGGCAAGGCACTTCCTGACTTCAGAGAGAAAGCATCAATGAAACCAACCCAGAAAGAGTGTTCTCATTGTCCAGACTTTCTTCTTGTGCAGTCAAAAGATGAGCAGCTGGTATTTATCTGTTCCCTTCAAGGCTCAAGGGTTAACAGCTTTATAGTAAGGGCAGTCCTGATCATAAACATGATTTCATTTGCACGAAACAGTAGAGTTAGCCTATCCCTTCCTGCCTTAAATTCCGGTACTTGCTTCACTTCTTACTAATCGATGTCCTTTATGACATTTTTTCCCCAGAATAGGGCACTTTTCATCTGCACTAAAAACCTGTTCAGGCAGACATCCTTTCTCCTCAGTGATTTTCTTAATGGTGTCTGGGAACTCATCTCCTGTCTCTTGGCTGGCAGAGATGCTTCTCCTGTTATCTTGACATTTTTTAAGCTCAAACTCTTTCTAAAATTATCAAACCATCCTTTACCGGTATTAAATTCCCCCAGATTTAGATTATTTACCTGACTTTTTTTTTAAGTTGTCACATGGCTTCTCTTTTTCTCAAGTTATATTTGAGTTTACAGGTATGCCTTTTCTATAACAATTTTGCACCACATTAAAGCTGCATTTTTTATTTGAGATAAAAAGTTATGTTGCAAAAAGTGAAAGGTTTTTATACCTCCTGGTATAGCTGCAGCGACAGTTGACAGATTTCCTTTTCCTTTTTTTACGGTGCTCCTTACTTTGGACTCATGCATTTTGAAATGGTGGGCAACCACAGTCGCAGAGCTCAATCTATGATACATATCAAGCAATTCAACTATTTTTGTAACGTAGTGACATTTCTCTGCTTCTTGAGGCCACTTACAGCATCACTAGTGGCACCTCATTTGGGTCCCATAATGTTATTCAGAGTTCACAATATTGCAGTAAACACTAAAAAATGTAAGAGAACCACAATAGGTCACTTTTTACTGTGCTATGCAATTTACTGGAGAGATGAACTCACATGGACATGATGAGCTTCACAGGGCATTTTAAGCGTATACTCACAATACTTGAGCTCAGCACAATAGCAACAGGAGGCGGCTGCAAAATTATTAAAGTAGGATACTATGAACTACAGTTAATTTTATGTACTTATGATTTAATATTACATCTTTGTATTTGTTTACATTTCTCTCAACTGCAAATGATGCCGTGTATAAGATCTGTGAGTATGCGCATACGTTTTGATAAACTAATTTTTAAATAGATTTGTTTATATTTATGACAGTAAATGATTAGTCTAGAATCTAAATATATTTTGTACATTCATGACATACCTAACTTTTCTTAATTTTTTTGATATCCTACGCTATGCAACTTTTGTGAGTTTTTTAACTTGTTTCAAATGTCAGAAAATTTTTCCAGGATGTTTAATGAAAAAAAATTTGCATATAAATGGACACAAATTGTTCAAATTCATGTTGCTCAAGGGCTAACTGTATATTTTTTAATTTTTAAAATTTTTAAAAATATTTGTTTTTGAGAGAGAGAGCGTGTGCATGTGAGTAAAAGGGGCAGAGAAGGGGCAGAGAGAGAGGAAGACACAGAATTCAAAGCAGTCTCCAGGCTCTGAGCTGCCAGCAAAGAACCTGATGTGAGGCTCAAACTCACAAACCATGAAATCATGACCTGAGCCAAAGTCAGACTCAACTGACTGAGCCACCCAGGCACCCCAAGGACTGACTGTATATTGGTATGGGGAAGAGGGGAAGGAGGGTGATGGGCATGGAGGAGGGCACTTGTGGAGATGAGTACTGGGTGTTATATGGAAACCAACTTGACAATAAACTATTAAAAAATAATTACATGCTGAAACTTCAAAATTGTGAACATATTGGTTTAAGTAAAATATATTTTATTGGTAAAAAAATATGGTATGCAGAGACACATTGAAGAATTACTGTCGTTTGTCATTTGGATATCTATTGTACAATGTGTAAGCTCTGTTCAAACACTAACACACTAGACTCTCCTGAATAGAGAGGCACAGTTAATGTGCAAGGAATTATAGGTTACTTTAGCCCTCAGATAATTCGTAATCTAGGAAATTTTAAAAAACATAAGATATTTTCCTTGTCATGAAAGCAAGTGTTTCCTTGTCCTTTATGAAAAGATAATTGGAGAGAGGAAATTAAGGGTACAGATAAATATGCTCAAATATGTTCAAAGACATATCTCCTGCATACCGAATCTTCTATACAATATGGAACATGTTGACATGACCATCATACAAATATCTTAGTGAAACTGGAGGTGGAGACCACACGGTTAGATTTATGTTTGGGGAAATTATGGAGAATTGATTGGGAGTTGGACATGGTTTGCAGGTAAAAAAACAAAACAAAACAAAACACCACCACCAACAACAACAACAAAACACTTACTAGAACACAGTCATGCCTGACTGGGAATTGTAGTAGATGGCTTGGATAAAGGGAGTGGCCATGGAAATTAAGAAGATAGAGTTAAGAAACATTTTGGAAATAGAATTACTACAACTTGTGTATGTAATAGACCTGCAAAATGAGAGAAAGAAGGGGATTCCTATGTTTGGGTTTGAAACACTGGGAAGATGGTGATACACTTTATTGTCAGTGAGACTACTGGAAGGTGAGCAGGTTTGTGGAAAGAAGTCATGAACCTGAAAGCCCTACATGAAGCCCACAAATAATGATCTCAAGTAAAGGGTTTACTACACCATTCAGTTCTCAGAAGAGAGGTCTGGATAAAGACATATACCAGGGAATTGTCAACAGTTATCAAGAGACTTTTGAGCCTAGGAATAAGTGAGTTTAAAGAAAGAGTACATTAGAAATAAGAGTCCAGAAATGAGCCATAAGAACTCCAAGATGTAAATGCTATGCAGAGGAAGAGAAACCAACAAAGGAGCGGTTTGTGAGTTAAAAGGAAACCAGAAATATACTGAAAAGAAGTGGCCAACCATATTGAAGGCATCATTCAATAGGGAAATTGGGGATGACAAATTATCTATAACTAACGCACTTTGCTGGGACAGTTTGCATCACATACTTGAATGGACAAGAAATAAATAGAAGCAAAATTGCAGCAGTCCTGCCCATCACCAACACATGGCATTAGGGTTCATTGCTGTAGGGCCACTTTGGCCATGGGGACAAATAAAAGAAACTTATTAACATTTTCCATGAACACAACTTGTTTTTAATGTGTTAGTACTTTTAAAAGCTAATAGTACTTTTATAATAAAAAATCACTTTATTGGTATTTTTTGTTTCTTTTTATTTGATGCATAATTGACAAACAACATTATATTAGTTTTGGATACTTAATGATTTAATATCTGTATATATTGAAAAATGATCACCATATACGTCTAGTTAACATACATCACCATATATATAGGTATGAACTGCCTTATCTTATGATGAGGAATTTTAACATCTACTCTCTTAGCAACTCTCAAATATGCAGTCAGTATTACTAACTATAGTCGCCATGCTGTACATACATCCCCAGGACTTATTTCTTTTATTATTGGAAGTTTATACATTTTGTCCCCTTTTATCCATTTCCTTCACCCCCACCTCCCATCTCTGGCAACCATCAATCTGTTCTCTGTATCTATGAGAATGTTTTTGTTTTTCATTATATTCTGCATATAAGTGAGATCATATGGTATTTGTCATTCTCTGTCTGACTTATTTCACTTAGTTTGATGTCCTCAGGATCCATCCATGTTTTTAAAAATGGCAAGATTACATTATTTTTTCTGTCTGAATACTATACTATTGTGTGTGTGTGTGTGTGTGTGTGTGTGTGTGTGTGTGTAATATCTTTATACATTCATCCATTAATGGAAACTTATGTTCATATTTTGGCTATTGTAAATAATGTAATGAATAAAGGGATGTTTATGTGGTTATGAGCTTAGTGTTTTCATTTCCTTCAGATAAATATCCAGAAATACAATTGCTGGATCATATGGCAACTTTATTTTTAATTTTTTAAGAAACTTCCATACTGTTTTCCATAATGGCTGCACCAATGTACATTCCCACCAGCAGTGCACAAATGTTCCTTTTTCTCCACATCTTCACCAGAGTTTGTTATCTTGTGTCTTTTTTAATGATGCACATTCTAACAGATTGATCTCTCAGCATTTGCATTTCCCTGATGGTTAGTGAAGTTGAGCATCTTTTCATGTACATGTTGGCCGTCTGTATGTCTGCTTTGTAAAAATGTCTATTCAGATCCTCTGCCCATGTTTAAGTTGGATTGTATGGATGTTCTGGTATTGAGTTATAGGAGTTCTTTATATATGTTGGACATTAACTCTGTATCAAATATATGATTTGCAAATTTTTCTCCCATTCAATATGCTGCCTTTTCCTTTTGTTGATGGTTTCCTTTGCCAGGCAGAAGCTTTTTAGTTTGATGTAATCTCACTTGTTTGTTATTGTTTTTGTTGCCTTTTTTTATAGTGTCACATCCAAAATTCATCACCAAGAACATGCTCACCTACATTTTCTTCTGGGAGTTGTATTGTTTCTGGTCTTACATTAATACCTCCAAGTCATTTTGAGTTGATTATGTCTATGGTGTAAGACAGTGGTCCAGTTTCATTCTGTTGCATGTGACTATCTAGGTTTCCCAACATCATTTATTAAAAAGACTGTCCGTTCCCCCAATATATATTCCTTCAACTTTGTCATAAATTGACTATATGTGCAAGAGTTTATTTATGGGCTCTCTATTCTGATCCATTGATCTGTGTGTCTGTTTTTGCTAATACCATACTATTCTGAATATAGTTTTGTAATATAGATTAAAACTAGTAGTGTGATGCCTCCAGTTTTGTTGTTCTTTCTCAAAATTGCTTAGGGTATTCAGGGTCTTTTGTGGTTCCATAAAAATTTTAGGATTGTTTATTCTACTTCTGTGTAAAATTTTGATAGGGATTGCATTGAATCTTTATACTGCTTTGGATTGTATGGACATTTTAACAATACTCATTCTTCAAATCCATAAATACGGAATATCTTTCCATTTATTTTTGTCTTCTTCAGTTTCTTTCATTGAAGTCTTACAGTTTTCAGTGTATAGATCTTTCATCTCCTTGGTTAATTTATTTTTAGATATTTCATTTTGTTGATGAAATTGAAAATGGAATTATTTTCTTTACCTCTCTTTTTGATAGTTTGTTGTTAGTGTATAGAAACGTAACAGATTTTTGTACACTGATTTTGTATTTTGCAACTTTACTGAATTCATTTATTAGTTCTACGAGTTTTAGAGTAGGGTCTTTAGGATTTTTTATAGAATATCATGTCATCTGCAAATGACAACTTTATTTCTTCCTTTCTAATTTGGATGCTATGTATTTATGTCTACTCACTCTGGTTAGGACTTCTAATACTATGTTGAATATGTGACAAGAGTGGGCATCCTTGTCTTATTTCTGATCTTAGAGGAAGAGCTGCCAGCTTCTCCTCAGAGTATGATGTTAGTTGTAAGCTTCCCCGCTTTTATTAAAATACGGTACATTCCCTTTGTATCTAATTTAAGAGTTTTATATTAAATAAATGTTGAATTTTGTTATATGCTTTTTCTGTTGATATCTCTTTTGAGATAAACATATGATATTTATCCATTATATTGGTTAATTTACTATATCATATTGATTAATTTGCAGATGTTTAATCATACTTACATCCCTCAAGTAAATCCCTCTTGATCATGGTTTATGATCCTTTTAATGTATTGCTGAATTTGGTTTGCTAATATTTTGTAAGGATTTTTGCACCTACTTTCAGTAGAGATACTGGTTGGTAATTTTCTTGTGGTGTCCTGGTTTGGTTTTAGTATCAGAGTGATGTTGTCTTTGTAAATGAGTTTGAAAGTGTTCCATCCTTGTTTATTTTTTGGAAGAGTTCGAGAAGGATGTGTATTAATTTTTTTTTGAGTGCTAGAATTTACCAGTAATATCATCTGGACCTCAACTTTTGTTGAAAAGTTTTTAATGACTGTTCAATCTCCTTACCAGTAATTCGTCTGTTGAGATTTTCTATTTTTTCTTGGTTCAGTACTGATAGGGTGTACATTTCCAGAAATTTACCCATTTTTCTAAGTTGCCCAATTTGTTGGCTTACAATTGTTCATAGTTGCTCTTAAGTTCCTTTGTATTTCTGTGGCACCAGTTGTGACATCTCATCTTTCAATTCTGATTTTATTTGAGCCTTCTCTCCTTTTCCTGGTAAATCTAGCTAAAGGTTTGTCAAGTCTGTTTATCTTTTTCAAAAATCCAGCACTTAGTTTCACTGACCTTTTCTATTGTTTTTTAATCTCTACTTCATTTATTTCCACTCTGATATTTGTTGTTACCTTCATTCTCCTAACTTTTGGCTTCATTTGTTCTTCCCTTTCTAGTTTCTTGAGGTGTAAATTTAGGCTGTTTGAGATTTTTATTATTTCTAGATGACAGCATTTATGGTTATGGACCTCCCTTTTAGAACTGCTTTTGTTGTATCCCATACATTTTGGTATGATGTATTTCCATTTCCATTCATCTCAAGGTATTATTTTGTTTTCTCTCTTGATTTTTGTATTATACCACTGATTGTCGGTAGCATGTTATTTAATCTCCACATATTTGCAAATTTTCCAATTTTTTGTAGTTTCATACCACATCTGTGGTAAGAAAAGATAGTTGATATGATTTCAATATTCTTAAATTTGTTCAGACTTGTTTTGTGGCCTAATATATAATCTATCCCAAGTAATACTTGGGAAATATGTATATTCTGTTGAGTTAGGATGGAGTTAGGATATATATCCTAACATTTAAGGTGAATGAACATTTTCTTATTGATTAGATGGTCTATATTGATGTAAGTGAGGTAGCAAATTTTACAATATTATTGTAGTGCTATTACTCCCTTTAGGTCTCTTAATATTTGCTTTATATATTTAATTGTTATATTGTTATTTTTCATTGTTTTTATTTTATTTTATTTTTAAATGTTTTATTTATTTCTAGGAGAGAGAGAGAGAGAGACAGCGTGAGCAGGGGAGGGTCAGAGAGAGAGGGAGTCACAGACTCTGAAACAAGCTCCAGACTCTGAGCTGGCAGTCAGAACAGAGCCCGACGCGGGGCTCGAACCCAGGAACTGCGAGATCATGACCTAAGCGAAAGTCGGACGCTTAACCGACTAAGCCACCTAGGCGCCCTGTATTTGTTTTTTGTTTTTTTTTTTTTATTTTAGAGAGAGAGGATAAGAGAGAGGAAGCAAGTGGAGAGAGAGGCAAAAGAAGAGAGAGAGTGTGTGTTAAGCAGGCTTCACACTCAACACAGAGCCCAAAATAGGCTTATTTTCACAACCATAAGATCATGACCTGAGCCAAAATCAAGAGTTGGACGCTTAAATGATTGAGCCACCCAAGAGCCCCATATTGTTATTTTTTAAGAACAGACTTTTCTAATCTTTTGGGCACTGTCACAATGCTTCTTTTGCTAAAACAAATAAATCCTGTCTTGACTTCTAGTCCCACCATGATGGAGTAGCCTCATTTCTTACAGGTCCTCCATTTAAGACTAAAAATGCGGAACATGACACATTAGACGAGCATAGGAAGAAGCTAAAACATGAAAAAAAAGGATGCGCTGAATTTGAGAAGGAACATGAACTTAAATTCCTTGGGTTTCCTTTTCACACCCATATGTCCTGGAGAGGGTACTGCAGAGCCTCCAACTGAAACTACCAATAGGCACAGACAAAACAACTCCAAGAAGAGTCTATTCAAAGGTCTTGGAAAGAATAGTTTAATAACAGAGAACCTTTTCCACCTTCTTCCAGCCAAACACCAGCAGAAAACCACACGTAGTTTTAGTGGGATTGAGTAGGAAGTTGCTCTTCCTCCTGGCTTCGCAGACAGAGCATGGCACTGGGTTCCTTTGCCAATGTGTTGGTGGGGCTGGGCAGGAAGCCTATCTTTCCACATGGTCTGGTAGAACAGGTAGTGCTCTGATAACACAGTCAAGGGTGTATCAGCAGAGTGTGAGAGCCAGCTGAGTAACCACTTCCACCCAGCAGCAAGGAGATATACTCAGGCTACAGCAAGGAGAGGTACTAAGCTTCACTTCTCATGTCAGCCAAATATTGTGGGGAGTTGAGCTTCTGCCCCGGCCTTGCAAAAACAAAGTGGTATGGTTTATGTTAGGTGTTTCCCCCTTTCTGGAAGCAGCAGGACTCAAAGAGAGGTTGTTCTTCCTCAAGTGACATGGTGCCATTTGATGCTGTTTTCATTCAGAAGAGATCCAGCAGGCTGGAGAAGGAAGATGATCATCCACACACCCATCTGTACCAAGGCAGCAGGAGTCTGTCCTCCATGCTACTAGATAGGGTGATGTTGGCAAAGTCCAGTGGGAAGCTTAAAATGCACACTCACTGATACTCACACTGCACCTCAACAATGAGATAGCTCAAAAATGAATATTAAATAACATCAGTATTCTCTTAACATAATATTCAATATGTCCAAATCGCTTCTCTGACAAGGACTAGCATCTAGAATAATAAAGAATCCTTAAAAGTCAACAATCAAAAATCACCAATACATTGAAAATTCACTCATCTTACCAAGAACGAGAAAAATTACAACCTGAATGAGAAAACATAATCAATTCATGCCAACATCAAGATGAATCAGATGATAGAATTATACCAAGGATTTTAAAGCAGCTATAAAAACAACTTCAACAAAAACCAAATTTTTGTATCCTTCCAAAGTTAATTTGATATCAATTCAAACTATATTATTAGAAACTTAGCATGTTAATTATAATCTCCAGGATAACTACTAAGAAAATGCATTTAAAATATACAGAAAAGGGGAAAAGGAAGGAATCAAAATGGTACACAAGAAAAAAGTTAAACACAAAAAGGGACATCAACAGAGGGATTGGGGAATAAAAAGATAAAAGACAAATAGGAAACAAAACAAAATGGCACAGTTAAGTCCTGTATTAGTCAGGGTCCTCCAGAGAAACAGAACCAATAAAAGGTAAAAGGTAAAGGTATATGTATATATACACACATACATATATATATATATATGTGTGTGTGTGTGTGTGTGTGTGTGTGTGCGTGTGTGTATGTGTATATGTATATATATGTGTATATATATATATGTATGTATGTATGTATATGTATATATAAACAGATTTATGGTAGGAAATTGGCCCATGCAATTATGGAGGCTGCAAAAACTTTAGGTTTGTAATCAACATGCTGGAGACTCAGGAAAGCCAGTGGTATAGGTTCTGGTATGAAAGCCAACCAACTCGTGACCCAAGAGGAGCCAGAACTTCAGGCGTTGGAAGGCAGGAAAAGACCAATGTCTTTTATGCAAGGATTATTTTGTGAAATTTACTGTCTTGTCTGAGTAATTTGTGAGACATGCTGAAGGCTATGTAACTTCAACAATGAGAAACATGTAACCAGATTTTTCTTAAAAAGTCATTCAGCATCTTAAAAAATAGCAACACTCCCCAAACAGATTCCAGTGACATCAATACAAAGGAAGAATATGAAAATTATTTTTCCCCACCTTATCATTTAGGTTTTCTCATAATGCACTTTTATTTTAAGCTGAGCCAAAGAAAATCAGAGATTCACTGCTGAAAGGCTCACAAATATCCTTTATAAAATATTGCATTGATTTAGTATGAATCCTCTCAGCAACATCTTCTCCCACCATGACCAAGTCTATTAAAAGTTGTTCAGGTTGACCTCTTACAAAGATGATTACTAGGGAAGTAATTCTCTGTGACAATTCATGGCTTTACACATTTCTGAGAAGTGTCATTTTCTCAGGCAAGAAAAAGGTACCCTGTCATCCATCATGAACTTCCTATCTGAGAAGTGATTTCACAGCCTTTCTTTTCAAATGTGCTAATAGTGGCTGGTCCCCATGCACAATACTAAATGCTTTAATTGCAGACAAATGGGGAAAGGAAATGATATCCTTGTTTCCTTCTTCCAAAATGATTGGTGTTGGTAAAACATCCTGAAATGAGTGTATGTCTACAGGGTTACTGCAAGTTCATTTGTACTCATATGAGAGTCACTAAGATTTGCTTTGATTTCCAGTAGCTTCCTTTAGGTAAATGCCTGGAGGTAAGCACCTGGAGACCCAGGTATGGTCTACACCACAGGAGATATGATCAGTAACCTTGTCTGCCAGTGAAATCCACCAGCTACCACACCCTGCCTCCATTTAGACTCTCATCTCCACTGAAATCATGCTTCATGGTAAGAATTCAATATTATAATTGTGCTAATGTTTAATCTTGTATTGAACAAAGAACTCTAATCTGTACAAATGAGATCCACATTCTGAAAGTGGAAATGTCTGTATCGAAAACGACAATAACACTAGCCAACAAAATATGAAATTTGCTGACCTGGGTCCTTTTGTTGTTATTGATGCCAGCTAAAATGCCCACTGGCCCCTCCACCTGAGAGCTGATGTTGACCAAAGGGGTGAATATAGCCTATTGCCTCCATATGCCACCCAGCTGTTGCCAGCTCTCCTTGTCAGTTCCCTCCATGGGTGCCACGTGCATGAGCATCATTGTCCTCTCAAAACCAATGAGAAAATGGTCTAATAACCTCTGCCTTGAAACAGAAAAATCAAGAGTATATCTTTAAGATGAATTAGTTTAGACAGATACAGATTAAATAACTTAGTCAAAGACATAAAGTGCATAGTAAGTGGTGGAGAAATTCCAGAAACTAATTTGCCTGCCTCCTCACCTTCTGTTCTTCTCAATTATGCCTGGTCTTGGCTGATAGCATCTTATTTATTTCTCCTGTTGTTATTTACTCTTAAATTTTGTTATTTCTAAACACACTTATTCTATAGTTTCTGTCTACATTACTTTCATTATCTGAAATTTTTGGGACATTACCTCCTGTTATTTGTTGTTTGGAAGATTCTTGTTTATTGTGGTGTGTGTCCCCATATTTTATAATTTTGGATTGTGAATACATTTTCAATAAGGTCATATTTGTGAAATTGTACACCACCTGGATTCAAAAGGTATGGCTCCAAATAAACTGTGTATTTGCCTTTGTAGACACCTCAGTGGTGTTTCTAGCCTTTTATGTTACCTTTTCATTTGGGAGATTTGGGATTATAAATTAATATAAATTCAAACTTTACACCCATCTTTATGGGAAAGTTGTGATTACACATTTTTAGGTAGAGTATGAATATTTTTTGCATTAAGCTATATTATTATAAGTAAATAAGCTTCCATATTTTATCCCTTTTTTTTAATCACAAGGGTTTCTTTAATCTTTATTTTACTTTATTTTTAAGTAGTCTTTGATAAGGGAGCATAAGGCAAGCTGAAGGCAAAATACAAGCTAGCACACCGCGCCACCCCCATCCCAAGTAGGATATGTGAGAAACAAAGGCAAGAAGAAAATGGCAGGTAAAATTAAATTTTCTTATAACCTGCAGCCTATTGACAGATACTTGAGGCAGGCAGAGTAAAACTTTTCTCCAGGAACTCCCTACTGTCTTACTTTTAATGCTTTACTAAAAGGAAAAACGAACTTAGCTTGACAATAGCAAGGCCTAAGGTATCTTAGGAGTCCTCTTTAGCATATCAAAGTCCCTCTAGAGGCCTCCCATTTGACTTTACCTCCCCAACTTCATAGTATATAAGGAGCCATTCTTCATAACCCCAATGCAGCTCTTTGTGCCTAAGGATCCTGTCCCCGTGCTTTAATAAAATCACCTTTTTGCACCAAAGATCCTTCAAGATTATTTTCTTGTTTGCCAGCTCCAGACTACCCATCACCCCAAAACTTCATCAGTCTTCATGTCCAGTGTGGGACCCAATGTGGGACTTGAACTCATGACCCTGAGATCAAGACCTGAGCTGAGATCAAGAGTTGGACACTTAACCAACTGAGTCTCCCAAATACCCCAATAACCTACATTTTCTCCTTTCATCAATGAGCTATTTATTTTTATTTAAGACTTTCATTTTAAGGCCTGGGCTAATGCAAGTTTCATAGTTCCAGTCCTTCATTTTGATTGTGCACATTTCTTTAATAGCTATTAAGTATATGCTTTCTGGTTATTGAAATGACAAAATTCCCAGGGCAACTGTGGTTGGGTACCCACTGACCATTGTTCATAGTTTTTTCCTTGCTTTGGGTCCTTGGGAATTCCTCTTTATTTTCCTACAAGTTTGCCTCTGCCTTTAAAGTATATTTGCTGCATTACATCCAGCACTTCTAGGTGTTTTGGAAGCAGAATGTTTCAGATTACCTAACTGGCCAACTTGCTTATGTAGTTGTTTTACCATTCTTTCCTTCTACTACACACACACAACACTCTTAACCCACAATGTTGCATCTTTACTCTGTGTTTCCTTATAGTAAGATATCCCAGAAATAATTTCCATTTATTTGATGATCAATCATCCATCCTAGGCATTGTTTAGACAGTTTCCTCTTCTGTATATACTTCCACTGATACCTCCTCCAGAGGAATGGTGAGTAAAGAATGAGATAAATATTGATAAGTCTCATCAGAACTGTAAAAAAAAAATGGCAGCAGAACTTGAACTAGACTTTGGCAAATGATCTGAAGGTCAAGTCTTCTGGTTTCTCTATTTTTAGCTCTAAATTATTTAGAAATCTTTAAATCTCTTTCGCATTGGCAAATCTTTCATTATGCTGTGTGTCTCTGTATTCTCTTCATTGCACCTGTCCAAGAAAAAGGAAATGTCTCATTAATGGATCCATGAGAACAGCAAACAGATTATCTTTGTACATTGAGAGGAGAAAGAACCACTTTACCCTGGATTGCAGAGAGATGCTTGGCCTTTATGAGACCTGTAGAAACAGCGAAATCCCAGGGCGCTCGGGTGGCTTAGTTGGTTAAGCGTCCGACTTTCGCTCGGGTCATGATCTCGCGGTTCGTGGGTTCAAGCTCTGTGCTGACTGCCAGCTCAGAGCCTAGAGCCTGTTTCAGTCTGTGATTCCCTCTCTCTGACCCTCCCCTGCTCACGCTGTCTCTCTCTCTCTCTCCTAGAAATAAATAAAAAACATTAAAAAAAAAAAAAAAAGAAAGAAAGAAACAACGAAATCCCTCTGTACTCTATTTATAAAGTGACTGAAGGGGTGAAATTGCAGTCAAAGACCTGGCATGCGGTTGCACTTAGACCATGTCACTAAAAAATTAATTTTCCTCTCGGGAATTCTGAGTCTTGACTCTGATGGGCTCTGCTCAGCACAGATATAATCAGAGGGTTATGAAGGTCCATGAAGCAGAAGGACAGACAAAACTCACCATGTCTCAGTCATAAAGAGCTTGTGGTTCCGTTATTCAGTTTAAAAAGGCTGCCTGTGTCATCTTCATATTAGCTGGTCCTGGTTCTTGAGACTCTTTACAGTATTTCCATCTCACTTCTCCCTTGTTCTTGAGTACCATCAAGTCTGTCTTCTGAACTTACATCTTCAATGTTACCCCTTCTCGGTTTATAAACACCTCTTAGAATTTTAGGGTCTTTTAATTTTGTTTTGTTTTCTGATGTTCTTATATTTTTGAAAACAATACCTCTCAAAGTTTAATATCCATGACTGAGGTTTTTAGTTAGATCTCTTTTGTTTTATTTTTAACCATAAGCACCTCAGGCAACTCCAATGCAAATGGATTTCTGAACGCCTTTGAGAAATACTCATTTCTACATGTCTACAATGAAATCAAAATATAATTTTTAATTAAAAAATCAGTAAATTAACCAGAACACTTCTGATACTAAAATCATCACAAAACGTCACAAAGAGTATCATAATTGGTGATTGAAGTAGAAACTATTGAATTTCTCCATTTTGAGCAACTGGTTGAGTCTAATGAAAAACAAATTGTAGTTTTCTCCTCAGTATTACCTTGAAATCAGTGCCCAGAAAGGCATTTTTAATAAAATCACTGATCTTTGGCTCAGCAAGGAGTTAGGGATGGGACAGTTCGACTTTGTGATGGAAATTCCAATCACCTTGATTATAAGCTCCTCTTGCTACTCAGGAAAATAATTGTGATATTTACTACATGCCTAGAATGAATTGAAATTGCACATAATAAAACAATGATTATTAACTGACTATGGGACATATACCTAGAATATATTATATATAACATAATTTGATGTTCACCACAGAACAAATAGCAGTGTGTTTGTTTTATAGATAATGACCATCAACAGTTGTAAAGCAATGTTCCATGTCTTATTCTAAGTGCTTTATATATATGAATCCATTTATCCTGCAAGACAACTGCCTGGGGTATTCTATTACTATTTTAATATTTTCAGGTGAGAAAGCAAGACTCAGAGAGGTTCAACAACTTGCCCAAGGTTGTACAGCTAAAAATGGCAAGGGTGAGGGATGAGAAAGGATTTAATCCCAAGCTATATCCAGCTCCAGATTCTGTGTCTAGCTGTTGGAGTGATAGTCTCAAACCAAAGATTGCATCCTATATCAGAACCAAAAGATCTGTGAGAGTACACAGTGTTAGGTCCCATGCTGGGGTTTCTCATGCAGGATGCCTAGGTGGTCGTTGGAAATTTGCATACCTAATGAGTTCTCAGATGATCCTCACTCCTCAAGGAGTCACACCTTGAGAATCTCTTCTCTCTACTAGACTACATTGTTTACCAGATTTTTTAACCCTGCTTTCTGAATTCTGAAGCAAAGGTGTCTTCTGAGAATAAACCCATCACAGGTTGGGGTCACAGTCTTCCACAGGACCACCCTCACTTCAGACACCAGACACCAGCTTGAGGTTCTCAGAGCCAACCTCACTTCTGACCAACAGGGTAGAAATTGAAGGGTTTCCCACTCACTGATGTTCAGGGAATCACTAGAATGACCCATTGAACTAAGGAAAGTGGTGTACTTGTGATTACAGCTTTATTATAAGGCAAAAGAATTGAATTTAGGACCATTGAAGAGAGGAGATCATTTCAGTGAGGTCTAGGAATTTCTAAACACAAAGCTTCTAGTCCCTCCTTCCTGTGGAATCAGTACACATGACCTTCCTATCACATGAGTGTGAATAATACCACACAGTCTCTCAACAAGGGATGCACATTTGAGCTTTGGTGTCCAGAGTTTAGGGGTTTCATTATGTAAGTATGATTGATTTAACTATAAAAGATTGAATAAATTCAATCTCTTCAGCCCCTGTCCTTCCCCCCAGGTTGGACTGCTATCATGTGGTTCAAAACTCTTACCCTCAAATCACATATTCCAGCCCAGCCCACCTAGCTCCATCCTGAGTCACGTCCTGCAAATAAGCTATCAGGGTCCACCATGAATTACACACATTTCTGTCACTCAGGAAGCTCCAAGGATTTAGAATCTACTTCCTTCTCAGGAACTGAGGACTGAGGCCAGCCAGTCTTTATTTCACAGGACTAGCCAAAGTCAGACTTTCAGCCACAAACTAGGAAGTGTCAGATTAAGTTGCCCAAAGTTAAGACATGTTTAGTACCATGGTCATGACTTGAACCTACATTTTTCAGACATAAAGGTTGGGCTCATATTTGTTATATTTTCTAATTTCTATTATATTTTTATTGTAGTGAAAATGCATTGTTATTAGTGAAATAGGTGGTAATAGGGAGTCTGGGTGGGAAGGGAAAGTGCAAATTTGGAGAATTATAAATTTCCCCTGACAAGTCTTACACTGAATTTTCTTTTTAAAGTATTTCTCCTGGGTTACTCAGTCTGTTAAGTGCTCAACTTCAGTTCAGGTCATGATCTCACAGTTTGTGAGTTTGAGCTCTCATTCGGCTCTGTGCTGACAGTTCAGAGCCCAGAGTCTGCTTCAGATTCTGTGTCTCTTTCTCTCTCTCTGCCCCTCCCCTACTCAGTCTCAGTCTCTATCTCTCAGAAATAAATAAACATTAAAAAATTTTAAAGTATTTATTTCCTGTCTACCTCAGAGGATAAACCTTTCTCACTGCCTTTTTTTTTCTATCTGAGCAGCTCTAACAGCACTGCAACTGGTTAGCACATTATGTGCAATTTTAATTAACATCATTATCACCGGCAAATATCCTTCTTGCCCTATTTCACAGCACTGCTATATATAAGTCAAGTGAAGCCCATCTGTGATCTGTGCTGAGTGGGGCTTCCAAATGTTGGTACAATAGATTCAAGAGCTAATTATGAGTGGCCTATATCTCAGAGTGGCAGGCCACTTCTCTAGTGCAATTATTTTCCCTTCAGTGTCATGATAAAATATAAGGAAGTAATAAAGGCTAACATTTATTGTGTACTTACTATGTTCCAGGCCCTGTACTTCATATATCTTACCTCATCCAAAGATCACAACCACAACAGGAGGGAAGTATTATTATTGTCCTCATTTTCTAACAAGGAAGCAAAAGCACAGAAAGGTTAGGAAAAAAGCCAAAGTTACATATCTTCTAAATAGCAGAACTAGGATGTAAACCCATGCGGCATGGCTCTGGAACACACATTCTTAACCACAGTGTCTATTGTCTCCACTAATATCTAGACCCCTCATGCTTCCATTAGTGCCACAAAGTAATTCTCTTCATATTTGTGTTGCACTGTTTTACTTATTATGTTCTATGTGGTAAGGAGTCCACAAGGAAAAAAACAGTGGAATGTGAAGAATGCAAAAGAGAATCTGTCCACTGATGTTTCTAAGAGCTAACGTGGGTACAGTGTGTCTACTGTCACACAGGTGTGGAGGCAAGGTCAGATCCTTATAGTCAGTTTCAGACAGTAAGGGCCATTGGCCATGAAGATAGCTGCTGAACTATGTCCATCTTATCCTTTTTCCAAAGGGCCAGACACAGTGCCTGTGAAAACAGACTTTGTTTTAATTACAAGCAACATCACGAGCTATGTTATTCTTCATGAAACATGGCTGTCTGAGTCTACTCGGGCTGCTATGAGAAAATGCCAGACTTAGGGCATTAAACAACAGAAACTTATGTTCTGTTAGTGCTGGAGGCTGAAACTCCAAGATCAATGTGCCACCTGACTAATTCCTGGTGTGATTCTCTTCCTAGCCTGTAGATGACTACGTTCTTGCTGTGTGGGAAGAGAGAGAGAGAAAGAGAGAGAGAGAGAAAACTTTCTGATCTCTCTTCTTCTAAGGGCACTGATCCCATAAGATGCCCTCCACCCTCATCACCACAGCTAACCCGAATACCAACCAAAATTCCCATTTCCAAACACCATCACACTGGGGTTAGGGTACCAAATTATGAACTTAAAGTGGGCTCAGATTCAGCCCATAATGATACTTTTATGCAATCTTTGCCCAGTGATTTTGTATTCCCGGTAAGATGTGTATGCTAAGGCTACCCTGTGGCTGTCACTGGAGATATTAAATTGGTGCATCCACACCAGCTGCAGTGACAGACTGTGCATCAGAAAGCTGCAGGCAGCCTCTTTGCCAGCAGCCAGCTGTCTGTATCCTCCCTCTATGGCCTAAGGATGGTCAGATGGTCATTTAAGTACTTAGTGCCTCTTACCCTAGGAAGCTTTGATTTAGAGTTTGCTCTGGGAAGCTACTGGAATATTAGTGTATATGCTAAAACCTGTTGAGAAACCCCACCCTGTGAAGTTTATAGGGAGGCTGAATATAAAGTTTAGCTGCCTGGAACTCTTGAGGGGAAACACTAAAGTGTTCGTTCGGCTAATAAAGAAATTGTGCACAGACACTGAGTGGTGTTATTAGCAGCCATGCCTACCAGGTAATTTTTTTTAAATCCCGAATCCTGTTTATATTATCAAGTCACGATTCTTCTTTTAACAGTGGCACTTTATTAACTGTTTGTTTTTGTCTTCTGCATAGATAATTCACTTCTGTCCTGTTAGCCCATGCCAATCCAGAGTTTGTCTTATTAAAAATGCCAGGATGTCAGAAAACGAAACACTGGCACTCTGATAATTCAGATAAAGCTCTTAAAAAGCATTCGCTAATATAGAAGTTCAGTAAATACAGCATGCTTTTTCTTTAAATACAACAATCTGACAGTCGCATGCTCTTTTCACTTGGTATTAACAGCCTCGGAGTGTTTGAGATAACTAAGTCAAAGAATTCCATTACACAGTGTATGGAATATGATCCATTGGTGCCCGCTGCCTTTTGGCAGGAAATCTGCAGAGGCTTCCCAATCGGGCCATGTCTTGGTGGTATGGTCTACATACCTGGCCACTGAGCTCTGTCCTCACATGCCCCTCCCTTGGCACTGCTGAATGTGGTCACACCTCATTGGACTCACTGCCAGCTAAGTAAATGACCAGCACTTGAAACTCAAGTCAAATGTGCTGTTCCAACATAGCTGTGCTCCGACTGGTGGAGACTCACTTATAGTTTGTTAATTATAGGTCACTTGCTTTAGCCAGTGTCATGTATGGTTGTATCATTCATCTTAATCAAAACAGTAGGCTGAGTTACATTCCGACGCACAGCCCCAAGCTTAATACTTAGAGAAGTCCCTGTGATGAAAGCAGGTCATCAGTTGGTTGTGTTAGCCATCAGGGGTAAATTCCCCTCTTAATGTTAAGTAAATTGTATCAGTTTCCAGATACAGGTGACCAAGTGCCCTCACCGATGTGCTTGATAAGTCAGGCCAGCCTTGGGATGAGTATAATTCATCCTGACAGTTGTTAACCTTCTCAAAAAGGCACGTATGATGCCATGGCTTGTTGGTAAGTGTTACTTAAAACACATTTTCAGGCTTGCATCTTCCTGAAATAATCGACCTTTAGTTTACACATAATACATATATAATTATGTGTTCACAAGAGTTCCTGGCACTTAGACTCCAATATGAAATGCCAATACTTGACACAGAGACATGCAGAGCAAGAGGGGTGTTTTGCTGTCTCCTGAGAGGACACACTGAAGCTTTAGAGTCGCACACTCTACCAACTGGGCCTGTCAGGTGGCCCAATCTAGAGTCTCTTTATCTATCCAAGTCTTACTCAATCTCATCCAGCTCTTAATAATAATGGCTATTTGCTTTTACACTTTATGTATGTATGGTTTTCTATAGTCACATTTATTTAATAACACTTGCATAATATTTCTTAGATGTCAGGCACTACTAATAATACCATTGTGTGCAGTCTTTATTATAACCCTATCAAGTAATTCCTGTCATCATCTCTGCCCATAGATGACAGAACAGATATAGATAGTATCTTGGCCAAGAACACAGAGGTAGGAGGAAGCGGCAGAATGGGACCCACACCAAGAAGAGTGGCTCCAGAGTAAATACTCTTAAGCATTAGGACAACTTTCCTATTGAATCTTCCAAATGGCATCCAATCTCAAAGTACACAATGGCATTAAAATGCATGATGCTTCAGAAGACACTTGTCACAGCAAAATGCTGCATATGAACAAGGCCCATGATCCTAAATGTTCCATGCTGAAAGGGCTTCAGGATTCCAGGAAAGTCAACTTGTTATTAAACTAGTGATGGGTTGAGTGTGGTGTGTAGTCTTAGGCTTATGTTTGTCAGACAGGAGCTACAGACTGCTTCTGTTTTAATATGTCATGGAAATTGCTGAATACATGTGACCCATGGGGCTCTGACCAACATGATCTCTGCAAAGACTAATACCAAGGAAACACCCAAAGATGCCCTTAAAAGCAACGTCTTTAATGTCAGAAAAGGAAACACATTTATTAAGTTGATGGCAGAGCTTAATTTAATGCTACCTAACTCTTTGACAAGACTATCAAGTCTCTTAACAGTGTTTCATCCTGCCATTAAATTGTTATAATTACTCAGTATTTGACCAGATGGCAAATAATTTCTAAAGTCAGACCAGGTGTTCAAGAAGCAGAGCTAATCACAAAACTGATGACCATAGTGAAACTAATTTAAAATGCTGTCACAGTTGCACAGAGGTGCTTCTGTGAAGACTAACCAAAAAATAAAGTAAGAAAAATTTGATATTTAATGAATATGAAGCTAAATACAGACAAGTATGAGAAAAGAATATTTGATTTACTGGTCCTAATGCTGAGTTTTCTATCAGTCAACAAATACTTTCACAGGTGTAATGTCTATGTGAGCCTCAAAATAAGAGCTGGCAATAAACACTCAAAAGAGCTTAAAATTAACACTGATGGCAGATACTGTCAACCCAAATAAATATCAAGCTTAGATGTAACCTTTTCTCACATCTAGGTTTCAGGCATAGAAGCATGGATTTCATGGTCACAGCTGGAAGTCAGAGTTCTTAATTCATTTTCAAAGGAATAGTTCCCACTAGGCACCCTTCCTAGCTTCCTATCCCCAGACCCTGTAGGTATGACCTCAGCAATACTTAGATTGAACCAGAAGAGGGCTTTTTTTTGTTTTGTTTTTTGAAGATTGTCTAAAGCAACAGAGAGTCCTCAAAAATATCTCTTAATGCCATTAGATTAACTATTGGGAACTACAGAGCATTTCACATTTTTGGTAAAGGATCATTTTAACAAAGCCAGGTTAGATTGGAATCAGGCAGGCTTGGCTCCAAGGGCTGGCTCTAACACTGACTGGGGGCTGTTCCAGCTTTGTAGATGTGGGTCCTCTACCCAGGGATCATGCTCCAAAGGGTCCCATACGAGATCCAGTTCTCTACTGTCACCATGTTGAAATTATTAATAAGTTTAACAAGGAACCCCAACGTTTCATTTTGCAGTGAGTCTTACAAATTAGGTAGCTGGTCCTGACTTGGGTGAGTTATTTAATCTCTCTGAATTACTGTTTCATTATCTGTAAATTGCAGAATAATTGTAGAACTCATCTCACAGAGATGATTTCAAGGAAAAATGATATAGTCAAGCTCCCAGCACATAGTAAGGACCTAATAGAAGCTACTGTTATTGAATTTTGTAATTGTTATTTGTTGCTATTAGTGTTAGTAGTAGTATGAGGTTTTTATTAAAGGTTTTTAAATTAATTAGTTAATTTTTAAGTTTATATCCAAGTAAGTTAGCATATAGTGCAATAAGGATTTCAGAAGTAGAATCCAATGATTCATGTAATACCCAGTGCACATCCCTACAAGTGTCTTCCTTAATGCTCCTTTAGCCCACCCTCCCACCCACAACCCCACCAGCCTCCCTCAGTTTGTTGTGTATATTTAAGAATCTCTTATGTTTTGTCCCCCTCCCTGTTTTTATATTATTTTTGCTTCCCTTCCCTTATGTTCATCTGTTTTTTATCTTAAATTCCACATATGAGTGAAGTCATAAGCTATTTGTCTTTCTCTGACCTATTTCACTAACGTAATATAATCTAGTTCTATCCACGTTGTTGCAATGGCAAGATTTCATTCTTTTATTGATTGCTGAGTAATACTCTACTGTGTGTGTGCATGTGTGTATATACCACATCTTCTTTATCCATTCATCTGTCAATGGACATTTGGGTTCTTTCCATAATTTGGTTATTGTTGATAGTACTCCTGTAACATTTAGGTGTATGTGCCCCATCAGAACAACACTCCTGTATTCTTTGGATATATACCTAAGGTAGTAATGCAATTGCTGGGTCATAGGGTAGTTCTATTTTTAATTTTTTGAGGAACTTCTATACTGTTTTCCAGGATGACTGCATTAGTTTGCATTCTTACCACAGTGCAAGAGGCTTCCTCTTACTCTACATACTCATCAACATCTGTTGTTGCCTGAGTTGTTAATTTTAGCCATTTCAACTGGTGTGAAGTGATATCTCATTGTGGTTTTGATTTGTATTTCCTTGATGATGAGTGATGTTGAGCATTTTTTCATGTCTGTTAGCCATCTGGATGTCTTCTTTGGAAAAGACATTTTGACCATTTTTCCACTGGATTATTTGTTTTTGTTTTTGGATTGTTTATTGAATGTTATTGAATTTCATAACTTCTCAATGGGTTTTAGATACTAACCTTTTGTCAGATATGTCATTTGCAAATATTTGCTCCCATTCCATTGATTGCCTTTTAGTTTTGCTGATTGTTTCCTTCACCATGCAGATTTTTATCTTGATGAGACCCCAATAGTTCACTTTTGCTTTTGTTTCTCTTGTCTCCAAACATGTTGAGTAAGAAGTGGCTGCAGTCAAGGTCAGAAAGGTTTTGCCTGCTTCCTCCTCTAGAATTTTGATGGCTTTCTGTCTTACATTTAGGTATTTCATACATTTTGAGTTTATTTTTGTGTATGCTGTAAGAAAGTGATCTAGGTTCATTCTTTGGTGTGTGACTATCCATATTTCCCAGCACCACTTACTGAAGAGACTGTCTTTATTCCACTGGATATTCCTGCTTTGTCAAAGATTAGTTGGACACACATTTGTGAGTCCATTTCTGGGTTCTCTATTCTGTTCCATTGATCTAAGTGTCTGTTTTTGTGCCAGTACCATACTATTCTGATGATTATAGCTTTGTAACACATCTTGAAGTCTAGAATTGTGATGCTTCTAGTTTTGGTTTTCTTTTTCAGGATTGCTTTGGATATTCATGGTGGTTTTTGGTTCCATACAAATTTTAGGATTGTTTGTTCTAGCTCTGTGAAGAATTCTGGTATTGTTTTGATAGGAATTGCATTGAATATGTAGATTGCTTTGGGTAGTATTGACATTTTAACAATACTTCTTCTTCCAATCCATGAACATGGGATATTTTTCCATTTTTTTGTGTCTTCAATTTATTTCATAAGATTTCTAAAGTTTTCAATGTATAGATTTTTCACCTCTTTGGTTCGGTTTATTCCTACATATTTTATGAGTTTTGGTGCACTTGTAAATGGGATTAATTCCTTCATTTCCTTTTAGGCTTCTTTATTATTGGTGTATAGAAATGCAACCAATTTCTATGTATTGATTTCTTTATCCTGCGACTTGGCTGAATTCATGGATCAGTTCTAGCATTTTTTTTTTTTTTGGTGGAATCTTTTCAGTTTTATTATATAGAATATCATGTCATCTGCATTTGAATTCCTTCTTGCTGATTTGGATGCCTTTATTTCTTTGTGTTGTCTCATTGCTGAGGCTAGGATTTCCAATACTGTGTTGAATAACAGAGGCAAGAATGGATATCCTCTTGTGTACTTGACCTTAGAGGGAAAGGTCACATATTTCCCCATTGAGAATGATGTTGGCTGTGGGTCTTTTGTATATGGCTTTTATGATCTTGAGGTATGTTCCTTCGGTCCCTAGTTTCTTGAGGGTTTTTTTTTTTTTAATCAAGAAAGGATTCTATATTTTGTCAAATGATTTCTCTGCATCTATTGAGAGGATGATGTGATTCTTGTCCTTTCTTTTATTAATGTGATGTATCACATTAACTGATTTTTGAATATTGAACCAGCCTTGCATCCCAATTACATAAATCCCACTATATAATGGTGAATATTTTTAAAAATATATTGTTGGATCTGATTGGCCAGAATCTTCTTGAGAATTTTTGCATCCATGTACCTTAGGGAAATTCACCTTTTTAGTGGGGTCCTTGGTTTTGGAATAAAGGTGATGCTGGCCTCATAGAATGAGTTTAGAAATTTTCCTTCCAAAATTCGAAGGAACATTTGGAACTTTTTGGAAGATTTTCAAAAGAATATAACTCTTCTTTAAATGTTTGGTAGAATTCCCCTGGAAAGACATCGAGTTCTAGTGTCCTGTTTTATGGGAGATTTTTTTAAATTACTAATTTAATTTATTTACTAGCTATGGACATGTTCAAATTTTCTATTTCTTCCTATTTCAGTTTTGGTGGTTTATATGTTTATAGGAATTTGTCCATTTCTTCTAGATTGCCCAATTCATTGGCATATAATTGTTCCTAATATTCTTTTATTATTGTTTATATTTCTGCAGCATTTGTTGTGATCTCTCCTTATTCATTCATTCTTGATTTTACTTGTTTGGGTTCTTTCTTTTTTTCTTTTTGATCAAGCTGGCTAGAGGTTTATCAATTTAGTTAATTCTTTCAAAGAACTGGCTCCAGTTTCATTGATCTGTTCTACTGATTTTTTTTTTATTTTGATAGCATTGATTTCTGCTCTCATCTTTATTATTTCCTTTCTTCTGTTGGTTTGGGGTTTTATTTGCTGTTCTTTTTCCAGCTCTTTGAAGTGTAAGGTTAGGTTGTGTATCTGAGAATATTCTTCCTTCTTTAGGAAGGCCTGGATTGCTATATACTTCCCTCTATGACTGCCTTTGCTGCATACTAGAGGTTTTGGGCTATCGTGTTATCATTTTAATTGGCTTCCAAGTAATTATTAATTTTCTCTTTAATTTCTTGCTTAACCCTTTCATTCTTTAGTAGGATGTTCTTTAATCTTTAAGTATTCATTGTTTTCCAAATGTTTTCTTGTGGCTGATTTCGAGTTTCATAGTGTTGTGGTCTTTAAATATGCACACTATGATCTCAATCTTTTTGAACTTATTGAAGGATTATTTGTGTTCCAGTATGTGACCTATTCTATAGAATGTTCCATGTGTACTGGAAAAGAATGCGTATTCTGCTACTTTAGTAAGAAATATTATGAAATTATCTTTTAAGTCCATCTGGTCCAGTGTGTCATACAAAGCCATTGTTTTCTTGTTGATTTTCTGTTTAGATTATCTATTCATTGCTGTAAGTGGGGTGTTGAAGTCTCCTACTATTATGGTATTATTATTAATGAATTTCTATATGCTTTTGACTAACTTATTTATACATTTGGGATCCATGTGGGTCCATAAACGTTTAAAATTGTTAGGTCTTCTTCATGGAAAGATCCCTTAATTATGATACAATGCTCTTCTTCATTTCTTGTTACAGTCTTTATTTTAAAATCTAGATTTTCTGATATAAGTATCACTACTTGAGCTTTCATTTGGTAACATTTAGCATGATTGATGGTTCTCTATCCCCTTACTTTCAATCTGAAGGCATCTTTATGTCTAAACTAGATCTCTTGTAAACAGCATATAGATGAATTATCTTTTCTTATCCATTCTGTTTCCTTATGTCTTTTGATTGAAGCATTTAGTTCATTGATGTTTAGAGTGAGTACTGAAAGATATGAATTTATTGCCATCATGTTACCTGTAGAGTTGGAGCTTCAGGTGGTTTTTTCTGATCCATTCCAGTCTTTGTTGCTTTTGGTCTTTTTTGTTTTGTTTCATCTTTTCTCTCCTCAGAGAGTGTCCCTTAAAATTTCTTGCAGGGCTGGTTTAGTGGTCACAAATTCCTTTAGCTTTTGTTTGTCTGGGAAACTCTTTATCTTTCCTTCTATTTTGAATGACAGCCATGCTGGATAAAGACTTCTTTATCCGTATTTTTTTCTGATTCAGTACATTGAATATATCTTGCCACCCCTTTCTGGCCTGCTAAGTTTCTGTGGATAGGTCTGCTGTGAACCTTATGTGTCTTCCCTTGTAGGTTAAGGACTTGTTTTCCTTTGCTGCTTTCATAATTCTTTTCTTGCCTCTGTAGTTTTTGAATTTGATTATTATATTATATGCCTTGTTGTGGTATATTTTTGTTGAATCTAGTGGGAGTTTCCTGTGCTTCTTGGATGTCTGTGTTTTTCTCCAGGTTAGGAAAATTTTCTGCTATGATTTCCTCACATAAAACTTCTACACCTTTTTCTCTCTCCATCTTCTGGGAATCCTATGATTCAGATGTTATGCCTTTTTAGTGAGTTACTGAGTTATCTAATTCTTATATTGTACTCTT
This sequence comes from Proteles cristata cristata, assembly GCA_017311185.1. Classification (NCBI taxonomy): domain Eukaryota; kingdom Metazoa; phylum Chordata; class Mammalia; order Carnivora; family Hyaenidae; genus Proteles; species Proteles cristata. Next base: position 900,508 of record JAESUZ010005027.1, read on the forward strand.
TAGCCTTGAGTTTTTCCTCTTTATTTTCCCCTTCGTTATTCTCCATAATTCTGTCTTCTATAGCACTGATTCGCTGATCTGCTTCATACATCCTTGCCACCATGTCATTTATTCAAGGTTACATCTCAGATATAGCATTTTTAATTTCATCCTGACTAGATTTTATTTCTTTTATCTCCGCAGAAGGGGATTCTATGCTTTTTTCAAGTCCAGCTAATATTTTCATTGTCATGATTCTAAATTATATTTCAGACATCTTGCTTATATCTATGTGGATTAAGTTACTGGCTGTCATTTCTTCCTCCTCTTTCTTTTGATGTTTTGGAGGAAGAAAAATAATTAATATAATAAAAATTAAAAAGATTTTAAAAAACACAAAAAATTTCAGATAAAGGAAGCTAGATCCTAGATTCTTTTTGGTCTGGTTGTTGAAATAAGCTTTTGCTGCACAGAGAAAAAAGGGAAAGAAAAGAGCAAAAAAAAGTAAGAAAGCATCTAAAAATTTTTTAAATGTATACAGTAAAATAGAAAAAATGAAGAAGGCAAAATGGAATAAAAATAAGTTTACAAAAAATAAAAAATATAGTAAAAATTTTTAATTTTATATAAAAATTGGAAAATACTAACTATATTTTATTTCTTTCTGTATCCACGAATAGGAAAAGAAAATTAAAAAAAATAAATAGATGGACCATCGAACAAATGGAATTACATCCAGTTTCCCTTAGAAGTCAAACTATGAATCACTTTATAGGCCCTACACTAAGCAGCCGGGGAGACTTGTGGTGGTCCTCTAGGACTTGGTTGGCATAGTTGAAATGAACTTTGTGTATCAGCTCCATTCTCCACTAGGTGGTGCTGTTTATCTTACTGGGGTTGATCAGCATGTATACATATGTGTGGGACTGGTGAAAATGGCATCGCCCAACTTCCCAGTCTCTGACTCCTGAACTCTGTGCTCTCACCGACTGACAATCAAACATACCTCCTTTGTCTGCAGCTTCTGTCCACTCCCCAATTCTAAACTGTCTGTCTCCAAGCCCTCCAGGAGGCACCTCCCTCCCAAATTTTATCTCAGATGGGGCTGTGTTTCCAAACCCCTTACTTCTGAGGGCCCTGTGGCTTGGACCCAGTCCTCCACTCTGGGGGAGGGTCTCACCAAACAATGGCCGAGTGCCGGCTTTCCCCTGGGATTGTTCCTGTGATCACACTGCTGCAGAGGCTCAGAGGTTGTGCCCAGGCTCTGGCTTGCTCTAGAATAAGTTCATGCAATCATGTAGTGGCAGTGGTTCAGGGAATATGGTAAATCACAACACACAAAGAGCACCAGGTTTCACTGCACCTGGCTTCTTTGTTCCAATACCAGCAATCATATTCTGTGGGGTCTACTGGGACTTTTGCCTGTGGGAAGCTCATACAGCCTTTCTCAAATGTCCTCCTAGCAGGGGAACCACTTCTCCCATTGTGGCCTGTGGACCCTCAAACCTTGCTGCTTGTTCCTGGGAATTCCCCCTTCCCACCAGAACACTGCTAGGTAATGGGCTCAGCAATTTCTAACTCTGTTCTCCCCTGTTTATAGAGTCCTAGTGGTATTGAAATCCTCTCTTTTCTTCTTCATCCCTTTCTTGTTCAGTAACTTGTGTTTTTTCCATTCTCTCTCTTTCTCTCCAGCTACTTTAGGGGTGAATTTTTTTCCTGTATTCTCTCCCTTTCTCTGTCCTCTTTCCTCAAACACAGCTCTCTAACCTCCGCAGTGTCTTTCTCCCCCAGTTCACTTCTCCATGCCACATTCCTGTAAGTTCTGTGGCTCAAGTTATGCAGATTATTATATAGTCCTCAGATCAATTTCCTAGGTGTGTAAAATAGTTTGAGGCTGATCTAGCTGCATTGCAGAGATAAAAAGAAGAAAACTTTCATGCTGCTCTGCCATCTTGGCCACTCCAAATTTTTAAGATGGCTTACTTGTCTCTCAGTAGGAATTGGCAGAGTTGGTCACTCCTCCTTGAACCTTTGGCCACTTGCCTTTCAGAAATCTCCTTCACCACCGACTTCCTTCCTACATCCCTGGTCTCTCATTTTCAATGTCCTTTTCTGGCTTCCTCTCATTTCTTCAGCCTTTAAATATTGTAGGGCTTCAAAGCTTGTTCTTATATCTTTGCTATTTTCTATATAAACCCATACTAAATGGTCTTAGTCAGTCTCATATTTTAAATACCACAAATGCAAGTGTCATGGGCTAAACTATGCCCCTCACTCATATGTTGAAGTCCTAACCTCTGGTAACTCAGAATGTGACCTTAGTTGGAGATAAGATCTTTAAAGAAGTAATTAAGCTAAACTGATGTCATGAGGGTGAACAGATCAAGAAGCCTTGATCTTAGCCTTTTAGCATCCAAAATTGTGAGAAAATGAATTTTTATTTTCTAAGCCGCCCAGTCTGTGGTACTTTGCTGTGGAAACCCTAACAAGCTGATGCAGCCAACAACTCTCAAATATTTATTCCAGCTCACACACCCCCCCTAAATTCTAGATGAATAATGCTGTCTACTTGACATCTCCACTTGATGCCTGCTAGCCACCTCAAACTTAACATGGACTCTTCTCCCTGATCTCAGTTAATGCCAATTGCAGGCTTTCAGTTGGTTAGACCAAATAATTTAGACTCATCTTCTTGTTCTTGCATGTTCTACTTTGGATCAATGAGCAAATCCCCCAGGATCTGACTGCATACTATATCTTGAACTTGACCTCTTGATACCACTTCCCTCACTATTGCTGTGGTGCTCACCCGGCTTATTGCATCCATCCCCACAGTGTGGTCTCAAAACAGCAGTCTCAGGTCATCTGAAAAATATAAGTCAGATCCCATACTTCCTATTTTCAGAATTCTCCAATGGCTTCCCATCTTATTTAGAGCAAAAGCCAAAATCTTGACTGTGGCCTGGAATTCCACCCCACTCACATTATAGTTCTGGCCTCAACTGTCTTGCTCAACCTGCCTGGTGCCATTCTTCCAACACTCCACACATGTTTACATTCAAAATGTGTGTACATTTTGTTCCCTTTGGTATCCTCATGTCCTCCAACACTTCTTTCCAGGTATTTACTACAAGCAAATCTCTTCTGAGAGAGACCTCTCTGAAAGTGAAGACTAAACTTTAATCACTATCCCCTAAACATTTCCTATCTGCCTTCTTTATTTTACATTTCCTCCCTAGCACTTATTAATTTCCAACAGATTATCTTACTTATTATGGTATTCATTGTCCCTCTGCCCAAGTATTATGATTTAAGCTTCTTCAAGGCAAGATTTTTGTTTATTTAGTTTACTGTTCTGTCCACAATACCTAGTGCAGGATCTTGTACATAGTATATTGTCAATAAACACTTTTTCAAAAAATTTTTAATGTTTTATTTATTTCTAGGAGAGAGAGAGACAGCTTGAGCAGGGGAGGGTCAGAGAGAGAGGGAGTCACAGACTCTGAAACAGGCTCCAGGCTCTGAGCTGGCAGTCAGCACAGAGCCTGACGCAGGGCTCGAACCCACGAACCATGAGATCATGACCGAAGTGAAAGTCGGACGCTTAACCGACTAAGCCACCCAGGAGCCCCAGTCAATAAACACTTTTTGAGATAAATCCTTGTAGCTGAAAAATAGATGTACCTTCTTTTTTCCCTTTACATTTAAACCACATTGGAGGTAGTGTCAAATATGGACATTGACATTATGCTTACATGATACCATTCACAACATACTGTCTGTCTTCTAGGCATGGCCTGTTCATTTTTATGAAGTTCTTTTGGTTTTTAAAAGATATTTTCTATTCTCCAGAGAAAATGATGTGTAAAGGGAGTTATTCTGACATTTTAATTTCTGTATTTTTTATTTATAATTCACATAGACTTAGTACATCTCAGTGTATCTCTACCTCATTACCGAACTATCCAAAACTTTAATTTCTATTAACCAAATCACAACAGGAGACTGCTTGTTCTGCAGCAGCATAACGTGAGTAATTTTTTTCTAGTCTTCAAATACAATTTAAATTGCCTGGATTCTCCCCTGAGCCTTCTCTGTGGCTTCCTCTCATTGTATCTATATTCCAAGAAAGCAAAAATAGAGATCATGGCCTCTGGAGGTCTCAGCTTGGAAGACTCACAACATGCCATCTCCAAGCAAGTCACAAGCTGGGCTCAGATCCAAAGAGGTAGAGAAACAGACTTTTTCTTGAATGGAAGGTGGTGGGTAGGGATCACAGGAACTTCTGGTCATATTTTGCAATCTACTACTATCCACCATCTGTCTTAAATTATTCATGTTACTGCTGTCTGTAAAATGCTCATATCATCCCAGAGATCCCATAAGTCCCATCCCAATTATAGCATTTGACTTGAGTTAAGAATCTTTGCTCTGCATCAGTTTCAGAAATGGATAAAGCAACTCAGTGCAGCTCCTTAGATGCATTCCATCTTGACTCAGAGCCTATGCACCAAAAATTGTGTTATCAGCTCTCCATACATTTTAGGCATTCCCATTCAAACTGGGGAGGAAAAGAGGCTCAAAGTTGCCATTGACCTATAAAAATTCTGAAGCACAGCCCAGACAAATGGCCAGGGCCCACTTCTCTGGCTGCAAAGAATGTTTCTAATTTTGTTCCTCAGGAGTAGTCCCCTAATACATTGTTCCCCTATGTTCTTTGGTCTTAACCTCTGAGATATCATTCTTTTTTTTTTTAATTTTTTTTAATGTTTTATTTATTTCTAGGAGAGAGAGAGAGACAGCGTGAGCAGGGGAGGGTCAGAGAGAGGGGAGTCACAGACTGAAACAGGCTCCAGGCTCTGAGCTGGCAGTCAGCACAGAGCCCGACGCGGGGCTCAACCCACGAACCGCGAGATCATGACCTAAGCGAAAGTCGGACGCTTAACCGACTAAGCCACCCAGGCACCCCAACCTCTGATATATCATTCTTATTCAAACAATAATAACAATCTATGTTCACAATTGCTTATATTTCTCTCAGCTTTCTGTCCATGGGAAATTGGGTGTCTAGAGATCTCTTTTAATTTTTAAGAGCTTCTAGCCCTTTTAGTTCAAACAATAAGGGCTAACATCAATACATCTTTCCCCCCTAAGTTTCTTTTTAATTTTATTAGGGTTGACCCCATGTCCCAAAAGCCATATGCATTACTCTTTGCAAGACTGATACCTACTCTTGGCATGAAACTTTAAGACTCTTAGAAACCATTTTGTCTAGATTATCAGGTCTACTTGTCACAGAAGTAACCCTGGATAGGTCAGTGCTTCACACAGTGTGGTCTCCAGACCAGCAGCATCACCTGAGAACGTGCTAGAAATGCAATTTTTGAACCGTGCTCTGAAACAACTTAATCAGAGTGTCTTAGAAAAGAAGAGGGACCTAGTATTTTAACAAGCCTTCCAGATAATTTTGAGGCATACTAATGTTTGATAATCACTGTTATGTATAAGTGTCTTACTTCTAAACCCTTGACGTGATCTTTATCAGAGGTCATATTTTACAGAGATAATCATTTGCAAACTAAGGAAACTCGGGACTAAAATAGTTTAATTTTCGGGGCGCCTGGGTGGTTCAGTCAGTTAAGCGTCCGACTTTGGTTCAGATCATGATCTCACAGTTCGTGGGTTCGAGCCCCGCATCTGGTTCTGTGCTGACAGCTCAGATCCTGGAGCCTGTTTCAGACTCTGTGTCTCCCTCTCTCCACCCCTCATTCACTCATGCTCTGTCTCTCTCTGTCTCAAAAATAAATAACCTATTAAAAATTTTAAATAATAAAATAAAATAGTTTAATTTTCAAATCCAGCAACTGTTAGCCACACTATACTCACTCTAAATTCTACTTGCAAACTGAACAGTTCCTTCTTTCCTTTGTCTCTCTCGTGCATCTAACAGACCACATGCAGCTAGAAGAACCTAACTGATTTTTCAACATTCTGCCTAGAGAGCTCCTTAGCCAGATCTGCATGTTTTATTAGGGACCTCTTCTATCATCTAAGTTGCTTTACAACGAAACGACATGGGTTGCCCATGTTTAGTCCTCAGTAACAAATTTCTCACTGATTTTTCAGCTTCCATAATAGCTTATCACTTATTTTTTCTATTCTGGTTAACAATTTCCTCCCTGTTTCTTCAGTCTTTGGTGTCCACCCTGGCTACCACTAAAGCAAAGGCTACATGTTTTCAATTATTGATACAGCAGCATCTCACTTTTTAGTATTAAATTCTGTATTCATAGCTTTTGCTGTGTGACTTAATGTTTTAAACAACAACTTTGTATTTCCTCCTACCTCTAGGATTGGCACCTTGGGCACAGCTGAGTTAGCACTGACAGGTCTCTCATGCACTTGGAATCACTTGGCAATCCTGCTGGGGGCCAGCGCAGAGCATGTAGCTTCATTCACACATTGCGAGTTGGCTGGGGTTTTGGGTGGAAATGTCTCTGCTCTCTTTCTCATGGTCCCTCAAGCAGGTACACTGGGCTTTCTCACATGGCAGCCAGGTCCCAAGACGCAAAAGTGGACACTTCAAGGACACTTAGAGCTTCATTGTATCACTTCTGTTGCATTCCCTTGGCCAACGCAAGTCACAAGCCTAGATTCAAAGAAGTAGAGAAACAGACCACCTTTTGCTGGAAGAAGTGGGAATTGCAATGAGGTCTATGTACAAAGACCAGAGAAACCTTCAGCCATACTTTGCAGTGCACCACATTGTGCTTAGGAAAATTATTTTCAACATAAGCTCAAAGCAAGTTTGAGTTAATGAGCTTTCATATAACCTAGAACCTTGCTTTAACTGCTGCAGTAGATTTTAATAAGTCTCTAAACAAAGAGACCTATGAATAACTTTATTAAAGACATCATCTCAATGAATAATTATCAGCCAATGTATTATGGCACCAAATATGGCAAGAGGTGAATAAAATGATACCAACAGCGATTTTTAAAATGCCAAATTCCAGCATTTCTTAAGGCTCCTATGCCATTTGATTGATGATAAAATTTGAATATCAAATAAGGGAAAAACAAGAGTGAGTTAAAAGATTATCAATTAATATCCTGAGAAATATGGTTAAATCAGAAGATGCTCATAATGAGATTGGAATTGCAAATTACAATATCAAGAGACATAGACGTATAAGGTCCTTGGGAAATATAAGATCTTCACTTACTTTCACAAAAATTAGAGGGGGCCAAGTGGGAATTGGTAGATTCCCACATATTAGCTAACGAGAGACGCATGCCAGGGACATCAGAATATGAAGCCAGCATGTAAAACCAATTATAATGAAATATGAAGAAAAAGGAACACCAAAGAAGAAAAAGGAGGATGAAGAGAAAAAAGAGAAGTGGGAAAGAAAACAGAAGGGGAAGAAGAAAGAACCTTTGGAACAATTCATCAGGTCTATCCCAGTTGCAAGGAACCCCAGTTTGCCCCAGAGACAAATTCCAGTTTCCACCCTTAACACACTTGTGTGCAAGTGGGTCTAGTAGTTTGAGAAATGCAACTTGGATCCATAAAGCATCTTGACGTGTGAAGTATAGTCTTAACCCCCAAATGTGGACTGACAACAAACAGCAGAAACTTAACTTGTCACCATTGCACTTGCCAAAACACAGCTGAAATGATGTTTCAGATATACTTAGCTGCTTTTTGTCAGCCCTCCTCTCCCAGGCAAGGACTATTTATCTTTGGTTCAGTCCTCTGTCCTGAGTCTGAACCGGTGCCTGACATGGAGGAAACACTCCTTGTTAAATGAAAGAACAAATAAATAAATGGAACATGCAAATGTGTGACAATGTGGTATGTGTAACATTTGCTTAATTGTTTAATTCAAGAAATTATAAATTATTATGTTAATTAAGTTATGTTCATATCTATTTTCTCACCTGGATCCTGCAATAGATTCTCATTTAACATAAGATTGAAAGTTAAAATAATCCAATCACCTAGTGTTTTCTGAACTCACCAAATACGTTAATCTTAGGTACCTCAATCTTTAGGATTTGGGAACGATATATTAGAATTCCTGAAATGCTCAGAAATTTCTAAAGTCATATTATACTGTATTTTTCATAAAATGTTATTTAAATCTTTCAAAATACTGATTGGTAACTATAATATTAAATAGTGAATAGTTTTTCTGAAACTAAAAAATTTTAGAGGTTTTCTATTAAAAAGATAAATAGGAGCACTTAGGTGACTCAGTGGATTGAGGGTCAGACTCTTGATTTCAGCTCAGTTCATGATCCCAGAGCATGGAATCAAGCTCTGCATCAGGCTCTGTGCTGAGCATGGAGCGTGATTAAGATTCCCTCTCTCTGACTCTTGAATACTGAGAACAACTGAGGGCTGATGGCAGTGGGAGAGAGAAGGGGGGTGATGGATATGGAGGAAGGTACTTATTGGGATGAGCACTGAGTGTTATATGGAAACCAACTTGACAATAAGCTATGAAAAGAAAAAGAAAAAGATTCTCTCTCTCTCCCTGTGTCCCTCCCGCAGGCTGTACACACTCTCTCTCTCTCAAAATACATACATACATACATACATACATACATAGCATTATTATATATGGGGACTACATTATATATTTCAATATATAAAATATCTATTTGATTTTAATATTTGATAATATAAAACATTAAAATAAAATAATACCAAAACAAAATAAATGTTAATAAAATGCATTTAAAACTAAAGGTAATACCATAAATATTCAATATTTAAAAGTTATCCTTGTTTTTATAAGTTTATTTATTTTGAGAGAGACAGAGACACCATGAGTGGGGGAGAGGCAGAGAGAGACAGAGAGAGAGAATCTCAAGCAGGCTCTGCACTGCCAACACAGAACCCTACACAGAGGCAGAACTCACAAAACCATGAGATCATGACCTGAGCTGAAACCAAGAGTCAAATGCTTAACCAACTGAGCCTAGGGGCTCCTGGGTGGTCCAGTTGTTTACATGTCCCTTAATTTCAGCTCAGGTTATGATCTCACAGTTTGTAAGATTGAACCCCACATCAGGCTCTGCACTGGCAACACAGAGCTTGCTTGGGATTCTCTCTGTCCCTCCCCCTTTCTCTCACTCTGTCTCTCTCAAAATGAATAAACATTTAAAAAATCAAATAAAATAAAAATTTAAAACAAAAAGATATTTTTTCTTATAATTTTGACCTTGCTCCATTACAAATATTCTAAAACAAAAAAATGCTTCTCTTTTGTTTTATTCATTTATTTTTAATGATGAAAATATTTTTCTCTACCTGCTTGGATTTTGGTTTTGCCGTTGGAATTGATATTGCTCTGGTTAATTCAGATTTTCGAACAGTTTCTGATTTTACATCACAATATTCCTCATCAGCTCCATCTACTCTTTGCATGTCTTCTGTTAAAGAGCACTTGCCTCTGCAGAATATTCTAATATTGGAAAACACCAGCAAACTCGGGGTTCATCTGAATAACACAGCATCCGAGTCCCTGAGCAAAGCATCAGCACTACCCAGAATCAGAAGTTGAAATTGTCAATTTCAGGACTCATTTGCTTTCTACATGGATTTTTTAGAATGTCACTGTGTTGATTGTTAACTTTTAATTCCCACAGGAGAGTTGTGCTAGTTTTTTTGGTTTCCTCATTTCTTGGTTTTATTTTCAGAACTCAGAATTCTGAAAAACTTAAATTTCCCAAGAAATACTAAGAGAAAATTTCCCTTTAGAAACACTATATTCACTTTACCATATGCTATTCTATAAAAATCTTGACTTTGTGCTTTGAAACAATTATCTGGGGGGAGTAGTTTTTCTCTTTGTAATGAATATTCATATGAGGCTATTTTGAAATAAAGAAAGACCTACATTCTTTTGGATGAGATTAAATATCTGTTACCTGGCATTTTATTTTCTCTCCAAGCTGTACCTTGCTTCATAGAAATGAAGTCAGTTTTATGCCTTACTCTTACATTGCTCAGATGTTTGCAAAGTCTCAGTCCAATATTTTACTTCACATTTTATTATCTTACATTATGAAAATAGATTATCAGACACTGCTTTCAGTATTACAAATGGTTAACTAAAACGGCTGAATAATAACAAATCTCCCTTAGTAATAACTAAACAAAAGATTCTCAAATACTCCACTTGAGTATTTAAAATGTAAGCATGATTTTTGTACCTGTCCAAAGAGTATCTTGTATCTTTTTTATTTTTCTGGCTTAAAAAAATCCTCTGTTAGTTCTTACTTTTCTTCTTTTGTTATGTTCATTCACTTCCTTCTATTAGCAAATATCTTACCAAAATACCTATGGAATTCTTAGAGTTTTGTCATGGGAAATTTTCCTGAATCTGATCAATGTGGTTGTGTTCCTCTTTCTTCTTCCTTATACAGCATGACACTTTGAGTTATGCAGATACCTACTTGCCCAGAAGCTTGTTCCAACAACCCTTGCATGTTTAGATCCCAGGAAATTTAGATGCTTCTCCTGACTCCAGTAGCCAAGAAACAGCCAAACGCCTACAGCAGTGTTTCCTTTATGACATGTTCTTGGAGGGATCACAAGGAGAGACCCCTCTGGATAAAATGAAGCTCAAAGCTTCAAGTACTATTAGATCTCTTCTTGTTCAAAAAATACCTTTTGAGTAGCTTGACACAAATTATTAAATCCCTTTATTTGTGGCAATGTTGGAAATGGTGGAGGATGAGAGTGGGGTGTCCTCACAGTTCTATAACGGATGCAGAATAGCCAGCACTCTATAAGAACACAAATTCTACAACACTTTAAGTGCTTCTCAATATTCACACAACCTCAATACCCCAAGCTGCAACCACTCCCACTGGCCGCAGGTGTCTATATTTATTCTGCAGTTGTCTATATCAGAGAGTGGGCCAGCCAAGCTCCTTTTGCACACGGAGCTAAGAATGCAACCTTGTCATTACAGCACCTACAGTTAGCCACAGATCCCCCTGCTACCTGCTTCAGGAACAGTCAAGCACTGCCTCCCACATTTGTCCACTTGTTAGTGATAGCTAACACTCCATCCACTCATGCCTTTTGTAAGACAGCCCCTGAGGAGGTTATTGGGTTTCTACATGAAGTTTTATTATCCTCCTGGTTTCCATTTTGCCCTAGAGTGTTATCCTTTGAATCATTCTCAATTTCAAACTCAGAAGTCCTATCATCCGGCTAGGCCCCAGTTACCCTCTTGACTAGAAGGAGATTTCAAATAGCAGGGGTATCTCTGTGACAATGCCACAGGCTCCATAACCCCCTCCAACCAACCCCTTCACTCCTTCTCTCACCTCAACCCAAAAGACCCAATTTTCATTCAAAACAAGCAAGGCAATTTCCAACTAAGGATCCTAATTTAAGGACAGTTGTCAAACACGAATGACTTGAACATAATGTATACAACGTATATTGATTAAGCAAAATATAGCCCTATTTGATGCAATTAATCAGTGATTCTCATGTTCCTTTAACAAATTTAGGCAAATAAGATTCAGAGCAGAAGCCATGCTAGGATAATCACAAAATGCACCTTATGAAATAATATGGAACAGTAAGGGCTCTTACACATAGAGAAGATATTTTATTTTAAAGTTCAAATCCTTAAATGCATTTCATTTTGCACTTTCTTCTTCAAACCATTCCCAAAGGTTACAAGTTCAATATCAGCACCACCATAAACTGTAAGTGGGAAAGGTGATAACCACTACATTCATGCCAGTCTACATTTTTCTATAACTTGATTTAAATTTGGAATTAAATTTGAAGTACACACCCTCCATGTCTTCAGGTATTATAGCTGCTTCCAGGCAACCAGGGAGTCTCCACAGCCTGAAGTCTGCTGTGCGGTCTCTCTTCTTCCTTCTTACTAGAAAATATAGGTTACCAAGAAACCAATGGATACATTCCCCAATTACTACTAGGAAGGAACACAACAATATTTTTATCTTATATGCTACTTATATGCTACTCACATGCTGTAGAACACCTGTTTCACCTTTGATGCAGTTTTTGCTGAAAGGACTTGAATAATAACAGCAACAATAACAAAAGCCCAAACTTGTCCTAAGGGCTTATAAATGTAAGAGCAATTATGGGAAAGTGGCACAAGGCCTGCAACTTGTAAATCAGCTACTTTTATTTCTTCTTTTAGATAAAATGAAATGACTCTATTACAGTGAAAATCTGTTTTTATCATTCTTTTTTTGTTTGTTTGTTTTTGTTTTAGTGCTTAAATGATCAGAATTCTTTTTTTTCCCCTTTGGGAGATAGTAAGAAAGACTAGAGTGATAAGTTGTAAATAAATGGTAGCTTGGGAATAACCATGGCATTGGTCCTCACTTGCAAAAATAAATTGTTTGCCTAAATCAGTAAATGGGATGAGTACTTAAATGCATCATTAAAAGCCAATATGCAAATAATCTCAGCAATTACAATGGCACCTGTGCCTGGGCCAGTTGAAGAAAATAGAGGCTTTTCACTTTATTATGCATCAACATAGTAAACAACTTTCATTACCGCCAATATAAACCACACACACAGATGGTTAGTTGTCACAGAACACTCATCCCTCTTTCCTTCTCATCAGAGATTTCATTCCTTTGTTTCTGATTTAGTCACACATGACTCAGAGTAGGAAGGTCTACAAACAGCATGCTGTGTTAATGGATGACACTGGAGTATAGAGAGGGCACTTGTTGCAGAGCTAAGATTAAAATGAGGTTCTTTCAAAAAGCTAACCAAGCTTAAAACTCTAACCTTGCTTAAAACCTTTCAGTGGTTTCCTGATAATCTGATAAAATCCCTAACCCATGGCCAGCCTCTCCAACCTCATTTTGCTCGACACATTCTTGAATTCTCCGTGGTATAGACATACTGAATATTTACTTTCTATGCCTCAGATATGCTGTCATTCCAAAGGGACTTTCCCATATGGTTTTCTTGTCTCAAAATACTTCCCTTATGTCTTTGACCACATAATGGCTACAAATGTACAGGTCTCTAATTAAATATTATTCCCTAATAGAGTCTTTCTCGAGTTCTTTGAGTGAGTTACAGTCACCCACTATGTTTATTTAGCCACACTGACCTTTCATTTTGTTAAAGCCCATCATGTTTGTAATTTGTTGTCCAGTGTGTGTCCTTTTTGGTAGTTCATAAACAATTGGAAGGCAGGGATGGCTTTTGTCTTATTCTATCTTCCACTTAGTGAGCAGTACCTGGTACATAGTATACTTCCAATTAAAATTTGGTAATTTAGGGGCACCTGGGTGGCTCAATCAGTTAAGCGTCTGACTCTTGTTTTCCAGCTCAGGTCATGATCTCGCGGTTCATGAGATTAAGTCCGCATCAGGCTCTGCATTGCCAATGCGAAGCCTGCTTGGGATTCTCTCTCTCTCTCCCTCTCTGCCCTTACCCCATGCACTCTCTTTCTCTCTCTCTCAAAATAAATAAAGTTAAAAAAAATAAAATTGGATAATTTATTGTTAATCAATTGATGAATGTATCTTGTTTCCACTGATTATTTCCAAATGGTATCATATTGCCTCCCCAATATAAAATGCATTTTACAAATACATAACTTTATAAATTTTTGCCCTTAGTTGCAACTAAAACTGATTTCAGGGGTTTTTATCCAGTGATTATAGTTACTGCAATTTCTAAGTAGCACATAGTGGAAGAAACCAGGGATTTGAAATTTCTTATTTCCAACAATGAGTCTAACTGCCTTTTACTATCCTACTTGAGTAGTGAAGCTCAGGAGAAAACAAATTCTGACCTTTCTTGTACATCCGAGCCTGCCTTATCATACTTTAGTTCCAACGTTAACCATAACTGATAAGTTATAAGCATTTATTGGATACCTAACTGATGTGTGAAAGGTGCTCAGTGTCCAGGGAAAAAATTTAGATCATATCTACTCTCATAGGCATTTCTCTGGCTTTTAAAAAATTAAATATTCATGTTCAAATGACCTAATGCTTTGCTAAATTTATCTCTGTGCCAGCTGGAGAAAAATGCATTCTCAAGTACCTTTAATTTGCAAAAAGCCTCAAAGTGATTGATAATATTCTATAAGTTTATCTGATTCATTTAGGGTCACTAAACACACAAAACAGTCTGAGGCACACAGGACAACTTGAAATAAGAATAACAATGACAAAGGAGTGACTTGGGATATGGGAGTGATTTGGAAATTTAACATGAAATATTATCGTTTTGTTACCATCGCCATTTCAGCTTCACCATCAGGATATCCAAAACTGAGAGCAATTGGTGCCAGCTGCATGCTAGGGATTGTCCACACAAATCATCCCTTATATTGTCATAAATGCCTAAAACTCCATATGGTCAAGTGATGTTTTAACTTTTTTAGATTACAAATATTCCACATATTAAGTGAGATGTTTTATATTTTTAGTATTTATATTTTCATTACATAAAAGGAAACATGTAATCATAACATATTAATATATAATATTAATATTACCATATATAATAAAACCTTGGATTGCGAGTAAGATGAACAAATATTTCTAATAAATTTTAGCTTGATAAATGGGCAATGTCTTCCAATGTGAGTAGTATGTGACAAAGAACGTGACATGATCACAACTGAGCCAGTGGTTCCTTTGTCATGTTCTGTGGGATTATGGGTGATTGTTTCCCATGCTCAGATACTCAGTCACAGTGCTGGCAGAAATCAGTGATTTTTCGGAATGTTGGAAGGTGCCCAAAACTGGAACTAGTGTATTTTTTTTTTTTTTCACTTCAAAGCACGTATGGACAGCCCTTTGTTTTTCCATACAAAACTAAGTTTAAGAATGCTTTGTTTTTGGGGCGCCTGGGTGGCTTAGTAGGTTGGGTGTCCGACTTTCGCTTGGGTCATGATCTCGCGGTTCGTGGGTTCGAGCCCCGCGTCGGGCTCTGTGCTGACTGCCAGCTCAGAGCCTGGAGCCTGTTTCAGTCTGTCACTCCCTCTCTCTCTGACCCTCCCCTGCTCACACTGTCTCTCTCTCTCTCCTAGAAATAAATAAAAAACATTAAAAAAAATTTAAAAAAAAGAATGCTTTGTTTTTTTTTAAATATTTATTTATTTTTCTTTTTTTAAAAAAAGTTTAAATTTATTTCTAAGAGAGAGAGAGAGAGACAGCGTGAGCAGGGGAGGGTCAGAGAGAGAGGGAGATACAGACTCTGAAATAGGCTCCAGGCTCTGAGTTGGCAGTCAGCACAGAGCCCGACGCGGGGCTCGAACCCACGAACCGCGAGATAATGACCTAAGCGAAAGTCGGACGCTTAACCGACTAAGCCACCCAGGCGCCCCATTATTTAATTTTCTTAAATAGTTTATTGTCAAGCTGGTTTCCATATAACACCCAGTACTCATCCCAACAAGTACTCTCCTCCATGCCCATCACGCCCCTTCCCCTCTCCCCCACCCCCATCAGCCCTCTGTTTGTTCTCAGCAAGGAATTCTTTGTTTCAGTCTAAGTCAGGCTGCCTGCAAATATAGATCCTTTCCTCTGCTGCCTTATTGCCATTTACATTAAATACAGTATGTGATAAGAGTTTATTAATACTGTACTGTAGTCAACATCTATGAGAGTGTCTATGATGACCTCTGTGCAGAAACAGCTTCACATTGATTCCAATAGTGACAGTGAAAGTCTTTTTGAACAATAACCCTTCTCTCTCTTGTCTCCCTCACACCAACCTTTAAGGTTTTCAAAGGTAATTGCAGGTTAGGTTGCTTATTGTTCCATATATTGTTTCCATATATTTTTTAATTCTTCTGTAATTGCTTGATTGGTCTATTCATTCTTTAGTAGGGTGTTCTTTAACTTTCATATATTTGGAGGTTTTCCAGACTTTTTCCTGTGATTGATTTCAAGGTTCATAGCATTGTGATCTGAAAGTGATGTGATCTCGATTCTTTTATATTTATTGAGGGCTGCTTTATGATCTAGTATGTATTCTATCTTGGAGAATGTGCCATGCACACTTCTTCAAGAGAGTGAATTGCATAGCCTCAGGATGTAGAGTTCTAAATATACCTATCAAATCCATCTGGTCCAATGTGTCATTCAAGTCCATTGTTTCTTTAGCGATTTTCTGTCTAGTTGAACTATCCATTGCTGTAAGTGGAGTATTAAAGTCCCCTACTCTTTCCACATTCTTATCAATAAGGTTGTTTCTATTTGTGATTAATTGTTATATGTATTTGGGTGCTCCTGAATTCAGTGTGGAGACATTTATAATTGTTAGCTCTTCCTGATGGATAGATTTTGTAATTATTATATAACGTCCTTCTTCATCCCTTGTTATTGCCTTCACTTTAAAGTCCAGTTTGTCTGACATAAGTATAGCTACTGCAGCTTTCTTTTGACTTCCAGTAGCATGATAGATATTTCTCCATCCCCTCACTTTCAGTCTGAAGGTGTACCCAGGTCTAAACTACATCAGCAAATAAATGGGTCTTGTTTCTTTATTTTGATACCTTATGTCTTTTGATTGGAGCATTTAGTTAAGTTACATTCAATGTTATTATTGAAAATATAGGTTTAGAATCATTGTGTTCTCTGTAGGATTCCTGCTTGTGGTGGTGTCTCTGGTACCTTGTGTTCCTTGCAACATTTCCCTTATAGAGTTCCCCTTAGGATTTCTTGTAGGGATGATTTAGTGGTGATGAATTCTTTCAATTTTTGTTTATTTGGGAAAATCTTATCTCTCCTTCTATTCTGAACGACAGGCTTGCTGGATACAGGATTTTTGGCTGCATATTTTTTCTGTTCATCACATTGAAGATTTCCTGCCATTCCCTTCTGGCCTGCCAAGTTTCAGTAGATAGGTCTGCAACCACTCTAATAAGATTCCCTTTGTATGTTTGGGCCCTTTTATCCCTCGCTGCTTTCAGAATTCTCTCTTTGTCCTTATATTTTGCCAGTTTCACTATGGTATGTCGTGCATATGATCGATTCAAGTTACATCTGAGGGGAGTTCTCTGTGCCTCTTGGATTTCAATGTCTGTTTCCTTCCACAGATTGGGAAGTTCTCAGTTATAATTTGTTCAAGTACCTCTTCAGCCCCTTTCTCTCTGCATTCTTCTAGAATTTCTAGGATATGGATATTGTTCCATTTGGTTACATCACTCAGTTTTCGAATTCTCCTTTCATGCTCCTGGATCAATTTCTCTTTTTCTTGGCTTCCTCTTTTTCTATAATTGTGTCTTCTAATTCACCTAGTCTCCTCTCTGCCTGTTCAAGCCATGCATTGGCTGCCTCCATTTTATTATGCACCTCATTTATAGCATTTTTTAATTCATCACAACTATTTTTAAGGACCATAATCTTTGTAGCAATAGCTTCTCTGGTGTCTTCCATGCCATTTTCAAGCCCAGCGATTAATTTTATGACTATTGTTCTAAATTCTTGGTCCATAATGTTGCTTATATCTGTTTTGAGCAATTCTTTAACTGTCATTTCTTCCTTGAATTTCTTTATAGGAGAGTTATTCTGTTTCATCATTTTGGCTAGCTTTCTACCTCTTATAAGTGTTAAAAGCTTGTTATGCACTCTACACCTGCGAGTTCTGCTATCTTAAAGAAGGCTCATTGACTGTCCACAGCCTGTCTGTTCAGGAAGTGTTCTTTCAATGGTGTCCCTTGGTCTTTCTTGTTGTGCCTTTAGTTATTTTATTTCCCTACTCATAGTGATATTTGGGACTCCACGATGTGTAATTTGGCTTGTTTCTTGAGGTAGCCCTGAAAAGGAAAACAGAAGACAACCACACAGGGAACAAAAGCACATGAACACACAAATTAAACAAATAAGCAAACTGAAAGGGAAGACAACAACAACAGACAAAGGACAGTCTAAAAGCATAAAAATGGGAATTCCTAGCTACAAAGAAAAAGCTGGTTGGAGGCAGTTCTGCTGGAAAGAGTACATACAAAGAGAGAAATGACAGGGGTGGGGAGAAAGCGAAATTGAACATTGACCAGGCAGAGAGATTAAAAGGCTTAATCTGGAGAGAGAAAGAGGAGAATATAGTAGGATGCGAGGAGATAGAAATGAAGATAATGCTACCCAATGAAACTGTGCAGTCTGATTATTCCAGAGAGAGAGAAAGGAAGGTAAAGAGAGAAGTGTAGGATATGCATGAAGAGAATGGATTAAATGTGACTGTTTAAGCAAACCAATGACGAGAGTGTCCAGTCCAGCAGAGGGTAGAGATAAGAATGAGATAAGGGAAAATATATTTGAATAGCAATAATTGATCTAGAGTTAATCAGGACAATGCATCAATGTTGCTATTGCCCCAGGCTCTGATTTTTAAAATAAAAGCAGCATTCCAGTGCGGATGGGTGTGGTTTGGTGTAGGCAGTTCTTGCCTCCACTGCTGGTCCTGTGGGCTGCTCCCTGAGGCCCCGCCTTGGTGGTTGTGGGGAGAAAACTGTTGGTTCCCCCAGGCCCTTCTTGAGCCAAGCATTGCAAATTACTCTTTTGGATCCGATCTCCCTGTGCTGCAGGTGTAGCCAAGGTGGGCTGTGTTCTGTATCACAAGCCCTACCTCATTTCTAGGTCATAGTCTGCGCACTTCAATGATACCACCTGAAATGTAATCCCACAGGCTGGGCGCTTCCTAGCCAGGGATTGAGTAGGGAGAATAGGGGAGAAGTTTCTCCTGGCACCGCTTGGACCAGGGTGCCCAGCTCAAAGAAAGAGCCACAGCTAGAGATAGGATCTCTCTTAGAACACCCTGCAGTTAAAGATAGGATGAAAGGATCCCTCTTTTTCCTGGACTGAGGATTTTCTGTTCTCCAGGTAAAGTTCGATGAGAAATTTCAGCCATTCTTTCTCTTCCCCTCGTCTCTCTGTGGCTTTCCACGGAGGGGGCTCCTTCCCCTCCGTGCCTCCGGATCCAGGCCTATTTTTATATTCCCCAGGCGCAACCACCCACCTATGAGGCTGTTTCTTAGTGGACTCTGTCTTTGTTCCTCCCAGACTCTTGCAGTTCATTGTCCTATGGCTTCAGCCCTTCTTTGTTTGAGAAATGTGGGTGGGCGAAAGGTAGGGAGCTCCCTACTCCACCATCTTGCTTCCTCAGGTGTTTGTTAATTTAAGTGGTTTTAATGGAAGAACTGGTAACTAGTTTCGAGATACATATCATCAAGATTTTTATCGTGCATTCTGTAGAGTGATTTGCAAAGCATGTTCAACTATCAGTGAAACTATGTGCATTCATATACATGTCTGTTACTTTGATACTTTACAAGAGCCCCTCAAAGTAGGGATAGAAAGTATTAATATCATTCCTTTATGATGATGAGCTCACTTTGCTCAAGGTTACATGATAATTTCATTGTAAATGTCAAACTAAACACAGAATTTTTGAGTAGATCTTTCCTAGAAAACTATGACATGAATAAAACCCACAAAAATACTTCCAGCATTCAGTGATGCCTACACGAAAGAATTATTTATGCACTATTTTAATGACAAATTGACTTAGGCTGTACAAAGAAAAGCATATGAAGTTTAGTACTCTATTAATATTAGTAATGGAAAAAGTGGGTTCTAACGTCCTCAGGTTGGTTTGAGACCATCTTATCTGCATTATGGGCATGGAGATGTCTAGCCAGGATATGTTTCTCTGCCCCTCAGAAGTCCCATAATATATAGTGATATGTATTGAAACAGATAAGGGACATTTGGGTAATTATGAGTCCTTCAGCATGATTTTTCTAGAAACCTTGCCATAAAATGAAAATTGTTTGGAGATTTTCAGCTGCGAAGAATTTGTTTGGATCTTAATTTTCATTGTAAGTGAAATGGGCTTACTTTATCTCTGCTGCCTCCCATATACTTTTCTCCAACCTCTGTTTTGTGTTTGGAAAGACGTTTAGAAATGAAAACTCAAGATAGAAACTAAATGACAAGGTAGATGTTACCTGGCTTACATGAACATGCAGAATTAAATATGACCTAATTAAAATGTTTATTTTATTTTAATATTGTATCTTGGGATGGAAATTCCAAAGTGCTGAGAAATGGGAACTCACCTATTCTTTTTGTAACTGCAGTCCATACATACCTTCAACTACTCTTTTTGCTCTTCCTGTAGAATCATCTTCAAGTACCACTGTTTTACTCATATCTAGTATATATCTAACTTAGTCTTAAGAATTTTCCAGATTTGGGGCACCTGGGTGGCTCAGTGGGTTAAGCATCTGACTTTGACTCAGGTCATGATCTCACGGTCTATAGGTTAAAGCCCCATATCAGGCTCTGCTCTGACAGCTCAGAGCCTGGAACCTGCTTCAGATTCTGTGTCTCCCTCTTCTCTTCCCTCCCTGACTTGTGCTCTGTCTCTCTCAAAAATGAATAACTGTTAAACATTGCTTTTGAGAAAAGAGAAAATATAGTTATCCAGATTCTTCTTAATATGCAGTGCTCAAATTCCAATATTGCCAAATCCTGCACTAGTTACATATAACACAGGAGTTTTATTTCTCTGTATCATTCAAAACCCAATTAAAGAACAACAGAGTGGGATCGATGATATCAGCATTCTGATCCCAAATCTATCATTAAGTAATTGTGTCCGCTTGGGAAAATCATAGTTATTTCGGGTCCCTTTCCTTTTCTTTATTTTGACAGAGTTTTGTCCTAGATGATTCAAAATAGCATGTGTATTCTTTAAGTAATAGTTTAAATGTTACTGGTAATCTAAACTAATGAAGACAACTATGTGCATTAAACTGTGCATCGTTTCTGTGACTGTGGTTTTCGAGCTGCCTCCATTTTACAGATGATAAGAAGAGAGAGAACAGCAGACACAGATTATTTAACCAGAGGCTCCAAAGTAGATGGAACTAAACCACAAGTTTCCTCTTTTTTTTTCCTGAAGCTTATTTAGCCAAAACATAGGCCGCTGAATATTAAATTGCGAAACATATTATCAGTGTGTTAAAGGGAGGGAGGCTATTCTTATGGGATTGTCAATTAATAGCAGGAAGATTTGAAATTCTTACAAGATCATGTAATCTTGTGAGATTTACAGCTGTGTTTTCATATCAAGCAAGTCCTTCCAGTGTCAGGTAATCATCTGAATTTCTGGTTGCTTCTCTCAACTAAACTTCTGAACTTCTTGAGGTTTTCTTTTTGCCTTCTGAAATTTATGCCAGAATAGCCTTTTTTTAGAGAGTGCAGTCAGATTTCTAGATTCTACTTAAGAACGAGAGATTCAGTGAGTCAGGGCAGTGGTTAAGCCCTCCTTCTCAGAATGGTATCTTATTTTTGATAAACAGAGAGAGAAAGCATGAGCAAGGGAGGGGCAGAGGGAGAGGGAGACAAGGGAGATACAGAAACCAAAGCAGGCTTCAGGCTCTGAGCTGTCAGCAAAAAGACCAACATGGGGCTCAAACCCACGAACTTCGAGGTCATGACCTGAGCTGAAGTTAGATGCTTAACCGACTGAACCACCCAGGTATCTGAGCATGCCAGAATTTAAATTGGCACTCTGAAACATCATAAAACTTTGGGACAAACTAGTTCCCTAAACTTTTTCCCTGCATCTTAGAAAAATAATACCCTTGCCCAAAATGTCTATGTTCTAATCCCCAAAACCTAAGAATGTCACCTTAAAGGGCAAAAGGGATCTTGTAGATGGAATTGTTAAGGATCTTAAAATGGAGATATTATCTTGGATTATCTGATGGGCCCTAAAAGTAATCCCAAGTGTTTTACGAGAGAGGCAGAAGGAGATTTCACTACAATTAAAGAGAATGTGTTCATGAAACAGGGATTAAGTTAATGTGGCCAAAAGCAAGGAATGGTAGCAGCCACCAGAAGCTAGAAAAGGTAAGGAAATGGAGCTTATAGAGGGAGCACAGCCCTGCCAGCTCTTGATTTCAGCCTAGCAAAAATGATTTGGGACCTCTAACTTTGAGAATTATAAGAGAATAAGTGTGTTTTAAGCCACCAAGTTTGTGCTGACTTGTTATAGCAGCCATAGGCAACTCGTACCTCACAGAAATGTTATTCCAGATAAAATGTGTGACTGATGGTTTGTGAGTTTAAGCCCTGCACTGGGCTCCGTGCTGACAACACAGAATCTGCTTGGGATTCTCTGTCTCTCTATTTGCCCCACCCCACTCTCAAAATAAATAAACTTTTAAAAATGTGTAAATGGAAATACATTTAGTAATGGGTGTAACACACAGTAGGGATGCTGTAAAATGTATGTTCTGGTTTTTTTTGTTTTTTTTTTTTTTTTGTTTTATTTATTTCCGAGAGAGAGAAAGAGAGCGTGAGCAGCCGGTGACAGAGAGAGAGAGGGAGACACAAAATTCAGAGTAGGCTCCAGGCTCTGAGTGAGCTGTCAGCACAGAGCCTAGGAGCTCAAGCCCCCACAAACCAGGGATCATGACCTGAGCCAAAATCAGATGCTCAATGGACTGACCCACCCAGGTGCCCCGTACGTCCTGTTTTGAAACAGAAGTTTGGTTTGAGGGATCATTGAAACAGTACAATGGTCACCATTTTTTAAAATATATATATTTTAACATTTTAGATATTTCTGAGAGACAGAGAGAGACAGTGAGAGCAAGGGAGGGAGAAGAGGGAGACACAGAATCGGAAACCAGCTCCAGGCTCTGAGCTGTCAGCATAGAGCCTATGGCGGGGCTCAAATCCACACACTTTGAGACCATGACCTGAGCCGAAGTCAGAAGCTTAACCGACGGAGCCACCCACTCAACCCCAAATGGTCAGCATTTTTGTCCGTGTTCATTCTGGTAAAAATGCCTAGACACCTGCTAAGAAGATCTCTCTACTCCCCCACAACCCTATGCTTCTTGGAGGGGAAATCCTAATTCTTAGAGGAGAAAGATTTCTTCTCCTCTCTTAAGTCACATTATTATTTTCCTTTCTACTTATTGTTTTCATTATACTTCATTCAACCAGTCTTTCCAAACTTTAAAGAAAACCAAGTCATTTTGCAATAGATTCAGGTGCTCTCTTAAGTTGACATCCCAACCAACATCTTATTTCTAAGCCTCATTGCCAGAAATTTCTGAACGTAGCTCCTCTTCAGCTTCTGCTGTCATTCATTTTCTCATTTATCCCTTCTGCTTTTAGCTCATTCTTGACAATTTAGTCCTTTCCCTAAACACAGCTTTTAATAAGGTAACACAGTAAAGTGACAAATGTCTAGATGGCCTGGTTTCAAATCTTGGGTTTTGCCATCTACTTACTGTGTGACATTGGGCAAGTTATTTAATCTCTGGTTTCCCCCCAGAAGTGGCTATTAGGAGTGATACCTACTTCTATTATGAAGAGAAGTGAGTTGATATTTGCTAAGTCCTTAGAATAGGACACAGTGTAAGCACTACAAATGTGCTTGCCAGTAACGATAAATGCAAAGTTCAAACACATAACTCCCATAGCTTTCTGTCACAACTTTCAGATATGTATTTGGTGAAATCAATATAAGTCTTTTCAAGGGAAACACAAAGATATTTCTATCCAGGAAAATAGTTTTCAATGATTGTCCATGTTGCTAGTTTAGGTGTTTCACCTCAGTGTTTCCACTCTTCTATATGACAAAACCTGGGTGTAGTCCAGTGAAAATTAGAAACTTGAGCTTCTGTTTTAAACCCTTTGCCTTACGGCCTCTCGCCCTCATCCCTTTGTCCATTAACTTTCATTTGTCCTCCATGCTAAGAAATTCTACTTCTAAGAAAGTCTCTGATGTCTGGGTTAGCATGGATTTAAGACAAAGGCTCTATTTCCACGAAGAAGACGAGTTTTCAGGACTGGCTTTGTCTTGTTTTGTTTGGTTGCCCTCCTCACAGTGGTAGCCTAGGACCATATCTGGAGATCCATGTCCTGGATCTAATTCTTAGCACCCGTTTGATTATGCTAGCTTCAGTTCTCCTATCTGGAAGGGGTATCTGAGGGCAACGCTCTGTCTTTGGGATTGCTAAAAAGAATATTTCCAGCTCAGGTGTTAACTGCTGCCAGGAAGCCTGGTTATATCAAATCACCCCAGGATCATAGCAGGGATTGGGTCAGAAAGGGCCTGAGCAGGCTTATCATAGTCAGGTAGTTTCTAGATCCCTAAAATGAATGTATTTAGGGCAAGAAAGACATACATCTGGGAGTCTGAACTTCTGAGAATTTTCACAAGCTACGTTTTAGTTCTTGAGAAATAGATGTAAGGAAAATGTCCTGCTTATTGCTAAGGGTTTTAGCTCAAAATGCTATATAAAGTTTTCAATCTTAGAAAATGTTCGGGGCTTTGGTGAGCTCTCACTTAAGGCCTAGTCCAGCATTTGATACGATGTGGAATGTGGACTACCTGGAGTACTGGCTGAAATCCATATTGCTGTTTCTCCTACAAAGCGACAAAATTAGGATGATGAGGCCAGAATTATGCATTTTTCATAATTAGTGATTAGTGAGCATTTCTGGCCTAGTCTAAAAGCAGTCTGAGGAGTCCCTCTGGCCCCCTTTCTTCTTGGATCATATCTTTCAGTGTTATAACTTCCAAACTGAGGGAGGGGAGGTGCAAGCATTCTAGAAAAGGAAGGGACGCAGCCAAGTAAATAAAATAATATCAATTTTGAAAATAAAATATTTTAATGTTCAAATAGTGCAAGGATTAAAAGAAAGAAATAGTTCAAATTTCAGGAAAATAATTTAAAATATATGAGAAGCATAAACCAAACTAAAATGTAGCATGATTTTGAACAATTGATGTTACATTGTGACAAGAAGGAACGCTATACTGGCACAGTAGAAAATACAATCCTATCACACTATTTTCCCCAAGACTAAGAGATACTTTACCAATACAGTTTATTGGTTTTCAACCCTTAGAGCCAACCTATGGATATAGCACAGAACACTTTGCTACAACTGTATTGCAAAATGTAAATGTTCACAGCACAAATAAAAGCAAGCACATATTCACAGAAGGTGATTTGTACGATTGTAAAGGAAAGGCAGAAGGGCTACAGAGCACAGCCTCATGCACTGAAAGAATCCTGAGATTAAGGTGAAAGTTGATAACACAAGATATAAATAATAATATCTAATGTTTCTTGAGCTCTCTTGTGTGTTAGACACTAAAAGCTACAAATGCATTATTAGTTGCATTATCACAAGAAACCCCATAAGGTAGAGCAGATCCTTTCCCTTGATTTAGAGATGAGAAAACAATGGGCACAGGTAGGATGTGGAAATTTCGCAGGGGTACAGAGCTAATAAAAGTTGAAGAGCAAGGATTATAATTCAAGCAGTCCATCTCCAGGACCAGTGCTTTTAGTCCTCTGCTAACACTTCCCTCACTGATAGAGTCGGCAAAATTACACGAAGTTACAAGAGGGAAGCAGCCAAATTAATTAAATGTGATGTGTTAGAAAGGAAGAGGGAAGGAAAACAGGGGGAGTGGAGTCTTGTCTTCCTCCATCATGGTTGAGTGGTAAAAATATTGTTTAAAATGAGTATGTCATGATACACCAAGATAAGCATAATGTTTAGACTTAAGGGGATGACATCAAAGTAACAAAAAACTGTTTCTGGAGAGGGGAAACTTGGGAGAAAAAGGTTACATTTCAATATGACTTAAGTTGCTATAATGCTTATGCATTAATTTCATGCCAATAAAATATTTGTTTATTTAGAAATTGCTTCTAGGAGGCATCTGGGTGGCTCAGTAGATTAAGTGTCCAACTTCAGCTAAGGTCATGATCTCGCGGTTCGTGGGTTCCAGATCCATGTCGGACTCTATACTGATGGCTTACAGCTTGGAGCCTTCTTCAGATTCTGTGTCCCCCTCTCTCTGTGCACCTCTCCCCGAAATAAACATTAAAACAAATTTAAAGAAATAGAAATTGCATCTACTGTGTAAGTGCATCAAAACATAAAATTCAAGTGGCACTTGGGTGGCTGAGTTGGTTGAGTGTCCTACTTCGGGTCAGGTCATGACCTCAAGGTTCAAATTCAGGGTCTGCATCAGGCTCTCTGCTGTCAGATCTGAGCCCACTCCAGATCCTCTGTGTCCCTGTCTCTTGGCCCCTCCCAACTCGTGCTGTCTCTCAAAAATAAATATTTAAACAAACGTGAAATTCAAAATCTTCTTTACATCTACCACATATTTCTTAAATGCTTTTCTTATCAGGATATTACTTTTAGCTTGAAGGCTTTAAAAAAATCAGCAGGTAGGAATGTTTAAACGTTGTTTCTGGTAATATTACCAAGCATGGCTGAGAGAGGGTGCAGGACTATTAGAAGTAAACTGGATTTCAACTCTGCTTCTGAGAGGCAGGTGATTCTCTGCAATTACAAAGCAGGAGCAATGCTGTGAATTTTTAGGCTCAGTTATTCCACGTGTTTACTTCATAAAAGTAGGAACTTTTACGCATCTGTTAAAATGGGATCTCCTATTCGAATTTCCTGGTGAAGGCAACTAAACCATTATTACCTAAGGAACTCATTCAGTGTAGATATATATATTTCCTATCTTCATCCATTTATCTAAGTATGTATGTATGTATGTATGTATGTATCTATCTATCTATCTATCTATCTATCTATCTATCTACTATGCATCTATCCTTATTTATAGAACAAAACAACAATGATTTAAATTAATTCCTTATCTTATTTTATTTTAGCCTTTCCAAAATCTTGCAAGGTAAATAGGCCATGGAAAAAGCATGGAGTTCACCGAGACACTTGGAAGATGGCTGTACTGTTTGACATTGTGCAACCAATAAATGGTGCAGGGAATTCAACCCACATCTTCTCTGTCCTCCTCTCTTACCTCCCTTTGCTGACTCTATTCCAGGCATATTAGTTTATAATTGCTTCCTGAGGATATCAGGTACCTTTCCTCTGAGCTTTTGCAGTGGTTATTCCCGTTGTCTGGAATGCTCTTCCATCAGACATTTGTTTCATTCGCCTCCCTCTAGCTTGTTCAAATCCCACCTTCCTAGTGAGGCTTATCCTGTCCACCATTTAAATTGAACACTATAATTTTTCCTATAATCTCAATGCTCCATATGTTGCTTTATTTTATATAACATTAGTTACTGGCTAACCTATTAGATATTTTGCATGTTTGTACTTCTGCTCCCATGCAGCTAGAATGTAGGCTTACCAGAGTCAAGAATTATGCCTTTTTTAAGTCTAGTGGAGACCCATCAAAAGAATAAAAATAAAAAGTCTAGGGTCAACCAGAACTGGGCACAATTGTAACTTGCGTGATTTGATACTTTAGTGATTTAGATCAGAGCCAGGCCCATTACTGAAGAGGACATTTTCTACTGCATTTAAGCAGTACAATAAATTCAAAGAAACTGAAATTTCCAACAATTACAGACCAGGTATGTGCTCGTTTTCTCTTCATTCCTCCAGGTTCAAATCTATCTTCCCTGGGTGATAAGAAAATGTGAAAGAATGACTGGCTTACATCTAAATTAAATATGAAGACATGCAAGAAAACATTTAAACATTTCTTAAAAAAAAAAAAAAAAGAAAACCATTGAGTGGTTTCCTTTGACACGTCAGGGGTTATCTGGCTTCTAGTAAGGTGGGAGTGGCTTGAGAGAAGAACAAAACAAAGGGAAGAGGCAAGGGTGAGTCACCTCATTTATCCCTCCTTTGTACCTTATTTCCTCCTGGATCCTCGTCCCTTATATTCAAAATGCAGATTGCAGATGTCAGTGCATGCAGGTACAACATGTAGCCTCTTCCACATCCCAGTCACTGTGATATGGAAAGTTCCACATCTTTAAGTCTGGCTCAACCCATCACAATTCACACAAATAAATTCTTTCTCTGCTGCTGAGTCAAAAAGACACATTAGCAAAGGCAGATTAATAAGAACAAAGTTTTATACATATATGTATAGAAGTACACAATGTGGGAATGGCAAAAGCCCATTGAGGCAAATAGGTTGGAGAAGCCACTACAGACAGCAGTGGTGTCTTGCCAGTTCCAAGACTAGAGAAAACTGGCCAGGAGCTTGGGTCAGCTGAGTTCACAGTCTTGCCAGGGATGGCACAGTTGATGGTTTATGCAGCTTTCTTCTATGTTCCACCATTGGAACTTCTTGAATCTGGTGTCGTTCTGGAGTAGTTCTAAACCAGGGCTCATGTGCCTCTCGCCCTCCAATAAACACACATATACAGAAATATACACAAATACACATGTACACACAATGGACACACTTGCTGCATGAAGCAATGAAGTTAAGTTTCACTTAAAGGGGTTTGGCCCCTTTCTGGTGCAACAAAGTCCATTTCTGGTTATGTACAATTTGCAGAGGAATATTTGGTCCTTATTTGTTGAGATTCATGATAAGAGAAAAGAATTGTTTGGTGGCTCCAATGAAGCCCAAGATAGGTTATGAAAGTGCTCTAGTCATGTCCAGAACATAGACACAGTTGACCAGTATAAACACAGTGCTTGCTCCTCCAGAGGAGTACCTGACTAGGGCAAGCCCAAATTCTGTTTTAAATTTCATTGTGCCGTACCTCACCACACGGCCAGTACTGTGCTTGGGTCAGGGGGACACATGTGCTATGTGTAGATGAGGGACCATAAGTGTATCCAGGCATAGCATGCATGGAGTTCTTCCCCAAGAGCACCAGCTGTCTTAGGAGTAAGTAAGCTCCCAGTGTTCTTAGGGTGGGTGCTTACATAGAGGCCTGCCATCATAGATATGATACTGTCTACATCTGCTACAGCACCTGCTGGATCTCCCTTGGGTCCTCCACAATTATTATTTTTTATTATGTTTATTTATAATTGAGACAGAAAAAAACAGAGCATGAGTAGCGGAAATGCAGAAGGAGAGGGAGACAGAATCAGGAGCAGGTTCTAGGCTCTGTGCTGATGCGGGGCTTGAACCCATGAACTGTGAGATCATGACCTGAGCTGATGCCAGACACTTAACTAACTGAGCCACCCAGGTGCCCCTCTCTGCAATTATTCTGCTGTGAAGCAAGACTACCAGGTCCTACCATCGTGTGAAGGACTTGTCTCCTCCATGTTTACTGACTGTATGCCCAGAAGGTGGACCTCCATTACTGGGAAAGAATGTGGAACTACAAGTGGGTCCAAGCAGAGATGGTGCTGCCACTTGCAACTGCGACTGAGGCAGTGTGGCCCAGCAAACTGAAGGGGCTCTGTGTGTGTGGGTGAACACACACATCTCTTGATGTGCGTGTCTTCTCCAACTAGTGGCTCTTCCACATGGAGTAATTGGTTTTTGTGTAGTTGGGTCCCGGTAGCACTTACGGGTACCAGGAACAGCCGAGACTCCATCTCTGGGAGCAGCATGGCCCTGTCCCACTACTCCACCACCTGTGTTGTTGACGGTTGGTCCCCTGCTGCTCGGATTTGGAAGAGACTGCCATGTCTCCTGACACACCTTTCTTTCCCAGAGTAGAGGCTCTTTCATGTGTGTCAAGTTTATTTTGTGTAGAAGGGCCCCAGGTACATTTATGGGTACCAGGAATAATTGAGTTTCCATCTCTGGGAGCATCGTGGCCTTCTTCCACTATTCCATCACTTGGGTTTTTGACAGTTGGCTCCCTGCTGCTCGGATTTGAGGAGACTGCCATGTCTCCTGACACACCTTTCTTTCCCAGAGTAGTGGCTTTTTCATGTGGGCCAAGTTTACTTTGTGTAGAAGGGTTCCAGGTGCTTTTATAGGTACCCTGAACAGCTGAGTCTCCCTCTCTGGGAACAGTGTGGTTGTCTCCCACTACTCCACCACCTGCGTTGTTTACAGTTGGCCCCCTGTGGCTCGGATTTAAGGAGGAGACTACCATGCCTTCTGACACACTTCTCTTCTCCTTAGTGGTGGCTCTTTCACGTGGGTCTAGTTTACTTTGTGTAGTTGGGAGGTAACATAGAGGCCTGCCATGATAGACATGATACTGTCTACAGCACTAGTTGCATCTGCATTCAATCCTCTGCAATTATTCTCCTATGAAGCAAGAGTACCAGGTCCTACCATCGTGTGAATGAGGTTGTCCCCTCCATGCTTACTGGCTGTATGCTGGGCAAGTGGACTGCCTATATTGGGAAGAAACATGGAACTACAAGTGGGCACAAGCACAAAATTGGTGCTGCCACTTGCAACTGTGACTGAGGAAGTGTGGCCCAACAAGCCGAAGGGGGTCTCTGGGGGGTGAGCATACATGTCTCTTGACACACGTGTCTTCTCCAACATAGTGGCTTTTCCACATGGAGCAATTTATTTTTGTGTAGATGGGTCCCAGTAGCACTTATGGGTACTAGGAACAGCTGAGTCTCTATCTCTGGGAGCAGTGTGACTGTCTCCCACTACTCAACCACCTGGGTGTTTGGTGGTTGACCTCCTGCTGCTTGGATTTGAGGAGGAGACTGCCATATTTCCTGACACATCTCTTTTATCCAAAGTGGCCATTCTTTCACGTGGGGGACATTTTGTTTGCCTGGATGAGCCCCCAGTACCCTTATAGGTCATGGAGACTGTAGAGTCTCCACCCGTGGGAATGCTGCAGTGCTGGCCCACTTAACCACTAACTGGATATATGTGTGGGCCCCAAGTGTCTGCATTTAAGCTGGAACTAACACTGTGTCCAAATACTGGGACAATATTTGCTCCTCCTTCAGCAGGAGCTGTCACCATAGGGATTCCAGGTTGTCTGACTAAATGTTGGAGCTGAAATCATGCTTGGTAACCTGTTCAGTCCTGCCCCAAGGTTGAATGCTCCAGATGCCTGTGAATGCGTTGGACTTGGGATGGACACACCAAGTCCAATGACTTCCTTGTCACTAGAGGCCAGCTGGATACTGATAGTAGTAATAGATGCAGAACCTGCCAAACCTGACTGCACTGTCTTGTCTCTGGATGGCTGGGCTACAAGAGCAGTTGAGCCCATAGATTGTGTTGAGGTTACTGGTGATCCTAACAGGTAAAGAGTGGTAGGCTGCTGCCCATTATGGCGCCCAGTTGTGGGCTGAGAGGTGATTCCTGGGTCAGACTGGTTGGAAACTGAGGTCTATGTAATGGATAACTTTGGAGGTAAATGGAGAGAGTCCTGGGCCACAACCGTACTGCTACAAGGTGGTGTCTTATCAGAATCTAGAAGCACTATATAAAGTGGCACATGGTTGTCCCTGGACACAGGGGAGGAATAGATGAAAGAAACTTGAGATGGAGACCTAGTATCCATGGGTTCACTGTCAGAAGGTGAGTTGCAGTTTGTAGGCAGCTTGCCTACTGGAGTGGAGGTGACACCAGAACCCCCAAGGGGAAGCTAGTGGAAACAGCAACTCTTGCAAGAAGGGCTGTCTTCTGAGACCCAGGTGCGTTGGTGGAAACAGGACCTTTTCAGGATGCCTCTGTTTCAAATTGCAACAGCCCTGGCAAAATGAAGGTGGTTCCACTCTAGATTCTTCGGGAGCTTTTGAAGGTGGGTATTCATGTTGACAGCACAAGGATCTGAGGTAAGCTTGGAGGTAGATGTAGATGCATTGGCTGTGATGGTAGAAGCCACTGCCTTAGAACTGATGGACTGGACAGCTGAAACAAGGCTATTTGTGGAAAGGTTTTGAGATGGGTGGGTATCACAGGCAGGGGAAGATCTACACACATAGGCACTAGGGATTCTGCTTTTCAGGAGAGTGGCTGTAAAGTGGGAATTGAGGTGTTAAGAATAATGGTGAGGTAAGAACTAGGGTATGTTGTAGCAGAGACTGGCTGAAGAGGGCTTTCTTTTTTCAGAGAAATTCCCTGAATGGCTTTGAAACTAAGGTGAGGAACACACCAGCAGGAGGAGCAGAAGATATTAAAACTATGCTTGCTGTCTCTTGACCAATATTTGGTGGTAAAATTGGAGGAACAGATGAGATTGGGAGCCTGGCAGATTGATCAGCCAAGTCAGCTGTAAGACTAGGGACTTGCAAAGTGTTAATGCCCAAAGGCAGACAGCAGTCTCTGTTGCAAGTACAGAAAAACCAGGCAGAGTGTCTGAGTAGTCTGCTTTGATCTCTCTTCTGTCTTCCAAGATCTTATTCCTCTGACATTTGGTATGTCAGGTTTTTGTCAATAGCTATGCAAGGAAGCTTAGGAGGTGGGGGCAATTCACTGTGGCCCTACAACTGTGGCTGTGGTGGTGGCAGTGACAGAGAAGGTGGCATGGATCTTTTCCATTTGCAGGGCCTACTGCTGGCAGATACAGAGGGAGAAGAACTCCTTGATGAGATGCCTGAAGGCTCCATAGCCTGTTTCTCTCTCCTGCATAGGTATGCTTCCACCACAGGCTGGTGCTTTTCACCAGACACTTCCTTTGTTGATGTCATACCTGAAGGCTCACCACCCTGTATTCCTTCTTGGAAAGGTCTGATGTGCTCTCAGAAGACTGATGATTTCCACTCGATACTTCTTTGTTGATGTCTCCTGCCATAAGATGTTAGGGTTGGTTCAGAGAGCACGGCTGATTTTTATGAGGCATGACATCTCTGGCAGGGCCATGCAGGGAGGTGACTACATGGCATTCATGGGAGGAATTAATCACATGCTTGTGGGTGTCTTTCCTCAAACTGTCTTCTGGAGGATTAGGATGGAGGTCCAAAGGTGCAGGGCTGCACTGCTGGGAGCTGAGAATTCCACTGGTCTCCAGGGATCTAGATCTTAACCGTATATACCCGCAGCTATGGGGGCTCTATTTCCACCATCTCACCCTTAGGTCTCTACATGATCCTCCATCTTTTCTCTGAGATCTTTTTGGGCCTTCTCCTCCATCCCATTTGGGCACAAATGTGGGAGATACCTGGATGGGACCAGCTCCACAGCCCCTTCTACAGTCTCAGAGAGCAAACGTTGGAGAGTTAATTTGTGCCTGAAGGAGGGATTCTTATGACTCTGGAGTGCCCAAAGATGATTGAATTATGAGAAGACAGCACAGGTTATTTCAGAGGTTACTCCAGTTCATCAAGGGGAGGATGCCCAGAGAGCTACATGCAGCCTCTTGGATGGGGTACCGCCTCCTCCGCTCGACATGAAAGCTAGCTGGTAAAGTCCTAAGATTCCAGTGGAATAGCCTGTGCCCAGGGTCCACAGCATGTGAAGAAGCAGCAGGGTGGTCCCTGCCAGGTGGTGGTTGGGGATCACAGGGGGGGCGGACCTAGGATCGATCACCGCCAGGCAGGAGATGGTGGCCACGAGTGGGAAACCAACCTTACTAAGTAGATTGCTCATATTGATCTGGTTGTGCCCCCAAACGATCGCAAGATTGGAGTATAGAAACTGGAGAGCCCCTCCGGAGCTTCTGACTCCTCTCAAGGTCAAACACGCACTGAGCCAGAAGGGCCCATCCTGACCCTAGTGATGCATCCCTAGAACACGTCACAAAGAAGGGCGAGCACGCGCAACTTGGCAAGAGACCACAGCACAGGTCAAAAGGCAGGCCCCAGAGCCCCGCCCATTAGGCTCCAGTGTCTGGGACTTCCGGTTGCTGGTGGCAGTGTATAGGCTGCCACTGGCCTTGGTCGGGTGCGCCCATTGGCATGTGTATACAACCAGCAAGGCCACTGCACGGGGACTGTAGGGGAGTGCAGTGTTTGTCGGGCCCTTCAGCGCCTCAGCGTGTGTCACCAGCCTTTCCCTTAAGAGGGATGAGTGCTGGAGGGCTCCCAACTATGTGAGGGAGTGGCCCGCTGCCCCTGGACCCTCTCTGCTTCCCTGCGAGGCTTAGAGCCAGGTGCATCTTCACTAGAGCTGCCCAGTCAATCAACATCACTCTCCAGATGGCTGCAGTTTCTAAGCAGGAGCCAATCCCTGACTTGACTGGATGCTGCACCCTAAGACCTCCCTTCCTGGCAGGCAGGTTCTTGCTTTCTTCCTTTTGAGAAATTTAGGAAAACAATTTACAATTTAGACCACCTCTCAGGTTACACAGATGGTGGTCACTTAGCTGGGATTTAAGCCCAGTGTAGTGACTCCCAGAGCTGTTACTCTAGACTGTGATGCCTCCTTACCACATATCCATCCGTGTTACCATTTTTTCTTTTTCTTTTTCCTAGTTCTTAGGATACTTAACATGGTGCCATATTTACAGTGAGTACAGGCACTGCCCACCAGGCCTTTGTTGAACAAAAGCTCAGTTCATAAAATAATCAGGGACCACAATGGGTTGTAGTCTCAGAAGATGTAGGTCATGGGCCACCAGTGGTAAGCATAGTAACATTCCACATTTGTAACAGCCTTGCAGCCCAGATTTTCTCTTTGGTCTACTCTGAAGAATCCAAATATGTAATATTATGTGTAAAAACTATATGTATATATATAAAGATTATATTCTGGATACGTTGTGATCTACCTGGAAGAAATTCGCCAGTGGATCATTCCATATGGACTAGAAGCCAGTTTCTCTGAGTTTCTAGGAATATGTATAGTAAGGCACCTCACTAATGTCTAGAAAGCAAATATGTCATTTATTGTAAGTTAAGAGTGGAGCAATGTATTGGATTAAAGAAAGGTCAACACAATTTGGTCATTGTGAGCATGCCAGGCAGGTTCATTCTTCACCTCACATTGTTGGCCCTTAAACAGAATTCTAGAGGTTCTTATGACCAAGAGGGGAGAGATATGTTTGGGTGTCTGGCAAGAGAAACATGTATTATTGTCTAGTAGCCGGAAGCTTCAGCATGAGGAAGAAGGTTTGAAAAATCTTGGCCTACATTTGGCTTTTCCTGGTTTGAATCTCGTTTCTGTGGCTTACTTCATTGAAGTGTTTTCTCTCTCATGGGACTGATGTTGCATATCCGGGACATGACATGCATAAGTTTCAGAACCAAGAATCCTATAGAGCAGTAAAAAATATACATTGAAAATTTTATACGTAATATATATATTATATTATATATACATATATACACACACCGTAAAATCATGGATTGTGAGTGACTTGTTCTGCAAGAAGAGTAGACATTTCTGATAAATTTTAACTTGATAAATGAGTGATGTCTTGCAGTCAAGGAGTACATGATGCCAAATGTCACATGACAATTGAGCCAATGGTTCTCTTTGTCTCTGTCTCTGTGAGTTTCTTTCTCTATTTCTCTGTGGAATTGTGGGTGATCGTCTCTATTGCTCCGATGCTCTGTCTTAGGCCACAGCGTTTGGCAGAAATCAGTGATTTTTCAGAACATTGAAAGGTGTTCACAACTGACACTAGTGTATTTTTTGTCACTTCAAAGCACCTATGGGCAGTCCTTTGCTTTTCCATACAAGAGTAAGCTTAGGAATGCTTTGCTTCTTTCTAGGTCACACTGCCTGCAGATATAGACCCTTTCTTCTGCTGCCTTAATGCCAGTAACATTAAATATGACAAGAGCTTATTAATACTGTAGTGTAGTCAACATCTGTTAGAGATAATGAAACTCATCCTACATAATAACCCTTTTCTCTCTTGTCTCCTTCACACCAGCCACGAAGGTTTTCAAAAGTAAGTACAGATTTATTTATTTTTCTTTATATTTTGTGTTTTCTTTATTATTTTGTATTATAGTGCAGTATTGTAATGATTTTTATATGAATATTTTGGGTTGTGCAACAAATCATTTGAGTTTCCATTATTTATTATGGGAAAATTGACTTTGATAGACCAGTGCTTTGGATTACAAGCATGTTTCTAGAAAAAAATTATGCTCGTGAACCAAGGCTTTACTCTATTTATTTTTTTAATGTTTAAAATAGCACTGGGTATAATTCATATATTATAAAATTACCTTTAATTCTCTGGTTATGAGAGCTTTTATAGTATGTTAGAGCAAATTTGGTGGTTGGTAGGACACACAAAAGGTTTTGCTCAGATACTAATTCTGTTTGAAAAAAAGAGGAGAGATATTATAAGCCCTTTCTAATCTAAGAACAAAAATGATTTCCAGATAAGACAATTAACCACAAGTCCTTTGATATCATTTGAGTTCAATAAGGAATAGTTTCTTGTTTGTTTGAACAGAAATACAAGCTTGTACAAATTTGGGCAAAGTTTTCTTATTAGGACTCTGAAAGAGATGATGATGTTTTATTGTAAACATTAAATGACAATCATGTTATTTCTGTTTTTTTGTTTCCCAAGGAGGAAAAATTAAGCATATGATGTGTGTTGGGGCTTCAGGACAATACAAGGAAATTTGGGTAAAGATAGCCAAGAAAATTATCCCTCTTGACTTCTCTTGTCAAATAGGAGTAGAAGGATAGGATACTTTTTTGTGATATACACCATTCTCTTACTTGTCCTTACAGACAAAATATAGTAGATAACAAATGGTTATTCCTAAATAATTTGCCTTGGCAGAAGCAAACATGTTGAGGCAGAATTTGTTAAGACAAAATATTTTTAAATGATTAGTGTAATCATTAATAAAAATATTTTAATAATAATCGCAAATTATAGTTACCAGGAAGATTCCTTCTTATTTGACAGTTTATGAAGCAACAATCTCCAGTTATAGTAAATGATGCCATGGGTGTGTAGTCTTGCATAGAGTTGGTACTAGTGACAATGAACCAGAGATGAAACCCTGTGGTTCAACACTCCCTCCCTGTTCCCTTGTCTTGCTCACCAATAATCTGTTGCAATTCCTACAGAGTTACTGTAGAGGGAAGACTGAGTGACCCATGGAGCTCATTAAGTGAACTTTTTTTCCCCTAAAATATCTTTTGTCTCCTTGTTTTCAACTCCTATTCTCTCTTCTCTTAACTATCAACAGGGCTTAGCAGAAGCAGACTGGCCTTGTGCAACCCCTTCTTTGGACAGTATTTTCTTGATCATTCTATTCATCAGTCCGGCATTTCACTTTTTGCTTTCTCAAAATGTATCAAAATCTTTCTGTAGTTGATGACTTCCACACTGTCTTGCCTTTGATTGATATTAATTTTGGCATTTCTACGCTTGTATTAAATATGGTTTCCAGAGGAACAGAAAGTAAATGTGTTTTTCTAATCTGCCGCCTTGAACTGAAAACACTTGTTGATTTTAGCGTCCAACATTCCCATACAAAAACAAAAACAAACAAACAAAAACCAACCTCAGCATTCACATTCAACTTTTCTTGAGAAATCAAGAAGGATTTTGGAGGTGGTAATTTCTAATGGGAAAATAATACCTATCTCTTGGAGTTGATTTGAGGACTAAATGAGATAATGAACATAAAATTGATTTGTAAAGTTGAAAGTTGTCTAAGAGATTTGTGTGAGAGGAAAGATGGCAGAGAAGTAGGGAGCTCCATACTTTACACCAGCCTACATCTCTCAAAGTAGAGCTAAAGCCATAGGACACTGAACTGCAAGAGTCTAGAAGGGAAAGAGACAGCGTCCACTAAGAAGACAGCCTCATAGGTGCGTGATTGGAAACTGGGGAAGATTAAAACAGGCTGAGACCCAGAGGCACGTAGGGGAGGGAGCACCCTCCACAGAGAGCTGCAGAGAGAGGAAAGGAAGAGAAAGAGCAGCTGAAACTATTCATAGAACTGTCCCTGGAAAGGAAAAAACTTCAACCTAGGACGTAGATGGATCTTATCGTCCCATCTCTAACTGTAGGGCTTTCAGAGAGAGATCCTATCTCTAGCTATGGCACTTTCTTTGGGCTGGGTGCCCCATTACCAGGCGGCACCAGGAGAAACTGCTCCTCTACTGCCCCTATTCAATTCCCAGCTAGGAAGCAGCACTGCCTGAAGGATACAGGCAGTATCATTAAATTGTGTGGACTAAGATCTGGAAACGAGGCAGGGCTTGGGACATAGAACATGACCTGCCTTGGCTACATCCACGGCACGACACAGGAACAGGGAGATGGGACCCAAAAGAGTGATTTGCAACACTTGGTTTAAGAAAGACTGTGGCACTGACAGTTTTCTCCCCACAACCACCAAGGCAGGGCCTCAGGGAGCAGCCCACAGGACCAGCAGTGGAGGCAAGACCTGCCTACAACAAACTATCCACCCTGAAAAGGTGCTTTTTTTTTTTTATCAGAGCCCAGGGAAAGACCAACATTGATGCATTATCGTGATTAACTCTAGATCAATTATTGCTATTCAGACATACTTCCCTTATCTCATTCTTATCTCTCCCCTCTGCTGGACTAGGCACTCTGATCATTGGTTTGCTTAAATAGCCATGTTTAATCCATTCTCTTGATGCATATCCTACACCTCCCTCTTTACCTTCCTTTCTCTCCCTCTCTGAAATAATCAGATTGTATAGTTTCACTGGATAACATTATCTTCATTTCTTTCTTCTCACATCCTACCATATTCTCCTCTTTCTCTCTCCAAATTAAGTCTTTTAGTCTCTCTGCCTGGTCAATGTTCAATTTCACTTTCTCCCCATCCCTGTCATTTCTCTCTTTGTATATGCTCTTTCCAGCAGCACTGCCTCCAACCAGCTCTTTATTTGTAGCTGGAATTTATGGTTTTATGCTTTTAGATTGTCCTTTCTCTGTTGTTGTTGCTGTAGCTGTTGTTGTTGTCTTCCCTTTTGGTTTGCTTATTTGTTTGATTTGTCTGTGCTTTTGTGTGCTTTTGTTCCCTGTGTGGTTGTCTTCTGTTTTCCTTTTCAGGGCTACCTCAAGAAATAAGCCAAATTACATGTGATGGAGAGTTCCAAATATCACTATGAATAGGGAAATAAAATAACTAAAGGCACAACAAGAAAGACCAAGGGACACCATTAAAAGAATACCTCCTGAATGGACAGGCTGTGGACAGTCAATGAGCCTTCTTTAAGATAGCAGAACTCGCAGGTGTAGAGTGCATAACAAGCTTTTAACACTTACAAGAGGCAGAAAGCTAGCCAAAATGATGAAACAGAAGAACTCTATACTAAAGAATTCCAAGAAGACATGACAGTTAAAGAATTGCTCAAAACAGATACAAGCAACATTATGGACCAAATATTTAGAACGATAGTCATAAAATTAATTTCTCATCTTGAAAATGACATGGAAGACTCCAGAGAAGCTATTTTTACAAAGATTATGGACCTTAAAAATAGTTGTGATGAATTAAAAAATGCTATAAATGAGGTGCATAATATAATGGAGGTGGTCACTGCATGACTTGCAGAGGCAGAGAGGAGACTAGGCAAATTAGAAGACACAATTATAGAAAAAGAGAAAGCCAAGAAAAAGAGAGAGAAATTGATCCAGCAGCAAGATAGGAGAATTAAAGAACTGAGTGATGCAATCAAATGGAACAATATCCATATCCTAGGAATTCTAGAAGAAGAATAGAGAGAAAAGGGAGCTAAAGAGTTACTTGAACAAATTATAGCCAGGAGCTTCCCCAATCTGGGGAAAGAAACAGACATTGAAATCCAAGAGGCACAGAGAACTCCCCTCAGACGTAACTTGAATTGATCTTCTGCACAACATATCATAGTGAAACTGGCAAAATAGAAGACAAAGAGAGAATTCTGAAAGCAGCTAGGGATAAAAGGGCCCTAACATACAAAGGGACACCTATCTGAGTAGTTGCAGACCTATCTTGGCAGGCCAGAAAGGAATGGCAGGAAATCTTCAGTGTGATGAACAGAAAAAATATGCAGCCAAAAATCCTCTATCCAGCAAGCCTGTCATTCAGAATAGAAGGAGAGATAAAGGTTTTCAAAATAAACAAAAATTTAAAGAATTCATCACCATTAAACCAGCCCTACAGGAAATCCTAAGGGGGATGCTATGAGGGAAATGTTGCAAGGAACACAAGGTACCAGAGACACCACCACAAGCAGGAATCCTACAGAGAACACGATGACTCTAAACCCATATTTTTCAATAATAACATTGAATGTAACTTAACTAAGTGCTCCAATCAAAAAACATAGGGTAGCAGAATGGATTAAAAAAATTTCATCTATTTTCTATCTACAAGAGATTCAATTTTGAAGTGAGGACACCTTCAGATTGAAAGTAAGGGGATGGGGAGAAATATCTATCATTTACTGAAAGTCAAAAGAAAGCTGCAGTAGCCAAGCTTATATTGGACAAACTAGACCTTAAAAGCAGTAACAAGGGTTGAAGAAGGGCATTATATAATAATTACAGGGACTATGCATCAGGAAGAACTAACAATTATAAATATCTATGCACCGAGTTCAGGTATATGCATATATATAACAATTAATCACAAATAGAAACAATCTTATGGCTAAGAATGTGCTAATAGCAGGGGACTTTAATACTCCACTTACAGCAATGGATAGATCACTTACAGCAATGGATAGATCAACTAGACAGAAAATCACTAAAGAAACAGTGGACCTAAATGACACATTGAACCAGATGGATTTGATAGGTGTATTTAGAGCTCTACATCCTGAGGCTATGCAATTCACTTTCTTGAAGAAGTGTGCATGGCATATTCTCCAAGATAGATCACATGCTAGGTCACAAAGCAGCCCTCAATAAATATAATAGAATTGAGTTCATACCATTCACACTTTCAGATCAAATGCTACGAAACTTGAAATCAACCACAGGAAGAAGTCTGGAAAATGTCCAAAAACATGGAGGTTAAAGAACACCCTACTAAAGAATGAATGGGCCAATTAGTCAATTAGAGAAGAAATTTAAATATATATGGAAACAAATGAAAATACAACAATCCAAACTCTTTGGGATGCAGCAAAGGCAGTCCTAAGAGGAAAGTACATTGCACTCCAGGCCTGTTTCAAGGAACTAGAAAACATACACATGCAAAATCTAACAGTGTGCCTAAAGGAACTAGAAGCAGAGAAGCAAGAACACCCCAAATCCAGCAGAAGAAGAGAAGTAATAAAGATCAGGGCAGAAATAAACAATAAGGAATCCAAAAAAATAAGTGAACAGATCAATGAAGCCAAGAGTTGGTTTTTTGAAAAAATAAACAAAATTGATATACCTCTAGCCAGGCTTCTCAAAAAGAAAAGAGAGAGCACCCAAATAAACAAAATTATGAATGAAAATGGATTGATTACAACCAATCCTTCAGAAATACAAGCAATTATCAGGGAATACTCTGAAAAATTATATGACAACAAGCAGGACAACTTAGAAGAAATGGACAAATTCCTAAACACATACACACTACCAAAATTCACATGGGAAGAAAGAGAGAATCTGAACAGACCTATAACTAGTGAAGAAATTGAATTGGTCATCAAAAATCTCCCAACAAATAAGAGCCATGGGTCAGATAGCTTCCCTGGGGAATTCTCCCAGACATTTAAATCAGAAATATATCCATTCTTTTCAAGCTGTTCCAAAAAATAGAAATGGAAGGGA
Source organism: Proteles cristata cristata (assembly GCA_017311185.1). Classification (NCBI taxonomy): domain Eukaryota; kingdom Metazoa; phylum Chordata; class Mammalia; order Carnivora; family Hyaenidae; genus Proteles; species Proteles cristata. The sequence goes on from JAESUZ010005027.1 coordinate 941,877, forward strand.
AACTTCCGGACTCATTCTATGAAGCCAGCATCACTTTGATTCCCAAGCCAGACAGAGACCCGGCAAAAAAAGAGAACTACAGACGAATATCTTTGATGAATATGGACGCAAAATCCTCAGCAAGATACTTGCAAATCGAATTCAACAACATATAAAAAGAATTATCCACCAAGATCAAGTGGGTTTCATTCCTGGGTTACAGGCTTGGTTCATATTTGCAAATCAATCAATGCGATACATCACATCAACAAAAGAAAAGATAAAAACCATATGATCCTGACAATAGATGCAGAAGAAGCATTTGACAAACCATAGCATCGTTTCTTAATAAAGACCCTTGATAAAGTCGAGATAGAAGGAATTTATTTAAACATCATAAAAGCCGTTTATCAGAAGCCCACAGCTAATATCATCCTCAGTAGGGAAAAACAAAGCTTTCACTCAGAGATCAGGGTTATCCACTCTCACCATTGTTGTTTACCATAGTACTGGAAGTCCTAGCATCAGCAATCAGACAACAAAAGTAAATAAAAGGCATCAGAATTAGCAAAGACGTCAAACTTTCACTTTTCACAAATGAAATGATACTCAACATGGAAAACCCGACAGACTTCTCAAAAAGCCTACTATAACTGATCCATGAATTCAGCAAAGTCACTGGGTCCAAAATCAACATACAGAAACAGGTTGCATTTTTATACACCAATAATGAAGCAACAGAAAGAGAAATCAAGAAACTGTTCCCATTCACAATTGCACAAAGAAATATAAAATACCTAGGAACAAACCTAACCAAAGATATAAGAGATCTGTATAATGAAAACTATAGAAAACTTAGGAAGGAAATTGATGAAAAGACAAAGAAATGGAAAAACGTTCCATGCTCATGGATGAAGAATAAATATTGTTAAAATGTCATTACTACCCAAAGAAATCTACACATTCAATGCAATCCCAATCAAAATTGCACCAGCATTCTTCTCAAAGCTAAACAAACTACCCTAAAATTTGTATGGAAGACCCCAAAGAGCCAATGTAATATTGAAGAAGAAAACCAAAATGTCGGGCATCACAATCCCAGACTTTAGCCTCTATTACAAAGCTGTAATCATCAAGACAGTATGTATTGACAAAAACAGACACATAGACCAATGGAATAGAATAGAGAACCCAGAATTGAACCCACAAATGTATGGCCAATTAGTCTTTGACAAAGCAGGAAAGAGTATTCAATGGAAAAAAGATAGCCTCTTTAACAGATGGTGCTGGGAGAACTGGACAGCAAAATGCAAAAGAATGAAACTAGGTCATTTTCTCACACCATACATAAAAATAAACTCAAAATGGATAAAGGACCTGAATGCGAGACAGGAAACCATCAAAACCTTAGAGGAGAAAGCTGGAAACAACCTCCTTAACCTCAACCGCAGCAATTTCTTACTTGACACATTCCCAATGGAAAGGGAATCAAGGGCAAAAATGAACCTTTGCAATCTCATCAAGATAAAAAGCTTCTGCACAGCAAAGGAAAAAATCAAGAAAACTAATAGACACCAGACAGAATGGGAAAAGATAGTTGCAAATGATATATCGGGATAAAGGGCTAGTATCCAAAATCTCTCAGGAACTCACCAAACTCCATACCCAAAAAACAACTAATCCAGTGAACAAATGGGCAGAAGACATGAACAGACACTTCTTCAAGAGGACATCCAGATGGCCAACAGACATGAAATGATGCTCAGCGTCCCTCATCATCAGGAAAATACAAATCAAAACCTCACTGAGGTACCACCTCATGCCCTCACACCGATAGAGTGGCTAAAATGAACAAATCAGGAGACTATAGATGCTGATGAGGATGTGGAGAAATGGGCACTCTCCTGCACAGTTGGTGGGAATGCAAACTGATGCACCCCCTCTGGAAAACAGTGTGGAGTTTCCTCAAAAAATTAACAATAGAACTCCCCTATGAACCAGCAATAGCACTGCTAGGAATTTACCCAGGGGATACAGGAGTGCTGATGCATAGAGACACATATAGCCTGACTAATTTTAACACAATTGTCAGACTTGCACTGACTTGGTCCAGTTTCTGTCCAGTGCCTCTGTAAGTGTAGCATGAAGGGAAGGTCAATTATTCTATATTACATTCTAAGTGGAAGAAGTCTTCTTCCTTGGTTCCAAGAAAAAACTACTGGAACTAATTTTTGAAATGGTGGTTCTAGAAGTTTCCCTGGTTTGTTTTGTCTTTTGTGTCATAGAGCGGTAAGGAAAGAGAAACTTTTAGCCAAAAGTGACACTATCCATGTTTCTGCTTGAACTGATTGAAAATGTCATCATTCTATTACTTCTTTGAGAAAGAAGACCTAGATTCAGTGAGATGGAAAATTTGCATATATTGTCTTTATTTTCTCACTTAAGATATGTTTGGGGGAAGAGTGCCTGTATGGCTCAATTGGTTAAGTGTCCAATTCTTGATCTCATGGTTCATCAGGCTCTGCACTGATAGTGCAGTGGATTGGGATTCTCTCTCTGCCTCTGTCCTGCTCATACTCTTTCTCTCAAAGTAAAATAAATAAACCTAAAAAAAGATATATTTTGGGTATATGACAGAGTTATAATGAAATACCACAATTTTGATTATTTACTTAATGAGAATGAACAAGCACTTTGATTTTTATACAAATGGAAGGAGAAAAATAGCTCCAATAAAATAAATCATTCCCCAAAATGAATATTTATTATTCTTTTCAGAAATACATGATCAAAAGACCACAAGTTCCAGGATAAACTGCCCCCCCAAATATGAATAAAAAGAAACTTAAGAAGTCACAGCATTTTATCAAAATCATTCTTGATAATCCCTACCCCTACAAGGGAACATGTCAGCTCAGGTAACTGAGGCTCCCAGAGCAGCACCACCTTCCCTCGAGGCCAGTGCTCTGATGGCCTCTGCAGGCTGGACACCAGATCAGTTTCCTCTCTTGTCCTTGCAGATTCTGAGACAGGAGCTGTAGATCTCCCATCCTTTCAAATTCATGTCTAGTGACAGGAAAGTGTCTTTTCAAAAATCTCTTTTTGCCGACAAGTGAGCTCACGCACTTCTTCTTGATCAATCCCTGTAGCCAGGGAAATGTAACATCCAGGGTCCTTGTTCTACCCTTAGATGCTTAGCTAAGACACTCCACTGAAGCCACATGGTCTGTGAAGAGAAAACAGGGTAGCTTTCCACAGGAAAATGAAGGTATGGTTACCAGAAAGCAAGCAAATATCTTTTTGTGGGGAAACAAAACAAGACAAAACAGAGCATGTTCGCACAAATATATTTTTTTCCTTCTATGGAAAATTTGGGATATAAATCAAGAAGAAATCCAGCAGTATCCATTGTCCCAATATCCAGAAATATATTCTATTAATATTTTGATGTATTTCATCTGAAGATACCTAATTTTTCCAACATAACCTACTCTATTTTATTTTTAACCAATGGACTTGTTTCTTCACAAAGTTAAAATCCACCTGATCTTGAACAATATACTTTTCTTTATTTAACATTACTCTGTGAAGGCTTTTAGAAGTTTCAACATAGCCTTCTTGTCAATTCCTCCTAAAGCAAAATATGTATTAGAATATCTGATACTTAAGCTTATTCTGCTCTTA